>JACCHY010000001.1:14980000-15345000 GCA_018907195.1 Dolichoris vasculosae
CCACGAGGTTGCGACGAGTCGATATCGTATTACCTAAAATGAATGCCGCGTTTAATTTTGGTGACTTTTCGTCACGATCCGTCCCTTGGTCGACGTTCCTCGGCGGAGGGGAACGGAGCTATCTTTGATCCGCGTCAAGATTCGAAAACGTACGAATCTTATAAATAATCGTAACGAACGCGGGTTTCGATTATTCCGGAAAATGGTACGACGGAGCTTTTTAATATCGTAAAATGTTCTTTTGCACCGATATAAATAAAATTGTAGTCGAGTTTACGAGGAACGAGCTACCGTTTCATTTTTACAGTTAAGTGCTCTCGGTCTACTTAAAAAATCAAGTTGGAAAGAATTTTTTAATAATACACAATTAATAGGGTATAAAGCAAAATGTTTCGTCACGAGTTTTTTCCCTACATTTTAAATACGTTTTTAACGTTCCGTTTCGTCGATCCGGACAAAAAATGTAATAATGTAATCTTGGGATCGACTTTGGCATCGATTTCAAAGCGAACGCGGCTTTTCCAGCCAATAACGAGGATTCATCGAACGCGCAAAAAAGGAAGCGTTAAAGAAGCGTATTCACTTTGGTCGGAGGTACGATTCCTCGAGTAAATCAAGTTGGCTTCGTCGTAAAGAAAATCCTACGGAGAGACACGAGAACGGTGAGGTTATTTTTTTCCTCGGCAGCGTTTACGCGACGCTCGCGCGTAGAGCCACGGTGGAATATAGGAAGGAGGAAGGAGGAAGGAGGAAGGAGGAAGGAGGAAGGAGCGAGCGAGAGAGAGAGAGAGAGAGAGAGAGAGAGAGAGAGACAAACCAAGTCTCGACGTCATTTTTCGAGGCTTGGACGAGCGGCCGAGAAACGGGGGAAACGGGGGAAACGGGGGAAACTGCGTCGCGTTCGTACACGCGTATCGCCGCTTGGCCGCCGCTCGTTTGCCGCTCGTTTGCCGCTTGCCATCCGCTTGCCATCCGCTCGACGAGGAAGGATCTCCCGTTTCAACGAGCAAAGATAATGCAGCCGCCATCTATTGGAGGACGGGAAAACTACCGATGGCGCGTACGCGATTCCGTTATGCTCCCGTTTCTATTTTCATCTCCTCGTCGCGCAACGCTTACCGGACACGACTTCTTATTGATTTTTATCGCTGGACTAATTCGGTTAAAAAAACTCGCGTTTTCTCAGAACGGAGCCCAAGGAACGACGTTACCCCGTTTTCTTGGATTTTCTCGAGCTCCGATCGGATTCATCGGTTGCGAGGTCTCGTATTTATTACATCTCGGTATGTATTACATCTCGGTCGGTTCGTCGGTCGAACAAAGAAAGATACGCCGCGGAATCGATCAACGATCGAACGCGATCGTCCTTCCAAATTTATTCAATCGTCGGAAAAGACGTATTTGGCGACTCGATCACCGTCGATCCTTTAATTTCTATTCTATCGCGCGCTGATCCAAACGATTGTTTTACGCGAGTAATAAACTCGGCGGTTTACGGGATGTAATTTCATTTACTAATTTATCAATTTATTTATTTATTTATTTATTTATTTGTTAATTTATTTGTTTGTTTACGTATTCGCGCGTAACGCTTTACCCGATCGAGCATCGAACCCCGACGTCCGCGGAAGTTTTTGATAAAAGCGCGACCGAGAGAGCGAGGGCGGGAGAAACGTCGAAGGGCAAAGTTAGCGGATAAAAGAGAAAGAGGGAGAGAGAACGAGAGAGAGAGAGAGAGAGAGAGAGAGAGAGAGAAAGAGAGAAAAAAAGAGAAAGAGAAACGCATGGGTTGGAACGGATCAGCTGATCGGAGGCGCGCGCCAGAGTTTACGAGTTACGGCCGCCAATAAACCCGCCGCCGTTCGTTGTTGCTCGTGCGACGTTCCAGGGTTTCTCTCTTTATGCCTCTCTCGCTCGATCCCTCGAGGAGCGCGAGCGAGAAAGGGAGAGCGAAAATGAAGAAAAGAAGATACAAAGCGAGAGGAGAGACGGGGTGTAGACGGGGAGAGACGGGGAGAGACTGGGAGGCTGCGCGGATAGTAGTAGTCTTTCTATTTGTCTTTCGCTCTTGTTGGGTCGGATGAATGAACGATGACTTGATTTTTTAGTGCGACAATTATCCGCGCTCGAATTTTACAGCGCGATTCATAGGCCGTATTACGGGCCACAAAAATTTTTTTAATGCTTCTCCCTCCACCGTAATGGCTCGTACACGTCCTTCCGGTTTTTATCGATAGCTTCGCTCGACGCACCGACGTTCCGGTCAAAACGGAACATTTTTATCACCCGATGCGGAGCCGTTCGGAATCAGTTAATGAGATTTCTGCGTTCTTTCTCCCTCGTTTCCCCCCACCTGATGCGCCGCACGCGCTCGTATCGACGGTAATCGTAACGCGTCGATGTCGTCGCAACGAGCTTTGCTCGAGTCTCGTTAGCACGTGGATCGCGTCTCGATGTCGTTACCGCGATCCGATGCAACGTGTACGCGCGAGTCCGACCGAGAGAGGGAAAGTAAAATTTCAGCGTCGATTTACAAGACGGGAAACGGTCGACGTTGCCACTTAAGCGTGCGCCAACTCTCGCAGGACGTCACGTGTATCTGCAGAATACAGTAGCACGAGCGGCGATCTTCCCCGACCCTGACCTAAACGCGGGGGAATCAGCGGAGAATCAGCGGAAGCCGGACAATAATTGGCGATCGATATACCGACGGCGGGGAGGAAACGCGGGAGAGGATCGCGGAGTCGATGCTTACCTGGAGGTGGGTACGGGCTGGACGTGACGGGCTCGGGCGCCCCGTAGTTCCTCAGACCGCCGTAGCCGTCGTGGGGGAAGGCAGCCTCGGCGACCATCGCCGCGGCCACGCGTCCCCGGTCGTCCGCAGCCGAGGGCGTCAGGTACGAGACGCTCGCCTGGGAGTGCGCGTGGTGGTGGGCGGCGGCGGCAGCGGCGCTGTCGACCGCGTGGTGGTGTCGGGTCGTCGTGTAGGGCGGGTAGTTGCACCAGCTCTGGGAGAAGCTCTGGTGGCAGCTGACGGCCGGGTCGGCGGCCCCGCCGGCCGCCGAGGAACCCGTGGAGGACGTCGTGGTGGCGATTCCCCCGCTGCCGCTTCCCGCTGAGTTGTAGGACTTGTAGTCCGAGTTGGAACCGGCGCCGCCGGTCGTCGTCGATGCCGCCGGGGACCAAAAGCTCAGCGTCGAGCTTTTGCGCTGGTCCCTGGAGGAGGATCCGCCGCCGGGGGCGCCGGAGCTCGGGTCGGTCGCCAGGTTGGTGTAGTAGGTCGGGGGATTAGTGCCCCCGTAGGCCGCCTGGTGATGTCCCAGGGAATCCTGGGGCGCGCCGCTCGAGTAGTGGCTCTCCTGGGGCTGGTGGGGACTGTAACTCGCCCAGCCACCGGCGCCCTGGGTGTTGGAGCCGCCCGAGTGCGAGTGCCTTATGACGCCGCCGGCCCCGCTGCCCGGGACGCCGTTGGGCTCGCCGCCGACGCAGCCGACGTCGCCGTAGCTCGAGGCGGAGGCGGCTTGGCCCACGGGGGTGGCGGTGAGCCGCTTGGCGGGTATGTGGAGCGGACCCGTAGCGCTGTTGCTGGCGACCGAGGAGGCGCTCGGCGAGGTCGAGGAGGCGCTGGCCGTGGGGGCCGGTTGCTGCGAGGTCGCAGCGGAGGAGGGAGCGCCGGGGGAGGTGGGCGTCGAAGCCTGCTGGTGGGACCCGCTCGTCGGGGCCTGTTGCTGTTGCTGCTGTTGTTGCTGTTGTTGTTGTTGCTGTTGCTGTTGCTGTTGCTGTTGTTGTTGTTGTTGTTGCTGTTGCTGCTGTTGCTGCTGGAGGGAGACGAGGGAGGATGTGGGTGCTACGGGCGGCGGACTGTCCTCGTAGGGGACACTGCTCATCATGTTCCACCAGGTCAACCCGGTGGAATTCCCCGCTCCGGTGACTGTCCCCATCGGCGTGACGGAGGCAGGGTGAGCCACGCCGGAGCCGCATAGCGGCACGGCGTGCACATTGTCGTACAGCGTCGCCGTTGAGCAAGCCACGTGATCGGCGATGGTGCAAATCGCGATTGTTTGCCGACGATTTTAATATCGTCGTAGCGCCGATTTTACGCGCGTGGTTGGCGCGAGCGTAGTTGGTGTCGACGGTGGTGGTGCGGACGGTGGTGTCGACGTCGGTGATATTCGGCGTCGGCGTTGGTGTTGGCGTTGGCGTTGGCGTTGGCGTTGGCGTTGGCGGTGGCGGTGGCGGTGGCGGTGGTGGCGAGAGCGAACGACCAGTCGTCGGCGTTCACCGATGGCCAAACGTCATCGCCGGGTTCGTCGTCGTCGGCGTGGTCGCGATCGACGCGGTCGACGTGGTGACCGAGCGCGAGATCGGGAGGTAAATAAAGAAAGCGCGTGCACGCCGCGGGTTGGAGTAGTGGGGGGAGAATGTCAGTCGGAACGAGAGAGAGAGAAGGAGCGATCGTGCGAACGAGCGGGCGAGAGAGAGAGAGAGAGATAGATAGAGAGAGAGAGATGGCGAGAGATGGCGATGGAGCGAGCGAGGGAGCGAGAGAGGGAGCGAGAGGGAGCGAGTGGAAGCCAGGGAGAGCGAGAGAGCGAGGTTGAGCGAGGGGGGTTAAGGGTACGGAGTAGGGGTTGGAGCGAGACGGGGATAGCGGGCAGGTGGAAGGGGCAGGAGCGGCGGGAGTCGGTGCGCCAGGAGAGATAACGCGGAAGCGGCGCGCGGACGGCGATGATAACGATGACGGATGCCGCGAGATGACGGGCAGCAGCAACGTTGACGATGAAGAGGCGCCGCCGAGTAGCCACACAGGTGCCGATGGGTCGTGGTCGTTTTACACATATACACACGCGGTCCAGATGCAAGCGCCAGGATATCGCGGAGCCACGTGTATTCCGCGAAAGCGCGCCAAACCAGCCGAATTTCGAATGGATTTTCGTTTATTCGGTGGGCGAGGTTTTCGTTGGATGGTATTTATCGAGGTTGATTGGTATTTGTACGCGATCGTAGAAGATTCCGTCGATGCGATTCGAGTCGTGTCGATGCGATTCGATGCGATTCGAGGCGATTCGAGTCGAGTCGAGTCGATTAGTCCAGATGCGTGATGTGTTGCAGGTCCATGGATGGGACGTAGGTTAATGCGTAACAGAATGAAAACAGAAAAACAGAAAACTCACTTTAGCAATCTCAGTGCGTTCGTAACTTCCGCAGCACCAGCTGTCGGGTGTACGTAAAATCGTCACCGAATGTCACTGGGGTCGCGGTTTTTAAACGCGCGCGAGCGAAGGAAAAAACTCGGGATGTTCGGTAAGGAACGTCTCTCACTGACCCAAAGCCCAAATATCTCGATACGCAGTTTAGCGAGAAGAATTTTTTTTTTTTCGTTTGTTTCTTTTCTCGCCTCTTTGTTTTTTTTCTTTCTCTTCTTCGGTCCTCCGAGCTCGTATTCTTACGCACCAAAGTGCAATAAAGCCTGCGGACAACGATTCCCCGGGGCGCACTTGGTTCTCCGTACGAGTAAGCGCGGAATCATCGCCTCCTGCATATTTCCCAAATAACGTCGCACTGCACTGCGGGACGATCGTCTGTCGCACTCCGGTGGAGAGACGACGCTCCTTCGTAGCGAGGGTTTTTTCTCTCTCCGGTCTCTATCTACCTAGCGGTAGAGCGGAAGGGAAGAAAAAATGGTGGAGTATTTTCCGAAAAGCTCCGGCCGAGGGTTTGACGGTCGTTTTCACTCCTTTTTCCAGCCTCGGACTTTTTTTTCTTTCGCTGTTCCGGCCTCGGGGCGATCGGCCTACAAGCTCGGGGTTGCGCCGTGAGCCCGGTCGACCTTGGTCTTGGGGTCGGGTAAGCTCGAGCCGTGTCTCGGACGCGGAGGCACCTCCCGGAGACTCTGACTCCAGGGATGAGTGCAGGGCGACGAGAACGACGGCGGCGGCGGCGACGGCGACGACGACGACGACGACGACGACGACGATGGGAACGACGACGACGACGACGACGACGACGACGACGACGACGGCGACGACGACGACGACGCGGGCGACGGCGACGAGGAGGAGCAGGTAGGCAGCTCGAATGCTCGGCGCGCGCGCACGCACGACGGTCGGCCTGACTGCTGCTGCACACGCATGCACATACACATGCGCACACGGGTAAAGGCCGTGTTCGTTCCTCGTTGGCCTCGCCGAGCCAAACTGAGCGACAACTGAGCTCCGTCCGTCTCTCGGAGCTCCTCGCCGCCGCTGGCGCGCGGAACGAGCCGCCGCTGCTCCCGACCGGAGCGCTATCTGCCGGTCCGCGACCCAACCTCCCCCGTACCCGTCGAGCTTTGCACGCGGCTCTCTCTCTCTCTCTCTCCCCTTCTCCCTTCGGGCGGCGAGGTTCCCTCTCTCGGTCGCGGAGCGCGTTCGCGACGACGACGACGAGGACGAGGTCGGCTACTGTGGACGAGCTTCGACTTTCGCGGTTCCCAACCCTTTACCACCCACCCTCGGTCGACCGAGGCCTGGACCGCATAATACAGCTACGACCGAGACTCCGGAAGCGCGCGAAGACGAGCGCGACTCGGACGCAACGCCTGACACCCGCGGTTATCCCGATGGAGTTCCCACCGGAGAGAAGAGACGAGAGCGGTCCTTCGAACCCGTCCGTTTCCGTTGCGCGGGAACCGGAACGATGTCTACGATACGATGTCTCCGATGTGGGGTGGATTCGCTTGGCGGCCGAGACGAAAACTGACGCGCTTCGAGAGTTTTCTCGTTCGATCGGAGAAATCGCGCCAAGTGGGTAATTTTTTAAATTGTACACCGGCGTTTTCCTCGTTCGTTCCATCGAGCTTTTCAACTCGAAACTCTACCCCCGTCCGAAATCGCGAAAACTAGGTCGGGAGGATAATTTATTTCTAGAACGTATCGATGTCCGTCGTTGCACCGACGCGATATTAATTTTTAAATTAATTTTCGACCTTCCCTATTACCGCGATAATAAATACGGTAAAATACGGAGAAAGCGAAGCGGACGATATAAACTTTGAATCGATTCGTCGTAAATTTTTTACGCTATCTTTTCTTTTGTTGTATCGTTATCGCTGGAAATTTATTTGAAAAATTATCGAAAGTTTCTCGGAAAATGTAACCGATATTTATCCGTAATCCGTAATCCGTAGTGGAGATCGAACTCGAACCGAGTGACGTTCATCCGGCAAATCGCAGTCGATATTGAAATAAAAATATTAATTTGGAAAATCACGGTCTAATAATCAATCGTATCGCTAGGATGGTTAGACTCGAAAATAGATGTAAAACGAAACTGAAACGAACCGCGAGACAATAAAACGTAAACGTTAAAATTCCGAGTCGAGGAGAAACGGGAAACGGAACGAATCGATCCGGGAATCAACGAGTAGATAGTTCCGAGTAGATCCAGGATGCGCCGAGGTTGGAGCGCGCGGGTTGGTGCGCGGGTTGGTGCGTGCGTTCGTGCGTTCGTGCGTGCGCGCGCCTCCGAGACTGGAGAAAGGACGAGGGTCGCCCTTCGGTCCGCGGCCGCGGGATTCTCCACGTACGTAACGGGCCGTACGCATCGCGGGTGTATCGCAGTCTAAATCTCGGTACTTTTACGAGCAATAAAATAAAACGGTCCGACAACAGCTTCAGCCGCAAGACCTTCCTCGAGCGGCGCGCGCGATCACTCAACGCCGCTCACTCACGAGCTCTCGTGTATTAATTACCGGCGTAACGGCGGCCGTTCGCGCATGTACCCGACTTCCCACGCGTTCTTGCATAGGAACACGTGACTTTGGGCACCGCGTGCGACCACTTGGACCCGAGCACCCCTTGGACTCCCGGTGCAACCGAGCCCTCCGTTTTCGGAGATTGCTCTTCTCGTCTTGGGCTTCCACTTCTCGTCCGAGATTCCTCTCGTTAACTTGTTCCCTTCCTTCTTTCTTCCTTCTTTCCTCCTTCTTTCCTCCCTCTTTCTTCCCTTTCTTCCTCCCTATCTATCCATCCTCGTGTTCGCATTTCGAGATCGTTACCGCTCCTCCCACATCGCGCGTAAATTACGACTCGTTGCGTCGATGCGACGATATTTTACATTCGTCGGTTTCCTTTAAATTTCCGTGACTCTCGAGCGCCGAGGAATCGTTGGAAGCGCGCGCAAAAAAATACTTACGTAATTTACCATCGAGAGAACGAATGAATTTATAAACCAGAAAATCTCGATACGATTTATACGCTTTGGAGAACCTTCGCGCGTAATATATGGGCGCATGATATTTGGGCTTTGTTTGGTCATCTCTGAATAATAATAATAAATAAAGTAATTGTAAAAATCGGAAATACGTCGGTGCCGTGTTTTTTTTTCCTTCGTTTTTCGACATACTTATGGGTTGAGAAATACGTGCTTATTAAAGTATGTGACTCACCTTGTATACCAGCCAGGGTTGCAGGCGTGAAGACGCGGGAGAACCTGAAATATTAGCAAACAGCGCGTCAGAATAAGCCGGTAAGATGGACAGCAACTCGTAAACGTCGAATGTAATGGGAGCACGATAAGTAAACTTGAACTTAAGAATGAAGAACGCGTTGCCCGTTTCAACGTCGGTAATAAATTCCTTTTTTACATCGGATTCAAAAATTATAATTAGAAAGTCGAATATCTCCTCGACGAATGATAACGTTTGATATCTCGGTAACCTTCCGTTATAAAATCTTAACGCGTTTCAAATAAATTATTTTGACCGGTGCGAGACTTTCAAACGTCCTTACAACTTTTTTTTTTCTTCTTCTTTTCAATTTATCATTCGTTAGCCTTAAAAGATTCGTCGCGCGAACGAAATACTTTAAAAATCCGCGTCGTGGAATTAATATTTATAAATTAGTATTTTGGTTCGATAAAGTATCAGAGATTTCTTAGGTTCGACAACGGAAAAAAAACAATGGAAAAAACGATGGATAAAAATCATTAACGCGGGTAATTAAATTTTTCGAAATACATCCGCATCGTGAATTTATGTTGGACGGTTTCTTCGTTATTTGATTATTAAATAATACTTACTTATCCGCTGGATCATACACATTATATAAAATTGCTGCACAAATCGACGCTTAAAAAAATGAGTTGTTTGGATTATAAACGTTCGCGTTATTAAATTTGATATATCGGAATACAACCGTACAACTCTTTTATTTTATTCGGCATCGCGAGTATCGATATCGATATCAACCGGTGAAGTACGAGTATAAATGCGTAAGCACGGACAAACCGTCGATTAAAAAAATTGCGATATAAATCGATCGTAAAATATAAGTATCCAAATATTATAAAGATTCGCGGAAAGAATCGGTTTCTGCCGCCTATTCGAAAATACATTGTAACAGATCTTTGTCATGCTAAAATAGAAACAGACAAATATTTTCCTCTCCGAGTTGGCGAACAATGGAATGTCCTCGAGACGTAAAAGGGTGAATATCTAATGCCGTCTTTGATTAAAAGTAACCTTCTTTCTTTCTTTTGGAGTTGTCCAAGTTTATCGAATGAATTTTCAACGCGCAACATCTGCGCGTGGTGAAATTTATGAAATCCTAAATAAGCGCGTTGCTCATAATGAAAATAAAGCACTTTAACTTATCCTAACTTTACAGCGTACAATCTAGCAATCAAGCCGTAAAGAAAGAAATAACGAGCGCTAATGCTCGACGGAGAGTATAGGAAAAATGAAGTAGTCACCTGCACAGCTCGAACGGGTAGTACGTCTTCTCCACGGCGCCGAACACTTTGAAGCCTTTTGTCTACCGGTCCAAGAAGAAAAACGTCAGCCTGCAAGCAGAGAAGAAACACAAGAATAGTTAGAAAGCGGCTTCACCGCGATATTTGGAGATGGAAATGGTCGTCGATACGGTGCTTCGGTAATAAGCCATCGCGAACCGCCGCAGGCAATGACTTTTATATAGGGTGAGTGGTTTATGTCGCACCAGGTATAAAGCTCCGCGGCTCGTAGCGGCTCGTAGCGGCTCGTACGTCGTACGAGAGAACGACGGCGGTTAATGGGCGCCACCCCGTATAATGACGATACGCGTTTCAGTGGGATCAGCGAGGAGAAGCGGTCCCGGTCTTCCCGGTCGTCCCGGTCGTCCCGGTCGTCCAAGTCGTTACTCCTGTCGTTCCCGCTTGCCACGAGTGCTCTTTACTTTTCTCCCATGAGCTTCCTGCTCTTCTCCTCGCATCGCGTGATTGCTTCTGTATTATGGCCTCTAAGTAGCTCGCAGCGATGCTATTGCTTTATAAGCGATAACAAAACGCTTTCTCGTCCGCGCATATCCCAAAGTGATTCCTTCCTATTTGACTTTAGCTTATCCTCGAGTATACGCAAAACGTGCAATTTTTACGCTCGTATCTTACTTTCTTTTAGCCTTTAAAGCCTCGCTCTCGATACAATAAGATAAAACAAAAACAACGATATCGCGCGTATTTTTTACTAAAACGGCGAGATCTGATTATTGATATTTTTCCTATCGATATTATATTTCTGATCGTACGTTTCGTTACCTTTTTCCATAAATAAATTTAAATTACAAATTTCCAATTCACGAGATCGATCGTGGATTCTCGAGAATCGTGAATCGGGAACGTTTTTCGTAGGCTTCGTTCAACGCGGAGTTTCTATTTTAAATTAGATGCCGGGACGATATTATGTAAAAAAAAAATATGTTCCACGTAGGAAAAGGTAAGAAATTTTCAGTGGAAACTAAAAAGCTTTATAAAGCTCTACGAGAGAGAAGATTTCTATGGAAAGCAGGCGTTCATTCCATTTTCCTTTTCGTAGTCCCGACTCGATCTTTTTCCTTCTTTTATATCAGCAAAGTGTTAAGGTGAATCTACGCAGGGGTGAGTTTACGGCGGGAGATTCGATATAGGACTCGGGCCGACCAAGGATGGGGTAAAAGGATAGTCACCGAGCGCGACGAGATTCGACTCGACGACGGAATTCATTTTGGGAGACTGCGAATCGTTTCATAATGGGAGTCGTGCGAGGCGTCGAGATAGAGAAAGTCAGTCTATGGACCATGAGAAACGAGTAATTAGAAAATTTCTACCTCGCGATATAAGTATAAGCTCCTGACATACTTTCGACCAATTTAAATTTACGTCGCGTCCAATTTATATTTTCCAGATATTAAGAAAATAGTTGCAAAAATATTGGAGCGAGGATAATCGTAGAGTAATTATCCTTGAACTCGCGAGCCAAAACTTTTGGACGTTTATTCGAGGAAGTATCGAGTCGGAGAGAGAGAAAAAATTGAAAAAAGGTAAATTGGAAAAGGGAATCAAGACTCGCGTCATCGTGGATTTTACTCGAGTTTAAAAAATAAATAAAAGTATATAACGAATATTTATACCAAATCACGAATCTACATTCGAAATTCACGACTACTTCGAGAATACAATCGCGCGTCGCATTTTCCCTCTTATGGATAAACAGAGGCGAAAAAAGAGAGAGTAAACGAGTATAGTCGAACGAATATAGAGTCTCTACAGTTGGACACGAGAAAGCTCTTCTCTCCCTTCGGGGGATGGTTTTAGTCGCAGCGCGAGTGCTTTCAGCGAGGATGGAAAATCCTCACCGATTTATTTATTTTATTTTTTTTCTTTGGTAACGCCAGCTGCGAAATCGTACGTCGATTCATCCTCTCTTCCTCCTTTTCCTTTTTTCTTTGTATATATATTCAATGTTCATGCTCCCGTATTCGTCGCTCCACCCTCGTCCACTCGGGCTCGGCTATTTTCGGAAATAGAGAAAAGCTCCAGCACGTGGTCTAGACCACAGCCGCGTCGAGACTCGCGACTGTCTGGCCAAACGCGAACGCGCACGCGAGTAAAGCGATATACACCCGCCACGCCCATTGTTTAAGTACCAATACAAACGGAGAGAAACTGAGAGCTCGCGCGCGCGCCGGCGCGCAAATTTATTACCAATAAAATTCACCAGTATTTTACGGCCCCGTGGTGGTATGTAGGTGAACGTCATCGGCTTCCGTTTCAATCGCAATATACGGACGGCGGGAGCTTCGCTACCCATCCTGGGAGCCCCCCCACACTCCCCCTACCCTCCACGCACCCACCCTCCTCGCACCCTCCTCGCACCCACCTCGCACCCTACTAGACGCTAATTAATAAATGTCGCGGGAGTATTTCAAGCGGTTCGAACGATCCTTACGACGCCTCGGACCGATGATGGCACGGTTTTCGTTTTCTTTGGGAGGGAAGCCCAAGCTAATCGAGACATATTTCACGACTCGCTTTTCCGTCCTCCGCCGTCGTTTACGCGCGACGCTTTTTTCGAGGCTCTTTGATACATCTTTACGATATTTAAATCATCCTGACAAATCGTTCCCGATTCTAGGACAGCCACGAATTATCGCCTTTGTCCACGATTTCACGCCTCGAATTTTAATTGCTTACCATTCCGTTTCGGAAATTTCGATTACGAATAATCTTTCACCGACCAAAGAAAATTCCGACCGAAAAAAAAACAAAACCTTCCTTACCCCTCGATTACGATAACCGACGAAAAAAAAATTTTACGGCTTATCCCACTTGCCTCGCGATATACACCACCGATAAATCAGAAAAAGTAATCACGTCCGATTTAAAGGACTTGGAAAAAAAAATTTAATCCCGGAACGTAAAAAGTGTATTCTCTCTTACGTAGAGGCGATATAAGACAAACGGAACGTACATCGCGATAATCAAATGAAAAAGAAAAATATACTCGGGAAAAATTCATAACGCGAAATAGTCGAGCGCGAGAAAAGTTTTCAGCCTGCGAAAGTTTGTCCCTGAGCGGCGTATCGGGGCTAGTACGAATCTGCATAATTTAATTCCCGGCAGTGTTGATTAAAAAACATCAACCCTTCCGTTCGTCCGCTCGGCATTCTTATTCCGAGGCAACCGACTCTTATAAAAAGAAATCCGAGCTTTCGGCCGGAGTAAGACATCGGAATTAAACTCTCTCCCTTTCTATACATAATTCGTCGCGACTCGGTGAAAAAAAAAGTGCGCCGCTGGTACGCTGTAATAGCCGAGAGCTTTCAGCGGGAAAGTAGGCGCGCGAAGGTCGGTCGAGTGTACAGGGTGCAGCAGCGGTTGGAGGAAGGAGCCGGCGTGCTGGGAATTACCCCCGGCGAGAGAAGGGAAGAAGAAGCGGAAGAAGAAGAATACGGGGTAAGGTGGGGGAGAGGGATGAACGAGGACGACGGGGGGGATTTTAGGGGGGGACGGTACGGGGTAAAGGCGGGGGATGCGAAAACGAGAGCGACGCGTTTATGTACGGGGAGGGTGAAAGACGCGATATAACGCGTGCCGTGTGTTTTCGACCTGGGCGTCCCGACGCCCGACGCCCGACGCTCGACGCCCGACGCCCGACGCCGACGGCGCTTTCTCTCTCGCCTCTCTCGCGAGAGAGAACTTTTCTCCCGTCCCCTCCCCCGTCGAGCCAGATCAGCCGACGAGCCAATCACCGCGCCGCGAATCCGCCGTCCCGAAAGCTCCAACATGGAAGGCACTGTGTACGACTCGCTCCTTTTCTCTCCTTTTCTCTCCTTTTCTCTCCTTTTCTCTCCTTTTCTCTCTCCGAGTTTCGCTTCTTTGTTTCCTTCTTACCAATTTCTTCCTTTCTTTTCCTCTCTTCCTTCCTACTTCGACATTCGCGCCTTCTCGAGGCCGAGGACTGCCTTTTCGAACCTTCGAGCCAAAACTTTTACAAATCGGTGCCACGCTTTCTTCCTCCCCCATTATTCTCGTTTCCTTGAATCGCTTCAATATTTTACCGATATTTGATAAACACTCTCCTAGGCTAGGAAGCTTGTAACTACGAATATAAACTATTGGGAAAGTTGAAAAGGAAAAATAAATTTACAACCTCTTGTCCGTGGAAAGAATCGAAATTTTTCGCATCCGGACAAATATTATCCCTGTTCTAAATCTCGATCCATGAATGTAAAAAAATTTTTTGATATTCTATATATTATATAATAGTCGTATACCGAGGCGTTTAATACAAATGCAAATTAGATTGTACAGCGAGTTATTTATCGCGGTGCGTACATTTAGCGGTGAAATTGAATTTGAAACGTTATTTACCAGTGATAAAATACCGAATGTCCCGGGGTTGAAGCGAATTCGTAACTATTGTTTTCTTAAGAATAAAAAATTAAATATGTGGTAATGGAATTGTATCGCCACCGTATTCATTACGTATTCAACGTTTCCAATAGTCTCTGCGGAATATAGTACAGAGTCTACGTTACGTCAAAGTAGTCAATTATTTTTTACTACAAAATTACTCAAACTTTTAATTTTACGATTCGAATAAAAATTTATCGAGTCAACAACGTTTAATTTTAAGATTTTTTATTAACGACAAATATTTATATTCGTTGAGATTTATCGATAAGTGAGTAATGAAATACAATTGAGTCAAATTTGTAATAGTTCGAACCTTTTCATTCGATTTTCGTATTAAATTTTAATTTTTAAACTAAAATAATAATAAAAAATTTTACTTCCAATATACGGTAAGCGTCGTTATCGAAACGCTTCTTTAGCTACAATTTGTTTTTTCGTGGTCGGTATCGTTAATTTAAATACCGTAATTAGTACTCTATTATTAAGTACGAATACTCGTACTTAAATCGAGATCGATTTTATCGTTGGTAAGATAATAAAATATTTTTTAAAAAACTGTCGAATTCGCTGGTGAATCGACTAGGTTAAAAAATTTTTTTAATTTCTTCGTAAAGAGTTGGATACTCCTTACGATAACAACTAAAATTTATTCGAATGCATAATTTGACATAAAGTAAAAATTTACCAATAATTTGAAAAAGGAAAATTTTCTTCTCTAGCAAAATACGCGCCGTCTTGACTTGTCTTGAGTTGAATCGAGGCGATCGAGATCCCGGAATCGATGCATCGGAAATGAATTTTGTTATTACTCGATCGGCGAGCGGAACGTTAGCGAAATTCAAAGATCGGGGGCGTCATTCAGCTGAAAAACGGGTGATTGATCCGGCAGCAATGTCAGAAAGTGGGGTGACTCGAACGGTATCATCTTGTGTATGTTAGAATAGAGAAGGAGAGAGACGGAGAGCAAGCAACGGAGAATGACAATAGGGAATGTAAGCAAAACGAGAAAGATAGATGAGAATAGATACGGAGGGATCGAGAGAGAGAGAGAGAGAGAGAGAGAGAGAGAGAGAGAGAGAACCAAACCGAAGTCAAGGATGTCAAGAACGTTTCGTGTGTTCCTGGGGTCGCGTCGTCATGGGAACCGTCGTCATTGGCCAAAGCCTCGGTTGTCTCGCTCTTTCCATCTCAATTCATTCTTTCTCTCTTTTTTCATCTTTCTATTTTCTCTGCTCCGCTCAGCGATACTGTCCCTCTGGTCCCTCGTTCGTATCTGGGTTGCTCGCTAAATTTCGTCCGATGCCAAGAGAAAAACAGTCCTCTTTTTTGCCATCTCGTTTCGTACTCGCACTCGTTCTCTCGCTCTCTCGCTCTCTCGCTCTCTCGCTCTTTGTTTTTCTCCCGCAATTTAGACGATGTGCGCAAGCATGTTTTGATGCGATTCTGACGAATCGTTCTACATAAACTTGGACGAACATGTGGAAGTCGTGTTAGATTACGCCCGCACGCGCGGTTGAACGACGTCGCATAAATATTTGAACTTTCCTCCTCCTGTACCATCGAACAAAAAACAACGAAAATATTTCCTCTCTTTTTCTCGGTTACAATAGTTATTCCTGCGAGGTTAAAGGACACGTGCGAAAGTTTTTGATTTTTTATTTTCCTTTATTTTATACGATTGTGTACGAGGATACAAATTTTTCAATTTTCCGTAACAATTTATACACGCGTTGATTACGTTTAAAGGATGTATGGTACGTCTTAGAAAATTAACGATCAAGCGACTATCAGTCTTATCGCATAGTATAATCGAATAATATCGATTTTTAACGCAGATTTTCTAAGCGTTAAAGACGCTTGCTCCTTATTCTCATCGGAATTATTTTACGCGTTAGTTTTTTTTTTTTCTTTTAAACGTGTATCGACGTTCGTCTTCGAGTACGAAAATCTATTCTCGAGTAAATTGGACATCGATCCGCGTGATTTATCGGTTTATCTGTACAGAAACGGACCGAGAGATTCTAAGATTTGTATTATCGAATAAAGAAAAAACTAACGAGCATCTATTATTGTAATAATCGAAGAATTTTACGTAAAAATATATACGTAGGATTAGTTATAAGCGGTCGGAGTTTGTTTTAATTTATCGAAGAAAATTTTAATACCGAAAAGCAGATTACTTTTATTATTTTTAAGTTGATTATTTTACATGAATATAATTTTCGGTATCGTAAGCTACGATTACGTATCGCGTACGATAGCGCTTCACATAAATGAAAAAAAAAAGTTTGTTATTTAATCTTTATAACCGTTTTGTACAACGCACGAGTTGAGTTTTTTTTTTTTTCTACGATTTTTTCTACTTAAAACGGGCAGCCAAGAAAACCATTTCCTCGACGGTAGTCTTCTTCTTCTACTCCAGAAAAAAGAAAAAAAAGAAGGAACCACGGCTAATTCTAATGATTCTAAATTTACAGTTTGTCGTATGAAATTTCTTATCAACGGACTCCTCGGAAATATAGCTCCTAGTGACTCGGCTTAAGGAAAGCTCTCGACGATGGCGGCTAGTCGAAAGGTTCTCGTCTGATCTTACAGAGGGACCTCGAGAAAAGCACGTTTCACCTACGCAATTTACTGACTCCACTCTATAAATAATTCAACCAAAATATAATACGATCGCTCACAGTCTCGCTCACAGTCTCGCTCACAGTCTCGCTCACAGTCTCGCTCACAGTCTCGCACGCAGGCTGTTCGCCACAGCCCTGGATTTTAGGTCTCAGACAGCTTCTGCTGTGACTCGTTGCGTTGCTTTCTTTTTCGAAGGAGGGAAATCATAAAATTCAGTTTCAAAATCGCATCGAGGAAAGACTGATAAAAATATATTTACTTAAATAAAAAGAAATCTATGGATTCCGTGGAACATAAGAAATTTTAATTATTTACTTTATAAATGTCTCGGGTAAGGAATTATTTATGACAAATACCGTTTAATATTTATACAAACAATAATTATATTCGAAAATATGTTTCAAAAATTTATCGTTATAGAAAATAAATCTTGAAATATTTTATTTCAATTTTCCAACCGTACGAAACTCATTTATTTAACCGTGTTCAATAATTTTTACATTATTAGATATTTGTTTTTATTTGGATATTTACATTAATAGAATCAGTTTTTTATTTTCTGATTAGCGTGTTAGATAAAACTGAATTAAAGTAGTAGAATTGTATTATGAATCGACTAGAATATAAAAATAATATATAGCAATGACATTTAATTTTTATTTAGAATAATTTTCTTGAATGTAACATTAATATTAATTAAATTAAGATTTATATTAAATTAGATGTAAAATATATAACTTAATTATCAAGATATTTTTGATGAAATTTATTTTTGTTGATTGCACGGTAAAAGTATGCGGAATTTATTATTAAAACGTAAAGATCGACGATAACTTTATTTATTTTATGATCAGGCTTTGAAAATATGTAACTACAAAAAATAGCTGCAACGTAAAATAAAATTATTTACATTATTATAAATAGATTTTGGAACGTGAAAGAATATATTTATTTAAAAGGATAACTGCATTTCTAATTAAATCTTAAATTACAGAAAAACGAAGAATTAAATTTAATTAAAAAACTAATGATTTTAATTCGGTAATATTTCGATCGAGTTATTAAAAATGTTCATCTTTATGTATTACCAAAGAGGACAATGATCTTAGCTGTCGGGTTGAGTTAACGAATAATTTAATTAAATTCTTTTCTCAATTTACGACATAACCTTCCTCCGTTTACGTTAACGAGGATTAAATAAAAGTAATTATTTACATTTTGAAATTAATCGTATGGAATAATTTTGGATGCTCAACAGTAACAAAGATTTAAGCATTATTCGTAAAATAAATGATCCGTCTGGAACAAACTCGGTACTTATACACATCAGTTCCCAAAATGACATGCATCGATGCTCTTTTCTCAGTCTCTCTATAAGCCACACCATTTTTAAAGCAGCACAGATCAGGATTTTTACGCTTCCTCCTCCTTCCTTTTTTCTCGAGTACCCTCCTCTCTTTTTCTTTTGCCTCTTGTATATTTATGTTACACATACGAATACGACGGAACGGTAAGTCACCGGTGTGTGAGAATGAGAAATAGCGCCCATTCTAATACATCGGAATAGCGAGACATCGGAGGTAAGCGGAGGAAAGGACACGGGAATGTTAGATTCGACGCCGTACACACGAATACATTGCCGCCTCCCATTTTCGAGTTGGGTAGACGTACATGGCAGGACATATATTTACTGGTGCGTATACGCGTATATTTACAAGAGAGTCCGTCTGCCGGCTGCTGTCCAGACAGACACACACACGCGGACACACACACTTGCGCGCGTGCAAGATGCCTCGCCATTGTGATACGAGTTGACGTCTTCTTCAAAAGAAACAAGACAAGGGAGACTCGAAAATTAATCTGGCCCCGATGCTTACTGTGCGGTAGAGATGGGAGTAAATGCTGGCTTCGAGATAATACGTAATATTCATGAGGACGCGTGATTCACTAAAATTATTCTTTTATGCGAGCGAGTATTTTCGTACTCGTTAGATCAAGGTTTAATGTTTCGTCCAAATGATTTCATAACGTAATGGAGGAAGCGAATAAAAGCGTGCCTTCATTTTCCAGAAACGTAAGAGCTAGAAAAACAATTCGGCTTTTCAAACGATAATACGGCATGAGTTTTATATAAAAAATTAAATAAAATTAAATAAAATTACGCGTTTTATTATCGTATTTTTTAAGTCGTTTCAAATACAAATTTCTCCAAATTTAGTTGGTTCGTTTATAACGTTTATAAAACGATTACCGCCTTCTCCAACGTAGATTTTATTAAGTCTCGATTTTTGCGTTTTACGTCTTGATACATATTTTATAACGTAACGATGTTAAAGGAGTCAGAAAAATATTGCCGCGCGCAATTGAAAACCACCGTTAAAAATCTTTCAACGCGAGTGCTATGAAAATTTGTTTTGAAAATTTGCTTTGAAAAATAGTCGATGCAAAGTGTTGAAAATCTAGGATTCCGTTAAACGAAACTCGAAGGCGATATTCAAAGAATGGTACGTGTACGGCAACAAAGCCCGTTCGTTGAATTTTCGATGGCGAAAAAAATTAGAAAGTTTCCCATCACCGCTGAAAACTATTTCAGTCAATGAAGATTCCACGGTATAAACTGTCCCTAACATTTTTTTTCACGGAGAGAAAGCTGTATCCCCTTCGCGAGTAATAGTCGCTCGACTAGCTTTCATTTTCCATACGGTTTTAGTGCATTTTAAGTCAGACTTCCAAACGCGACGGAAGTTCAATAGCGTTCCGAATAAAAGTGCGCGAGGCTTAAAAGCTTTTCAGTGCCGATAAGTGGAATATTAGCGGAGAGAAAAGTTTCCAAATTCGACAAAGCGGCGCTTACTTTTTCATAATTTCAGAATCCTGTAACCGCGAACGCTTTCCATAACTTACCTCGTTTTACAAGTACCACGATTACGCAAACGCGATAAACGCGATTGTCCAATCGCTTCGATAACGTATAAAAAGGTGTTCCATTGTCGAAACTCGGACTAAACGGTTCGATACGATCTAACAGCTTTTTAATTCGACTCTAACATTCGTAGGATATACAATTAATACCGCGCTGCGAAGGAAGGACGAGCATCAACCGAAATTCCGTAAGGACGTAGGAGCCTAGGCAAAGAAAGCGACCAGGAATACGTTGGCCCGTGCCGAGGAAAGGTGCTCGGGAACTCACGCATACACAGGTAGAGTAGCAGAGTAGAAGAACATCAACGACGCGCGCGCTCATCCATAAAATGATCGTAAAAACTTAATTTTACGAGAGGCATAATATATTTGCCACTGCATGTACCGCAAGAGGAGAAATGCGTTCACGGAGTTCTCGGCCACTCGGCCCAATATTTTCGTAAACGCGAGCAAAAACTTCCCGAAGCGATGATTCTCCGGTCTCCGGTCTTCGGTCTTCGGTCTCCGATCTCCGAACTCCGAGGAGAAGAACAACAGCGGCTGGGAATTCGATCAAAATCGAAAAAACCTCGTGAATTTTTATGCGTTTGTGTATCCGTGTGTTTGCATAAGCGTGCGCGAGTGTATTCGAAGATTGTAAAAAGTTTAAAGTTTCTTAAATCGTGCATTTGCAAAATGTCTTATTTGTCGAGAAAAAACAACTGTAAAGTTTAGTGGACGAAGCGTAAAACTCATTTTAAGAGTTTTATAAATTCCTCGCGATGGTAAAGTAGCCGTAAAATCAAATCGGTAATTTTTTCAGCATTTAGTCATGTCTTTTACTTTTTACGTAATAAAATTTACGATATTTTTCTACGTTTATAAATTTAATTCTATCGTTAAAATGAAACAAATTAATTGACTCGGATAAGATTCTCGTTTAATTTAAAAATATTATAAATATGGAACTTTGTTAGCGGAACAAAACTCTTGTATCGAATTAGGCTTTTATAAATACGCGAATGCAATTTTTTTTTTTTATCAAACCGATGTTCAACGCTTAGAAATAATTCCTTTGAATTTACAATAATGCCTTTAAAATTAAAATTCGTTTATTAAATAAATTTTTGGAGAACTTTCAAAGTGAAATCGTTTCGGTTCCAACTTCACATTTTTCATTTCAAAATAAAAAGGAATCTAATTATATTGACGCTCGAGGTTCCCCTCAAATACATTTTTATTTATAGCCGTAGAATCGAATATTTTTCGTTAATAAATTTAATAATTCTTTTGCACATAAATTATAGTGCGAATAAAATTAATTTAAATAATCTTTGAAATAATCGTTGTATTTACGATATAGAATATACAGTGTATTCGATTATTTTAACGAAGTTTACTTTGACAGAATACGTAATAAATATGCTAAATTCGCAGCTCATTTTCGTCAGTAGGTCGAATAAAATTTGAGATTCAATTCAGCGTCAAAATAATACGGATTCGTGGACGAGGACGATCATTTTAAGTCGCCGCGTAACTTTTTTTACTCTCGAGTTACTATGATGAACGGCGATGCTTTGGAACGCGTTACAGCGAGCGGATCGAACTTTCAGGAGGGGACATAAAAGCAAAGAGGGTACTAAAGGCATTAACGACGACAAAAATCGCTCTTTCCGTAAAAATTCGTTTTGAGAGACTTCAGAGTCCTAAGTGTCCATTTATCGGAGTATATAATGATGTCGTCTCACGTTTGCTTAAGCACTATTAACTTATAAATAATTACTCTACCTTACTCGATTGCTTATGAATATTATTTTGCTTACCTACATTTTTTTTTCCCCGAACGCGTACAAAGTTTCGTAAGGCAACTATTTCACGCGAAATTAACGAATTTTTTTATTCCTCTTACAACATTAGAAGCTGATCCGAATCAAACTATCGACAATTTTTAGTTTGTCTTTGTATATTTGGTAACGTTTTCTGATGTCGGGCCTTCGAAGAAATACGCGTACCGATAAACCGAAAATGGGACGTCGAGCACTGATTTAAGTATTCTTAAAGTACGAAGAGTTTTTTCATTTTTATATTTAAAATTGTAGCAATTAGTCAAAACGAGTACTTAATCGCTTTATATTTATTATTATGACGTTGACAGTCTATTATATACGTTATAGTATAAAACATGTAATTATTATGGTAAATTAAATAGTATAGTACTCGAACCTTCTTAATTGTATCAGATTCTCGACGATAAGGATAATTAAATTCAAAGTATGATTAAGTTTAATACTTTAAAATGACTAACTTCTATAATATTAAAGCAATTTTAAAGTATATAAAAACATTCGTCCAAGTAATTTTAAACATAATTACACGATTAATTAATTAAATTATTATAAAAAATTGTAATGCTTTTATTATCAATTTTTAAGTCTTTCTGTCAATAAAATATTTATGGCAAAAAAGAAAAGCAACTTACAAAGTATTAGCTTTAAAGGTTTGTTTTATTTTTATCGGGATCTCCAAAGATTTGCTCGCTCGATATTTGAAACTACAATTTTTAGCTTAAATTGTTTCTTTTCCTTGACGCCAACGATAATTAAAATATATTATGTGTTTTTCAATGTACTAAAAATTAAATCTTCCCGATCATTGATATTCTTCCGACGCTTAGATTTCTTTTCAAATAATTGCTCAAAATTGAATCGAGTTGGGACTATTTTCAAAGGTACACGAATGCATTACATTTTATTTGTTGTATCGTAAATTGATATGAAATATACTTATGCGTTTATTTAAAAAAAATAAAACAAGATAAAATATTCTCTCATTGACAAATTTACTGCCAATTAGCGATGTAATTTCAATAGAGACTTTTCAGCGCGGAGGTTTTTTTAATTCCTCTGGGGATTTTTGCTCAATCGTCACGCTGAATTCTACAGAAAGTAATCAGCCAATCCGGTAGGTGGGTGGTCCTCCATCTCTATCTCTCTGTCTCTCTCCTCTCGCTCTCTTTCGCTCTCTCTCTCGCTCTCTCTCTCCAGCTCAGAATGACCAACATGTCCCGCAGACGTGATCAAGGCGCTGAGTACACGCACATATAAACCTTTTTCGTCTTTTTTTTTCTATCGTTTTTTTTTCATTGCAAGAAGTATGAAAAAGAAATTATAAAAAGAAACCGTTTTAATAAATTTTGTATAACTACTACCACGGATAACAAACATCATCGAGAAATTATGCTTTTACGATTAAAAACACAAATATTTCAAATATTTTTGCGTTTATATCAATTTATTTGATTCGGCACTATCAATGAATTTTCTCAACAAATTTTTCTCTTCATTTTTTACATCAAATAATCATTCGTAATAGCTAAATTTCAAAATTTTCAAATAGAAAAATGAAACGAAATTTTGAATTTTTCGATTTTGCGTACCTTTCTAAATTAGAATACGTATAATTAATGATCGCACCTTTAATATACAACTACGAACATCGCATACTTTCCGTATAAAAAATATTAAATTTATTCGATCGGTATTAACAGACCGGTTTAATCGGCAATATTTGAAAGCCAATCGTTACACGAACTACACAATCTAATATGTTCATTTTTATCGTTTCAAACTTGTTTCTTAATATATAATTGCAGAAGCACAAAATTAAACATCTTAATAAAATTATATGTAAAAAATTAATTATAGCTGCTAATTTTAACATTCGACTTTTATATCGAAACAATATATCAAAAAACTTCAAATATCAAATATTTGGAGATCGTTCGACGCTTTTAAATGTTCAAAACAAAATATGTTACAGTTTAACGTGCAATGGTTAAGATACAAATTGTAAAAAAAATTTATTATCAAGAATCGGTAATCGAAAATATAGTTAATTATTAATCGTCTCGGAAAAAATTCAAAATTCGACAATCGGAAAATTTATTCGATAATTATAGTCGTACGTCAAGAAATACGTATAATAATTTTTTCAATATCAACGAAGTATCCGTAGAGTATTTACTTTAATATGAACTTTTTAAAGAGGTTTCAACAATCAACGAAGACGAATAAATGTATCGTTCGATCTTTCCTCGATGAATCAACTACGTAGTAGCATTAATAGAAACGATCGAATAAAATGTATCGTATACGCAATTACGTATTTTTATTACACGAAAACGTAGTTTTTTCTCGTTTAATCGTCGATTATTTAAATAAAATGTAAACGTTTCCAAGATTTTTCGAGTGCTCGTATCTTTCAAGGATGAAATTATGGAAAAATTCTCAACGATAAAAATCCGATATCGTAAAAAAATAGCTTCGAAGTTCTTTATTAAGCTTTCAGGAAAGATCGGGAAAACAGAAATATTTTCGAAATTAGAAATTATAAAAATTAGAAGGTACCTTTCATCGCAGCCGACGATGAGGTTATTGCTTACATCGCCTCTGTACACGCAAGTATATACAAGTGTAACGTATAACAAACGCGTTCCGTGCGTTCGCGGAGTTACGAGTACCCTATGAATACCCCTACGAAACTCACCCTCCGTCGGTTCGCGTTTGGCATTTGGTTGGCGTCGCTCGCTCGAAGCCGATCGCTTTCAGTTTTCCATTTTCCGTATCGCGGGGTATATCCAGGGAGGAAAGAGGGAAAACTCCGAGTCCGGGTTATTATAAATTAATTCGGTCGTGTTGGAGAAGGAAAAAGGACGCGGTTCTCGGGTTCTCGAGTTCCCGGGTTTGCTTGTGTTAGTTCTTGGATTATCGGGTCGGTCGCGCGGCATGCGATCGTCGCTGGTTACGTACCTTTATTCGAATCGTGTGGCGTGCAAGGACGACGCTTCGCTCGCGGAGAAAGATAATATCGTAAAAGCGGCGGCTCGAACGAGTATCGCCGAGGAAACGTCGGAGCGGTGGACGGTAAATTTCTTTTTTTACGTTGCAGTGCAAAGCGATGCTGGACTGATAAAGTAGACACACGGATTATACATTTTTTTCCATCGCTCGTCTGCTTTGTACGTCGACCGCGGATCGCATGACTAATTCCATTGATTATTTAGCGTATGTTAATTTTCATAAATGCACCGTCGGACGATGGTTCGATATTTCTTATTATTTCAATGGAAGTTACGCGAACGTTGTAACGCGATGTCTACCGTAAAATGTCTCTTCTCTTCATCAGAATCGGTACAGCTTTTCGTAAATTGGAAAAGTTTCCTCGTTTCGTCGTTACGTTTTGGAATATTTTTCTCCTCGTTTTATCGATACGTGTTTGCTCCGAGCGAACGAAAATATTTACGTGTATATTTTAATTTGGATTCGACGTTAATATTTACAATTGTGTCGAGATGATACGATTTTTCGAAAATAACCAAGTGTACGTTATTTTAATATTTTCCAAGTTAAATATCGTACCTATTTACGTATACGCGTGTAAGTAACTCGATACCGACTTCGGAAGCTAAGTTGAAAACGATCGGTTTGGAACGAAAATTTAACGAAGTGCTTTTTTCTTGTTCTTACGTTCGACATTGATTAGTAATCGTAACGAACGCGTGCTTAATAAAATTAATAATAGAAATTATTTTGAAATTGTTTGGATGATACGTTGTAACGTAAATATCGAAATAATCGAAATAATCGAAATAATCGAAACTCTCGAGATTAGAAAAAAAATAATAATAAAAGAATCGCTCTTTTTTTATCTTGATTAAATAACGAGTTTATAATCTTCGACTTTAAATTTTAGTATCGCGATCGTTTTAAGAATTAAAAGAATAATTAAAATAATCATTTTAATATTTCCGATAGGAAAATTTTTAGAAAACTATGACATTATCCCAATTTGTAAATGTATACACGCGATTGGATAATTCGACGACTATTTAAACGAAACGAAAGCAATTTATCTCAACGCAATAAAATAAGTTGTTTTATTTATCCAAACAAGCCTATAAATTGAAATAATTTTTGCGATAAGTACAAAACAAGTCTATTCTTGCAACTCAATTATATTTGAAAACACTGATTTATCGAAATGTAATTAGTTATAAATTAAAAAGAAAATGTGTACGAGCGTTCGATTATAGGATATAAAAGTAAAATCTGTTTTGAGTAGATTTGATTTAAATCGCTGGTATAAACTTTATAAACGGTAGGTTTAATAAATGAAAAATGAAAATATCTCGGAGTCTCTCTTCGTTTCTTCGCTCGAACTATCTTTATTTTCCTAACGAATGACCGACGGATCATCGAGTTAAAAATATTTATACGAGAAAAACGAGTTATTACTAGCCAAGCGTGAGCACATTCACTCAGGCTTTATGTACTTTTTCAGTTAACGCGCTTTGCAATGCAACGAGCGACTCCGAGAAGTCCGAGAAGTATATATATTGTTTGCCTAATCTTTTATATAAACTACCGCGTTTCACGCTCCTAAAAGTCAAAACTGAAACACTCATTTTGAGGTGTAATACTACTTAATTTTCTATGCGTTAGCAATTACTCGTTAACGGGGCATATATTAATTGACACAATAAAGTCATAGTAGCGATGTACTATATTATATAGTAGGCTTTAATTATATTATTGAATTATGGCTGACGTTTATTCTTGTCACACGCCCAATGTAACGACGCCGCACTGTCCCGACCAATTCCCACTGGGTCTATAGGCTTCCGATTATATTCTCGCGAATTAACTTTTCGTAATTGCGATAGCGCCATTCGTTCCCGATCGACACCTGTATCGCCGTATTTCACAAATTTTTTAGATCGATGGAACGACCAATACCCGATTCGTTAGGTATTATAGGTACTATAGTAACTATAGTAACTATAGGTACTATAGGTACTACACCTATATTTAACTATACCTCATTTTTTACGCTCGACTCGACTCGACTCGACTCGAAGAGGAAAATTTTATTATACCCTTTCCATCGGTCCTTTTATCGCGAGAATTCCAAAATATGATACAGATGTTTATCGTATATTTATAAGTCGAAGCCTTTCTTATTTCGGTTGCGCAATCTTCATTTTTTCACGATTCTTTTAATTTACGAGACGAATATAAAGTACGAAGTAACCGAAAACCAATAAAATTTCTGTTACAACTTAATACAAAGTCGAGCCGTCAATTTGATTCTAGAGCCGCTATTTTCATTCTAGAAATTTAATCGAACGAGCAACGCCGTTATTATTTATAATAAGAGTGGAGAGGGGAAGAGCGGAGAGGGGAAGAGCGGAGACGTTGGTAGCGGCGTTAGACACTAGTAAATTATCGCATTTAATTATATTTTTCGAAGGCGATCGTAATTTAAGGCATAAACGGAATGGAATTTCTTAATTTGGATCAACGGGTGGAGATGGAAAGTAAAAAGGACTCGATAATAAGCCGATGGTAAAAAATCGACGAATATCGGATTATAAAAGCCGCGGTCGTTAAGTACATTATCGGAGGAGGTAAAGATAAGGCGAGGGAGAAGCGCGAACGGGTATCGCGGCACTCCCAGATTCCGAGAGCATGGGAGCGTGCGGCTCGGAAAAAGTCGCAGCCTCCTAATTGGCCTAAGAATCCGCGAATTACACAAGTCCTCGACGAGCCATTGTAAATCGGTAAATCTCCCTTGCTCGTTATCTCCGCACGCGATATGGACGCTTTACGAGTCGGTTCGTCGGCTCGTTGGCTCGTTCGGGTTTACGGCGTGTGTACGACGTGGCAGCAGCGGCTGGGATCGTCCTCGCGACTCGGCCAGGTGAGCGGCGGCTCGGAGTTGGTTCGCGCGCACGCACGCACGCACGCACGCCCGTCGTAGTCGTCGTCGTCGTCGTCGTCGTCGTCGTCGTCGTCGTCGTCGTCGCGTCCCGTGTAACCGCGACTCGGCTCCGGTGGGGGCAGGAGATCCTCCGCCTAAACGCGAGCCGTTGGCTCTTTCTTTCGCAGCCGTGGAACCTCGTGAGCGACGCGCAGGTGGCCGACGACGCGCCTCCCGATGCGTACGAGCCTTTCGCCAGAGACATTATCCGTCGAGCTCTTTTTCCTCGTCTCCTTCGCCGGCGTGTCTCTCGCCTCTGCCCCGAGGAGAACCTTGCACGGAAGTCCGCTTAAGCATTTTATGGGGTGGTTGGCGTAATTTGATGGCCCTATAAAAACGCCTAGTCTAGTTTTTCCTCGAGGCATCCTTCTCCTCGTTCGTCGCAGGCTGGGCACACGCGCGAGAAAAAAAGACGCTGAGACGAGGAGACGCGGGAGTCGAAGACCCTTATTTCCGATTTTCCGACGGGTTCGAACCTCCCTCCTATCCCCTCTCGGGACCGGAACGAGCACCAACCGATCGCGTGCGTCTTCCGTGCGTCTTCTATACGTCTTCCGTACGTCTTGCTCTCGCATTCGAGACAGCTCCTCTAATCCCGGTGTTTTGGTTTTCGCTACTAGTTTCCTTTTGCTCGGCGCTCGTCGCGATTGGATGGTCTGCCCGCGTGTACGGACTATAAACGTTGCGTCGATAGTACGTGCTTGAGTAATCTTTTTCTCTTCTCGGTATAATGCGCACGCGCGTTTCGGTTTTGGTTCCATCCGAGGGGTGAACTACGAGAATCGTGCTTTTACAGGCTTTCCGCTATACATCTGCGAAGTTACATGGGTGCGCGGATCGAAATTATACTATTTTTGGAACATGGACCGAATGCATATCTCGGATAACTTATGGTGTTCCCATACACACGAACCCAGTTTGTATTATTATAAGCGACGCGTACCCGTCCAAATGATATTCGGCGATAAATTTTCCTGGCTCTTAAAATGATTACGACGCAGCCGATGTCGCATTTGCGGGACCAAAAAAATCTATTAGAATCCAACTTTATTCGGACCTTTTCATTTTTCCGTTTTTATTTATCGATGTGGTTGACGAAGATCGGTTAGCGGTAAAACCGATTCGAGACTATCGTATTTTTCCAAGTTTTTCGTCAAATTTAGGACTTGCAAACTGAAAATTTTGTAAACGCAACGATAAATTGGTATATTGCGAGCGAAATTAAATTTACCGTTCGATGATTCTTGGATTCGAAAACGAAGGAATCTAAAAATATTACCATCCTCTTAAATAAATCACCGAATATCCGAAAAAAATTGGATAGCTTTATTTTATTATTCTTTTTACGAAGTAAAAGTGATATACAAATTTTACTATTTTCATTGGTACGTAAAGATATACCCATTTTTATACAGATGTACTGTACGTATGTGCATACGCGTAAAGATGATTTTTAAACGCGCGCGAAACAATTGTAACTACAACGGTAAAAAGATATGCTTTTCGTAAAAACTAATTTTTCCGTTACGACAATTAAAGTAGCGATACTTTTGTACCGTACTCCCGTATTAATATTATTAACGAATATTGCAATCGAAAGTTTACAATGACATAATATAATCTGTTTTATCTCGATCCGTATTTAATGAGTTTAAAATTATATTTTATGCATTTCTTGTTACATTGTTAATATATCGACATCGTAACGCGCGATAGTTATATTATAGATAAATATTATACGCGCAATAATTTTTTTATAGAAAAATGAAATCAAAATTTCGGTAACGTAAACATCGTTCGGTTTCTCTCCAAATGAAATTTATCGAGTAAATTTCCATTCCTTATTTATACCGGTCCCAACAAACAACATCCGATCATTACCGATGCCTCGAGTAGCGTCTCCGTTGTTCGGACAAATAATACAACATTGATTTTCAGTTTTACTACGCGTCGTCCATGTTTACAGGAAAAAATAAAGAAACTACAAACGCGAGCGAAAGATAAACACGAAGCTCACGTTTTTCTAATAAATAAGAATAATTGTACGTAAAGGAAGCCGCTTGATCGTAAAGCATACCAAAATCATGAATCGCGCAGTCATCAGCATTTTGTAAAGTCAGCAACGACAGTAGCAGCAGCAGCAGCAGCAGCAGCAGCAGCAGCAACAGTAGCAGCTGTGGAAAAGGAAAACCAAGCCACCGAAGCTCGATCGAAAGCAACAAGGACAAAATGGATTCGACGGCGGAATAACAAAGTCCCTCATCCCCAACGCGTATTTGTTTATTCCGTGCGGATTCTATCGGTATGATCTGGCACAGCCGATTTATCTGAGCGTCGAGATCTGGCATCGGGGCAAAACGGCAGCAGATTCGAAGAGCCAATGGGAACGCGCGGATCCAGAGGGTATACTGTATTAGGTACGAAGTTGCCGAGCGGGAAAGCGGCAGCTAGCAGCTGGCTTCAGGAAACGGGAAACGTGGTGGAAATTGAAAATGTGATAGACGTCGAGGGAAGAGAGAACGAGAGAACGAGAGAACGAGAGAGAGAGAGAGAGAGAGAGAGAGGACCTAGTCGCATGGGCGGGGAGAGAGAGAGAGAGCAAAGGGAATATAGATGGCGGCTCCGGATATAGGTTGATGGCGTGGGGAGGAGATGGAAGGACTACGGAAATTACGAGACCTGCGTTTGCGTTTGTATCGCGTGTCCTCGGATTAACACCGGAGCATCCCAGTCGGTCCCGTTGAGTAAATGGCCGATGCTCCCGAATACGAAGAGTCGCGACTTATTAAACCGATCGCCCGACGATTTTTACCCCATTATATTATCAGCTGGTGTGTGTGTGTGTGTATACAGACGTTTATGGTTAACTTTTATTCGAGTATCTTATTTTTCTTAATTGTCCCGATGAATATTGATGCGTTTTGTTGTTACGCTTTTACGATTTCATGGAACTTCTTTATTTTAAAGCACCTGCGATACGTGCCGCCTAGAAGAATCGAAGAAACGCGAAGCCTGGAATCATCGCCGGTTTCATACGCACGGAGGTTTATGTTTCCGGATGGTACGTTCCTGCTTTAGGGTTGATTCAACAGATGTATGAATTTCATTTGGAATATTTTACCTCTCGTAAAATTGTCTTATTTTGCGGAAATATAATAACGAGAAGTACATTTTTTTTCATTTTTTTTCAGGTTTCAAAGAACGAGAGAAGAAACGAGCTTAACTCCTTTTGCCGATGTACGAGTCGGTGCAACGGTCACTTTCAACTTTTAACGCGAAAGAAATTTTAACGGTGGATACGCGCCTTCTATCGTGAACGAAAAATAAATAAATGAAATATCATTTTTAATTTGAAACGTCGGTTCGGTATTGGTGTAATACCCAGGTTATATCGTCGGCGCAACGATGTTTTTTTTTTTTTTAAATGGATCAGAATAATATAATTTTTTTATGTTATCGTAGATAAAGATTTTATTATCGGTAATATTTTATTAAAATAGCGTATGATAAAATTTCTGCCGAAGCAATTTACAGTTTCTCCACTTCATAATTTTTTACGAAACATTTAACTCCGAATAAAATCAATCCATATCCAAGGATTTTTCCAACGAAATTACGTTGACGATCGTTTAGTTCTCGATACAGAGTTTAAAATCCAAAATAAAATCCAAAATAAAATCTAAAATAAAATCGAAAATACGAAGGTTTGGGTGAAAAATTGATCTCGGGGAAAAACAGCTGAGAGTAAAAAAAGACTCGAGATAAAAAGACCTAACTTTCGAATCGCTGTTAGAACCAAGGTTATTTTCTCGTTCGAAGATTTTAATTTTCCGTATCGATTGCGCGTCTATTGTACGTTTTTCGTTCGGGCGACGAATTGGAGCGAACGCAACGAGGATGGAAGAAGGTAAGCAGCGTATGGTGTGGCACGTATAAAGCGATCCACGTACTGTGTTTACGACGAAATATGTATGCATAGGTAGTAGTCGGCTGGATCAGAGTGGCGCGAAGAACTCATTACCCCACGCCGAAGGTATTAGCATATTTAGAGGGTGCACCTTCGCCCACCTTCACCCACCTTCTCTCCCACGTTATCTTCCTCCTTTCTCTTTAGTCATTAATTTTCTCTCTCTCGCGCTTTGCACAGCCCCTCTTTTGCCAATCGCTAAATCCTTATTTTCCTTTTTTCATCGCAAGGTCCTCGTCGGATATCTTAATATACGAAAGTCTATCTCGGCTCCTTTCCTAAGCATTTGAAATAATTGTATTTTCAATTCTTAAATTCGATTTTATATATAATTTCGATTTCAATTATCTAGGGATTTACGTAAATACGAAACTCTAAAGTAACTATTTCTAATTGTTAAAATTTTAGTTTTTCTTGCAGTTTAAAAAATTATCGATGTACGATAAACTTTTTCGTATATAAATTTTATACACATTTTTAGGACGACGACCGTGTTATTGTTATTCTATTATTTTTTGCGACGACGCCTCTTATCGAAACATTCTTAACGTTATCGAATCGAAAGTTTCTTTTAAATTTAAAAAATATAAGTGTATTTTTCATAAATATTTTTCTCTCGCGATAATTTCTTTCGAGATAGATAAACGTTTACTCTCGTAACTTCTCATTGGTAATTTCTACATAGAATAATTTAATTATCGTTCGCGATATCTATGTTTTCAAATTTATAGAAAAATGTTTTTGTAAAAAGAACCGTGTAATTATCTACCGTATACGTATACATACACACACACACACACACACATATATATATATAATTTAAAAGTTATTCGCGATCCTAATAATTATTTTTTCTCAGCTATCGATCCACTCGTGCGTCTAAGCAATATATATATATATATTTGAACGTCGAGAACCGGGAAAATTCATCCTTAAATATATTCGCTTTATCCGGTAACGCCAACATAGTCCGCGTAAGATTTAATTATTCGTTTGGAGTAAAATGAATTTAAGACAGAAATTTGCTGTGCCGATTGAAAGAAAAAATGAAATGAAAATTGAATACTAAAAAAGCGTCGTAACTCTTTAAGTTAAGCGTTGAACGTTAATCTTGATTTTGATTTGCAACTCGAAATCAAAGTGTAAAGCTGCGTAACTGCGAGTTCGTAGCTCGACGTTATAATTGCTACCAAAAATTGTTTACAATGTATACGCGCGTTCAATAAAGCCTCTCGCCCGAAACCTTAAATCACAAGGCAGGGAGGGGAAGGGACTAAAATAAATTTGAGAAACTCGGAGCGCTCGGAATACGTTCCGCGTTCACTGGAATATAGGAAGGCGTCGGAGATAGGAACGCGTGTGTAAAAGGTATCAGCTCTCGCGTTTGCGCTAATAGTCGCAGGCTTGGCAGAAAGGGCCAAGTAATTAAGGAAGCTCATCCTGAGAGACAATTTAGCTTAATGAGAGGCAGCAGCCCAGCTCAATCCCTCCCACCATCAACCCCTATTCCAGCTTCCTTTCTCTCTTTCTCCCTCTTTCTCCCTCTTCTCTCTTTCTTCCTTCTTTATATCTCTTTCTTTCCTTCTCTCTCTCCCTCTCTCTCTTCGTGCCTCAATTTCGACGAATGTTCTATATTGCTTTCTCCACGGCAAAAGTCCCCGGATCCGTCTATCCACGATTCAACCCTCCCCTTTTTATCTCGTCTACCAGATTCCTTGAAATTCTTTACTCAAAGTTAGCGAGAAACTTTTTAAATAAAACTTTTTGTCTTTACGCCTTTTCTTTTCATTTTTAGTAATAGTTATTTAAAATACGATATCGTGCAAAAAAAGTGCATCGGTAAACGCTTTTTCTTTTAAATTTTGTTTACGCGTTTCTTGAAAAATGTTTCGAAAACTTGGTTCGGTTTACAAATTGTAAAGAGTCTTAGAAGATTAAAAAATTTGGACAATTATTTACACCGTTTTTTAATTATTTATTTTTTACAAAAATAATTTTTCACCGTAAAACTTGCGATACTAAAATGTTTATGTATCGAAAGTTTATCAAGTATTGCATCGAATTATAAAATCGTTGTAAATGTAATACGCGAAATCTGAAGATCGGTAAAATAATGTTCCAATAAAATGTAAACTATTCTAAATCATATTATAAAATTCTTTGCAACGTAAAATAAAATCGTTTTCCTAGTAATAAAAAATGTCAATCTAATACATTATTCAAACTATCGATACATTTAGACGCAAGCGTACTTTTAGAGGGGAAGCTATTTTATTTACTATATGAGATTTACGAAGATATTTTAAGAAATCGTAAAGTAAAGTAATATTGAATTTTCAATACGATTGACATTATGTAATCACAACATAATATTTTTAATAAATCCTGATCGCGCGTAGTTTGGAATTGTTATAACAATAAGAATATTATAACCGTATGTAAAGGTAATTTATCTCGATTAAAATATCTCGTGATATTTCCATAAGTAATATAAAATAATGGTACGCTACGAATTTTATATTTGTAGAACTAAGCTTCCAAATGTAAGAAAAATTTTAAATACATTCTCTTTGTCAAAACTAAGAAAAGAAAATCTTAAAAATTTGTAACTCAAAATTTAATTTTCAAGATATATTAAATATACTCGAGATATACTTGCTAAAATATTCGCATATAAATGTAAAGTAGTTTTTTTTTCAAACAAGTATTTTTATATCTATAAATAAATTTTATCTACATCATAATTTTGAAGTGTTACGAATATTTATCACAGTTTTAAGTGTTCTCGCGTTACATCACTTGTCGAGATGATTTTATTAGTTTTGTTAATTCTTCCGTAATATCGCATATTAAAATCAACGATTAATCATAAGTTGCATCTGATATTTTATAAATAATATCTTTAAAATATTAGAATTTATTTCATGCAATAATTATAAATTTGAGAAAAAAGTTATCAAAAAAAATAATGGAACGACCAATATTTTAAAAATAATCGAATATTTCGATGTTTAAAAGTCATAGATTTTAAATTAAAATCTTTCGTTCGTTTAAATTAAAGAAGAAGTATTTAAATTAAATTAAGAAGTTGTATCTTTTTAAATATCTTTTATCATGGATTTTATACGGATATTTTTCACGGCGATACTTTTCATAATTTCTGAATAACGTTATTCGTCTTCCGTTGGAGAAAAAAAAAACTGTCAAAATTAGAGTTTACACAGCCCAATTTATATTCCATTTATAAATTCTAGTATTTAAATTGCGTAATTGAAATAATATAAAAATATTTATGTGAAATACGACTGTGAAGTAATATTTGGTATATTTTCAGGGTCAATATTCGAATGGAAAATCTAAAATACCGACGAAGATGATCGAAGGAATACCTTATACGTGATTGCCATATCTAAAACGTTTGGATCGAGTTCTCGCCCCCTCAGCTAAGAAAAGAAAAGAAGCCAGGGCGAGGATTTTGTTAACTGTGTAAGAGGATTAGGGAGGGAGTAACGAGTCCGAGGGGTGGAGCCAACCGCATTGGCTTTCCGGATTTGCCTTGGAGCTAAGGTTTGGCGTTTGCTAGAGTGGGGAAAACCGAGACGATAAATAACAGCGAAAAGACAAAACTTGGTTTTTTGAGTCACAGCAAGAGGTTCGGGGGTGTACGCCCGAGTATCCCAAGAAGTTGGGAAACGGAGTCAGAACAGAGCAGAAGAGAGCAGAAGAGAGCAGAAGAGAGCCAAAGTATGTCAGAGAGGAGAAAAGGGTCGGGGCTTACACCGATTCTCTTTTCGCCGTTGGAGTTGCTACTGCCCCTCATTGTTATAGAAGAACGGACTCTGGACATTTTAAGAAAGCAGACTAAACGAAGAAATGGAAACGAGAGGCACAAAAATGAATGCCGAGCGTTTGTCAGTGTATCTGCGAAATCTCCTCTAGGAATAATATCGCCGAAAAGAAAAAATCAATGCTTTGCTTCACATTTCGTTTCCAGATAAAAGCGTTGGCATCTTTAGCTTGATTTTAGCATTCGGTGTCTCTTTTTTTTTTTTTTTACTTCAAATTTATGGTAATATTATTGAATGGTCGTTTCCTTTATGGATTCTCTTACCAAATAAAAATGTCAAAGTTTTCCTTCGATAAACGAAACGAAACATTGTAAATTAGTCTCCGAACGTCGAACGTGTAAAATCATAAATTACGAGGAAACACAATTGTCGAACGAATCTAACGTAATAATTTCATAATTTCATCATTTTTTATTTCCGTCGTAGACGATTCGATCGATCGTACGCAAATTTACCACGAATATCGATTTAAATTACACGAGATATTTTGTCGAAGTTGTTCGTAAAAACAATATTTTAAAGGTAACGATTATTATATTTTATACGATTACTCTGGTAATAATGGTAATTGTATTTGTAACGGAATTTAATAAATTAATTTTATTCGAACGTATATTTGTATCGTTATAGACGACGATTATTATTAGTTTAGAAGCGAAATTTTGTATAAATTACTTTTTCGTTAATTATCCTTAAATTCTTACGTACAATAAAATATCTCGTTACTGTTAGATTTAGCGTTACAGTTTCGTTCGTTGCGCAATTAAAATTAAAATTATAGGCATACTCGAAAGCAACCGAAACGTATTCTCTCAATTTTTAATAATTTCAGTGCGAAATATATTAAAATCCAAAATAGCGAGTCGTCTCGTTAAATTGGATAAATATTCGACGTTATCGCGTTATTGAATTAATCGTTAGGTTAATTTAATTATACGTATCAGCGCCTGAAAAAAAATTAGTTCTTCCGTTCTCGCAAAAAAATTTGACAAATTAGCCGAGCTCCGATAATGTTAAATTAATATGTAAAAATGTAAAATGGATGTAAAAATTTGTTGAAATTTACAAACACGTCATCGCTAATCACTTTGTATCGATTTTCATTATAAAATGTGTACATTTAAAGTTGGAACGATTCCTTCGTAAATCTGAATTTGAAAATATTTGTCGATGACACCGCCATCTCTCGAAATACGGTAGAACCCGAGGGGGTCAGCAAAGGTCGATAATAGGGAAATCTCGCATCGGTAAAAAAGATGCAAAGAAACGCGACGAGGCAACGGATCACGAGACGTGTGTCGTTCACAACTACAGACACACACACACGACGAATGCACGCGTGTAAAATACGCGCGTGTGCGAAACTGCGTCCGTGTGTATATATCGATTAGCTAATTACGGAACCAACCTCGAATAAGGGGAGTACAAACAAGAGGATAGTTTTTCCACCGCGAGGATGAAAAGTTATTTTTCCCGACAATGAAAAAAGTGGCTCCATAAACTTTTATCGACATAAACAAAGGGTGACTACCGACGTCTCAGAGATTGCATTAACAGAACGTGGTATAGCTTAAGTAGTTGGAGATCAACCTTATCCAACCTTTTTCCATGGCTTTCTTTATGGCGAGCTTCGAGTAAACGATATTATCGGAAATTTTATATTTTCACTTGGGTGCGTTCACTTCGGTTCGTACAATTCATTCAATCGCGAAAACTTAACGATCGCTGATCGAGCATCAATTTCCTAAACTGTGCTTACAATTTAGAGAATAATTTTGTACCGCTTGCGAATCGTCGAAACGATTGAGAAAAGATCGAGTCTTTTCGAAATAAATTTATTTCAAAGTAAATTTTTCGACGAGCATTCGATAGTTTTAGATTCAAATGCGATATATTTTCGAATCGAGTAAAAATTGATTCCATCGCTTACAGATTATAAAATTATATCACGTATATTCGACGGGAGTACATTTTAAAAATAAATAATTCGTATTTAGAGAAACAAAACTTAACGCTCGCATTTTTAAATATGAAATGTATTAATAATAAATGCTTCCCGGAAATTGTTGATGACAAAACTTAAGACCCGCGAATTAAAGTTTATACGAACGTGTCGCTGGTCATAAAGGCTTGGCGTTAAGGCGCCGACGCGATCGCACCGTTCTAAACATAGGAAGTTGATATAGAAGTCTATTCTCGTTGTACGACAAATAATCTCCGTATATCTCGGGTACACAAGCATTTCTAATTTTTCAACGCTAACGGTATAAATGCAGGCTCGAGACGAGCAATAAAAAGTATTTTGGTAAAACTAAATAGTAAAATTAAAATAAATGTAGAAAACGAAAGCGGGGAAAAAATAAAGAGCGAATTTGCATATTCCGAGCGAGTTTATCGGTGTATTTAGTAGGGTATGATATTTAATAAAGTTCGCGGCGAATGCGAATAGGAACGCGTAAGAGTGATTTAGAAATAAATAGTGGGCCGAATATTTCTGGCTGTTAATACGAATTATGTATTTAAGTGTAATTTATTTAACGGCTTCTGTCGTAGCGAGCCTACAACCATTATTCAAAGTAAACTTGTTCGAAGGCGACTCGCGTTTTGGTTAGTTTATCGAAAGGTTCCATTACCGGGTGAAAATAGAAAATTATTTTGGAGCGGGATGGAAGGAGGGAAATGTTGTCGGTAAGTTGGTTTAGATGGTTTAGACGGTGGAGAAAGGAGGCGAAAGGAGGCGAAAGGAGGCGAAAGGAGGCGATCGGATCCAATTTGTTTACAATTTCCATCGGCTTCGTAACCGTTGCGAGATTAATGGCGTTCCCAAGCATCTCAATTTATTGCACGCACGGGTCTCCTCGGTGCGCTGTGTAATTTGTTGGCCGCGCTCCTCCGTTCCTCCGTTCCTCGAGTGGATGGATGGACGGACGGATGGACGGATGGACGGACGGCCGAGCTTTTTACCCGCTACGTGGCTTCGCAACCTATACGAATACATTACCGCTCGCTCCTCGACTGCTGCGGAAAGAGCGCGAGTCGTTAATTGCAGTGGCGACCGTCTACTTTTCTACGCGTATAGATAGAAATATTCCGTGGCCGTATACGGATCTCTGGATCTGTGGAGTTGCCGCGGCGAGAGGCTCGCGGCTCGCGGCTCGCGGCCGTATGCATTAACGGCGGGACACCAATTACAACTCTACTCTCGGTAAGCACATATTAACCATTTCAGTCACTATAATAAACTCGTGGCGATGAAAGAGCGAGAGCAGGAGAAAGAGAGGCGGACTGAGACAGAGAGAAGGATAAGAAGGATCGCTGCGCTCTTTTTCAGCGATAAACAATTAGCCAAGCAAAGCGTATTGTCGTAATCGTAATTACAACCGCGCACGATCCGTTTACCGTTGCTCGTGTGCATTCATGGTTTATGGGGTATAACTATACACCGCAACTAAGTTACACTTTTGCGTGACGTATGCTTCGCGTCTGATACTTGGTTAGCATTTTTTACTTTCTCGTCTTCCCGACTTCTTATTCCCTGAACGATGCAACTTTGTTGCCGGTGATGATACCTATGTGTATGTACACGGGATGGACGGGTCGGATGGGTTGGATGGGTTGGATGGGTTGGCCGAGTTGGACGAGGGGGGAGGGAGGGGACTGTTTGTGCACGAGTGGGGAACGAGAGCCGTTCTTAAAAGACATTTACGTGCGTATTAAACAATTTTTTATAGAATTATGTTAATGATCGAGTTGTACATGCGGAAATTTCTTTTTAAATTGCAGATATGTCTTTTATTGCTTTACGAGAGCAATTTCAGAAAAAGGTTGTATATTATCTCTTCGCGGCATGGAAAAATGAATGAAACGATACGTAAAAGTTTACCGTGATGAAAAACGATGCTTTACGATACTTCAACGTTTAGGACAAACTGCCAATTTTCTGTCCTCCACTTTCCACGCTAACCTTTATTCCCGTCTAATAATGTAATTATTTATTCGGTACAATGCGAGTACAAAGATCGAACCTCGATACGTTTTTTATTGGAAAATGCTACTTATATTATTATCAATTATACTTGGTAATTACCGACTACCGATTTATCCTTATTATACCTTAACATCGTTTGTTTTCAATTTCGCTAATTTTAGGGCATTCAAAAAAAATTATTTGTAAACCGTTTATTCAACGCAAGAAATAAAACATCTTTTTCGTCTCGACCCCTTCGTATGATTTTTTCTTTCAAAATTGATAATATCGTTTTGTAACGAATGGATCGAAGCTTATTATCGATTCGTTAAAATAAATTTCGGTACTTATGATGTCGGCATAAATGTACCAGAACATGGAAAGTAATGCACAATTTAAATAGCTTTAAAATTTACGATTCGTTTCGCATAAATACGATAATAATACTATAATTTTTTAATATTTGATTTAACACCTGAAATTTCATTTATTCTTTTACATTTTACATAAAGTATATTTTTTATTTATCGTTCTTCAAATTCGTCTCATCCCATTGTGATTTTTTAAATGTATGTTAAATTTTTTTTTTATAAATAGCGACTGAACGTAAATATATTTTTTCATATATGATTAAGCAATTAAAAAACTATAGTGGAAAAAATTCCTAGGTGCTTTAAACGTATACAAAAATATCCCGATTAAAAATTCGTACCGGTTTAAAATAATCTATCAAAGTCACTCAAAACTTCAAATGTATAATTTTGAAATGGAAGATGAATAAAAGACAATTGTAAATACAAGAAACCAAAAAAATATTGTATACGATAGTATTAAGTGAATCTGTAAGAAATATAAGACACGAGTATATAAAAATAGAAATTCAATTAAATAATCAAAATATTAGATTATTTAAAAATATAATACTCAAAAAATGTTACATTGAGTCAAATCATGATTCAAGATAAATAGAAAATTAGATTATTAGTAGTAGTCAACGTAAAAAATTAATAGCATGTGACTAAGTTATAGAATCTGTAAAATAAAATATTTATATAAATGCCGAGATGAATACGCGAATGTACTATACTAATGTAAAAAGAAAGGGAAAATAAATGAATAATTTAAGTAAATTTTATGTATAATGGAAGAAATTTGAATTTTTTTAGATTGGAAAATTTCAAATTTGTATTACTATGTAAATAATTATGTCTTCATTTATATATATACATTTTTTGTATTTATTACACGTGTACAAAAATTTAGATTAAGATGAAAATGTATCTAAATGAAAAAAAAGCAATTCGTTTCTTAATTCAATACAAATTTATATTCTTATAATTACTAAATATTTGAAGAGTAATTTAAATAATATAAAATATTGTAGTTATTTTATAAATAATAAGTTGAATTGTTCGATACAATGGTAAGATTTCATTTTAAATATACATAGTTTAAAATTCTCATTCATATTATGAACAGTTAATATTCAGCTATTTAAAAAAATTTTAATAATAAATAATTAATAATACATTTTATTTTTAATATAACCTTGAGTTATTCATTGAAATCTAATATATGAATAGTTATTACTTTAAAAATATAAAATTAGGTCAATTTTGAATAGTAATACGTCTTTGAATAAGATTAATTTATAGATGTTGGAAAAGTATAATTTATTCTAAAAAAATAATACGTAGATAATTTAAGTTGTTATATTACATTTCTTCAATAATATTTTTAAAAATCCGTTACAAATAAAATACGAACCGTACCTCAAAATATTATTTATATATTTATTCGGTTCAAAAAGAATTTAATATCATGTATCGAAGAGTTATAAAAGTTATATTACGAGCAAACGAATTTTCCAAAAACTGTTAGAATTTAATTATAATTTGCTTTAAGGATATGAATTATTTTCTAAAATAAATTAAAAATATTCGTTTAAAATGTCTTAATAAATAACTTTATCTAAATCCAGTAAATTTGTTTTCCTTATTATTACTAAAATTCTTTATATTTTATGCGATAATAAAATGAAACATTTATAAATCTATAATTCCATCTGTAATCTGTAATATAATAAACTGTAATTTTCGCATCCTTCAAAAATTTGCAATTTTTTTCAATAATCGACTTTTTAGAATTTGTTAGCTTATGTAAAGATATGCAAAGCTTAGTTAGGATATCTTAAGTTATTTACGATGTGTGCTAAGGCACGCAACGCACATACAAGGCACATAAAAACAGAACATTATTTTTGAAAACTACAGATTCAGATTTCTGAAGTCTCAAAACACATTTATAAGTTTACCTTTTCGTGTCCGATACAGTATACATTCAACGTTACTCTTAAATTCTTGTTTTATACAAAAAATATGTATCGACTTACGTACGAACAATGGTTAATAATTATGTAAATATAAAATTTAGAAACTATAGAAATTTGTATATTAATAATTTTTAATTGCATATTAATAATACTAAAAATATAACTGTGTAACGTCGTTTAATTTTTTTTAAATTCCGAACCTACTTTTATAAGCTAAATGATCTGCTGTAACGTAAGGTATCTTTTAAATTTGATAATCTTGATTTTTCATCGTGTTTTAATAAACATACGTGAATATAAAATATTTGTGTATATCTCGCAAATGAATTTAAATTGAACAAAATAAACTTTTGCAGCTTGTTATAGTTCTACAGAAATGTAACTTTACGAGAAACAATTTTTTTCAACAAAATAAAATAACGGAGCTGAAATTTTGTGATACATGTGTGTAAACGAAGTTACGGTATCAGTGAAAATTGCCATTTTTGTCTATGCGTTTAAAACGTGCATAAGATAAAAGAACTCGCCTTCAAGAACAGATCGTGAGCAAACTTACGATAATTTTTTTTAAATTTGTACGGAAATTTTTTTTATCTATAAATAAATTAATTTATACGTACATATGTTAATACAGTTATAAAACATTAAAGTTAAATTTATAGATTAGTTTGTGCATGATAACACGTGTAGGATTAACTTGCAAAATGCACTGAGCAGATTTTTAATATACTTATAGTTATGTAATAAATAATTTAAATTAATTTTTATATATGATTTATATGCAACTTTTTTAAAGGCTATATTATACATATATATGTATATATAAATTTATATTTTAAAAATAATAAATAAAACAATTGCGTATGAATAATATCATTCGAAGCAAAAATTTTATTTAAAAAATTTTACAAGCATAAAAACTAAATTTTTTAATAAATTATAAAACAATTGCATTTGATTCTAATAAATCATGGATACTATATAATATTCTATAATAAATCACATATATTAGTTTCGCAAAGATATTGAGTAAATCATATTAATAATTTATGAGTTATAAAAGCAAGAGTTTAAATTAAAATAAAAAAACAGAGGCTTTAATAAAAAACCTTTTATTTTATTTTCGTGAAATGTTTGGTTTATTTTCATATGTGTATATTTTAATTTAATATTATTTTAAATTAACAAGTTTTACAAATCATCAAAATACGCGTAATTATATGAATTTACATGATTACCGAAGTTTGAGTTACTTTAACTTTCAAAAACTGTTTAAGAGTTTTTAAGCACTTTATAGGATTTATAATGAAAATGGCGTTTTTTACAATAATCGTGTTTAATAAATTTTATAATTTATTTGAATTAAATAATCGATTGATTATTTGCGAAATAAAATTTTTCATTTACAATATGAGCTTTTTATTGAATTATAGATTAAAATAGTTTTTATAAAAATATGTTGATATTAATAGAAGAATAATTCATTTTTAATTTATATACAATTCACAAAAATATCAAATAACTTATAAGCTATGAAAATTATATTCGAAATATTTAATGAACTTCAATATTTAAATAAAACTAGAAATTCTTCAGTGTTATAAGTTTATTATTGCTTGCATAAAAATTTTAATTTTATGTTTCCTTAAGTACATATAAGAAAGCAAGCGAAAAAATAAATAAGAGAACGAGTCTCTGCTTTTTCTCAAACGAATCTTTGGAATTAATTAGATTAATTCAATATTTCGGATAAAAATATATTGCATATATTAAGGTCACAATCGTTTTATCAGTATTGTATTTAATCGGTGTTCCACATTCTTAATATATGTTACAAAATTTCCGGGTTAAATGGAAAAATATTCTTTTGTAGGTATGTAAAATAGAGAACGAATATGTATATTCATATGTATATCTTCAACTTAATAGTAATTTCGATTATTATTTATGTACCATATATAAACTCTAATTTCATAAAAAATAATGATATAATAGTATCATAAGTTCTTCAAGTTATAGAGAGAAAGATTTTAAAATATGATTTTAAATTATAAAGTTCTTGAAGATCGCATTTATAAATTCACAGTCAGACTTTAAAAATAAACTTTTTAGTATTTGCAGATAAATACATGTCACTTAACAAAATTTATTTTTAATTGTTTTGAAAAAATTTTTATACAGTTAGACGTATAAATCTTACTCTAACGGTTTTTAACCAGAACATCAATCTTAAGACATGTCACTCTTTTTTTACTTCATGAATAAGTGATTTAATATTTATGATTATAAAAGTAACTAAGAAACATTAATTTAAAAATTTTTTAAATATGTCTGGATATAATACAATATGTTTATTTAAATTATAAAAATTTTATATCGACGAAAGAATAGAAAAATTAATTTCAAAATTTTTCTCAGCAGTTACTTCAATCTTCAACTATTTTTTAAATAAAGTAACAAGTATTATTGTTTTAGAATTATATTAGTAAATTTTGATAATTTTTATCGAAATTATTTAATAAAATATTATTAATTTCAGCGCAAGTTTAGTAAAATCTCGAAACTAAAATAAACGAAGAATATAAATATATAGTAAAAATAGAGGAATAATTGGTATTTTTAGAGATAATATTTTTATTACAAAATATAATTCGTAATTCTGAATACAAATAAATCAAGAATAAGAAATTTTCGTATAAAAATGTTAAAAGTTTATCATATATATTACTACGTAAGAGACTGTAAATGTTTTTGTAAAGTATAAAATCCTTTTGTTAGTATAAACGAAATAATAATTCTAGTATTTTTAAAAATTAAAACGAATCGTCAAAATTATTTATTTTGTACAAAACAATTTTGAAAAAAGAGACGAGTTATATCCGCATTATTTAATTTTTTTTTAAAACGTCGAACCTAATGTCCAGATCTTTTAAAAAATTGAAATTTAATTAGGCTCATTTTACAAACAATTATATTTACCGTACTATAGTTATTAAAATATCTTATTGTGTACTTGCATAAAAAATCTAAGCTACCTTTTGATTTGCTTCAGCCATAAATATTATTTTCAAGGTCATGGTAAAGCGAGAGATAGAATCTGTTGAATAGGAGGTTGAATATTGCCCTTCGGTCGTTAAGTACTATTCATACAGTACTTGGATCAAGGAGTTTCAGGAATCAAAAGCTGGAATAATTTTCTCTGTGTATTCGACGAATTGAAATTCATAGATGGTTATAAATAAATTATATTATAAGCGAAATACGTTGAACATTTTTTTCTCCAACAAATTTGAATCGCTTTATTGTTAAGGCAGCTTTAACGGTACCTCCGGTTGAAAGTTACGATAGAAATTTAAATTTAATTTCAGAATTGAAAACGATGTATCAAGACATATTCTAAATTTGAATATCGTATCGCGAGTCGGAGAGATTCGGATTAATTTATGGTCATTTGCGCGGCACTATCAAACAATTCTTTTCAATAAAAGTTTGCTAAATCTTGTATGACTTTAATTATAAAATTACGTTACGTTAATGCGTGTTGGTATATAAATATGCGCGGTTGCTTGCGTGTGCGCGCGTGTCTGTGCGTGTATGTGCGCTCGCGTACGTTTACGAAGAACTTAGAAGGTAAAAAGTTAAGTTGGAGTCGCGTAGTCGAGCAAAAAGGATCGGAACATGCAGATGAGGATGTCGTGGGCTACGCCTGTATATCATTGTACACGTGTGCAGCACGAGATCGGAAACGAAGAACAGAAAATGTAAAAGTAGCAACAGCGGCAGTCGCTGCATCATCGTAGCTTTGACTACACAGTGTTTTTCTACCTCTTCTAAACCCGGTAAAAAGAAGAAAAAGGGAGAATAGGAGGGAAAAAAATGACACACAGAAGGAGAAATCGGAGGAGATAGGAGAGACTGGAGGAGGTGGAACGAGGGGAGGAGGTGGCGAGGTGGAGGCGAGGAGGAGGCGAGGAGGAGGAGAGGAACGTAACGCACAGTCGGACAGAGAGAGAGAGAGAGAGAGAGAGAGAGAGACAAGTAGATGGCACAACATCAACTATCAACAATATTACCCGCGAGGAGCTGCGGGACTCGGGTGTTTTTGACACTTGGAAAATAAAAGCATTGGAGCGCGTTCGCGAATAGGGCTTGTCGCTCGACTCGGCTGTTTTTCTGCGGCACTCGGTGTTCGGTGCCACGCCGCGCCACTGCCACGCTGCAGGAACGCTGAGGAATTCAAAATGGCCGTCGAGAGCGCGGCAGAGGGAACGAGAGAGACCGAGAGAGACCGGGAGAGACGTATACGGAGAAGGTATGCGTGGGCACAGTACCTTCCTCGTCCCCATATGCTCCCCGCATGCGGGCTCCGAGCACGTTTTCTCCGTCCGAACTTCTCCCGGCCTTTATAGCTTCGATTATGCCTACATATATTACAAACATCGGTATACGCGTACGCGACCGATCGAGAGGGATTCTTCCGAGCGGGCTTCTTCTTTTGGGTCCGACCGAGTTTGCGCAATTTCCGATCAGCTCCGATCCGCGCGAGTGTGCGATCGCGAGCTCGTCCGCGGTCCGTGTGTGTGTGTGCATGGACGTGTGTGCATGGACGTGTGTGCATGGACGTGTGTACATGTGCGTTTGTGTGTATGCTCGGTCGCTCGTCGGTGCCTGCCCCGACCGGCCACGAGCGTCTGCGACCGCGTTCGTGCGTTCGTGCGTTCGTACGTATGCAGTGATAATTATAATGTGCAATCGAGCGGAACGGCTTTATGCTTATTATTATTATATGCTTTTGACTCGCGCTTTATTATTATTATTATTATTATTATTATTATTATTATTATTATTATTATTATTATTAGTTTCTTTTTTTTCATGTATACGCGCTCGAATCAGCGGCTTTCTTTAATATAAATTGCTGCCTCTTACCATAGATAATTTATAAGAGTGCGTTATTATAAATCCAAGGATTTAATACTCGATAAGCCTAGCGGTAAAAATCTCGGCTTTTTACTTTTACGGTCCGTTCGATACGCGTTCCGAAACCTACGGTTTTTCGCGTTTTCAAATTTTTTCTTCCATTTTTAATTTATATCGACCGAGAATGCCTGCATTAGCATTTCTGCGATTCGATGTCCGTATAATGATATACCATGGTAAACCGAGTTCCTCGGTATCGCCTTTTTAAATGCTAAAATTATTGTTTGTTCAACCTATATATATTCGAATATTTTTCAGTTTTTAGATAAACGTTAAAATATTTTCCTACCAACATCCTATTATAACTACCTTGCGTCGTAAAAATATTATAATGATTACGGACGAGATGATGACTATACACGGCAGAAAATTCGAATATATTTATGTCAAGGTAACTTTCCTTCTCCGTTGTCTCGTTGTGAAAGGATTGAGTTCACGTTCACTATTATGTTAAGAAACGACCGTGATAGTCGCTGCAAATTCAAGATACGTATTATCGAATCATTCTTAAAAATTTATTATTTGTAATTCCTTTGTAAAAAGAAAAAGAAAAAGAAAAAGAAAAAGAAAAAGAAAAAAAATTGTTTTTATCGAATAGAATATTTTTTTTTCCCAAACGAACTAAACAACGACTCGACTTCGACCACGAGTTTTAAAAATTTTCTTTATAATTTGAGGTAACGTTACATTTTTCGTTTCGTTTTAAACACCTACAATCCTACAATTATGATCGATCGTACGACTCGATGTCGCTATCATTTAAAAAGCAAAGAATGCATCGTAAGAATTATTACAGTCGATGTTTTTAGGATAATAATTTTTTATTGAAGTACGAATCGACGGTTACCGGTAATCGTTAAAACCCGATAATTATTAATTTATCGATGATTTTTTCAAAATAAAATTGGTATTTTGTTATAGAGTTATCTCAGGTATGTTTTCGAAACCTCAATTTCCAGAGGCGGTTACTTTCAAAAACAGGGATTTATTAAGAACCAACCGCGTGCGTTTGCTTTGCAACTCGTTTGCTTACAGGCTGAATCCGGTAAAAAGTGGGGAGCCCAAATGCGTAATATGCATAAGTCTGAGGCGGTCTTAATAGGGATTTATCTATTAGAAAAAACGCGAAGTTACCGTAAATAATTAATCACAATTTTGAATTCCTTGTACCTTACTCTTCTTTCCTGCGAACGCTACGATTTTCCAATACTTTTCCATTTTTCGCGAAAATTTTTCTTTTACTCTATAAATTTTATGGATGATATACAATTGAAAAATTTACGTACATTCGGTATTCTCGTTCGTAAAAATCTTAACTCCACGTGCAGTTCGATTCGAGTACCAGTGTTATTTTTACAATTTATGATAAATTTTATCGTAAAGTTAATTAACATACGTCATTTTAATAAAAAAATTTTAAAAAATGAATGCATTTTTAATCTTAATCTTATAATTACCTATATTTTCTTGTTTCTTTAAAAACCAGTTTGTATTTTACTGAATCTTTAAAGAAAATTTTATAGCTCCACCTTTTATGCACAATACTTTTTGTAATGTCTTATAATTCTTGTCAAGGTCTAAGAAAATTTATACTTATAAAATTAGATGAAATATTCAATACTTGTATCGAATAATTCTACGCGTATTTTCAATAATTTACCATGAGAACGTAAAATGTGTTAAATTTATTCAATTTATTCAATTTATTCGTATTTAAGTTTCGTCTCTATTTTTGTACGTAAAGTATATTATAAAAATGATATAAAGTCTCTGTGGCTGTAATCTAAAGCGACGAACGGTTCGAAATGTTTTTATTCCAACTACGACATATCTGTACATTTCACGGTATGAATCCGATTTTCAAATAAACGAAAGTTAAAACCAATATTTTTGCCCGGTACCGCATATTCGATAATAACAAAAGAAATTACTTCGGAAAATTCGGTATAATTATTTTATAATTATTTAAGTATGCGATTAAGACTATAAATTACAAGCGGTTAATAAATTTTAAATTCGCGCTTGTATCGTTAATACTATTAACATTGTATACTTTCAGCGTATAAAAGCCAAAAGCTTCCAGGACAAACGTTCCAAGATTTACGCTATTTGCAGAGAACGCGATATAAAAAAAATATTCGTAGCATAAAATGTACAATTTTCGATATTTAATTTATTCTTAATTAAATTTTAATACAAAATTAACGAAATTGGAATATCGTATCGGAAAAATATTATAAGTAGTAATAGAGAATATTATAAGAAACGAAAATATATTGAAACGAAAACAAGCAGATTGAAAATTCATGTATATTTATGAAAAATTTGTATACACCCTCGGAATATATCGCAACAAAGGCGCATAGTTTAATTTTATTTAATGTTGTTCAACGAATTTAAAAAAAGATCGTACGTTTATTAACAAAGTTTAAAAAAAGACCGTTGAAAAATATCGCGGAAAGGTTTTTCGTATACAAAGATTATAAAAAATACAAAGCGAATATTATGGGAGGGGGGTGAGTAATATAAGTATTGTGACGCTATCTCGATTTAAACTTTCGAGGTGAATGCGCGAGCGCGTGTCTCTCGTTCGAAGGCTTTTAACTTAAACTCGATCCGAGGCGAGAGAGAGATAGAGAGAGAGAGAGATAGAGAGAGAGAGAGGAGAAGAAAATGCTGAAAAAAAGAAAAGGAAGAGGAAAGAACCTCGAAAAAGTAAGAAAGAGCAAGTGATAGGTATAGAACGAGAAAGCAAAAGAGAGTCACTCCCCGGTGAGCTCAGTCTTTCTTTCTCGCTCTCTTGTTTCCGAATAGCGCTTCTGCGGGTATGGCGGAGGAGAACGAGCAGCTTGACTATCGGGCGACTTTGCGAACAGCCGAGTTGAACCAAGGGGCAGGGTATATATAAGAGGAGGTGGGAGGGGGGTGGCGGCCGTGGCGGTGGCGGCGGTGACGGAGGCGGCGGAGGGGCAGGGGTTACTACACGTAGAGAGAGAGAGAGAGAGAGAGAGCCGGTGAAAGAGAACTGGAATTGGAGGGGAAAAAGCGAGAGCGCCGATGCAATGCTCGGCTCGCACGGAGAGAGACCGCCGTGCAAACGCACACACACACACACACAAAGCGCCATCGCTCGCCGCCGGCACGGCAGCCATGCTCTCTTTTGCTCAGACTGTGCGATATTCGCCTCGCACTACCGTAAAGCTCGATTTCCACTTACTTTTCGAGATGTAATATTTCTTTGTAAGAATAAGTAAATTAGCACTTTATTTGTTGGATATGTTACCGATGATTTAATGGAGTTAAAGTAGGATATGATTTGTGAAGAGGCTATAAAACTCTTTACTGTTTTAGTAATAACATTTTTGTGATTCAAAAGAAGATTAATTTATGGGAAATAGTTATAATCATTTTTAAGCACTTTCAACTAAATATCCTTTCTTCAAATTTATCGAAATCTAATAATATTCGCTGCTTCTGTTAATTGTTTTTAATTTTATCCTTTCGTTCCGCATCGTTGGATCTTCGTTTTATACAAGTCCGACGTTCATCGGAAAGATCCTTTATTGTAATATGGAAAAACAAGCGTCGAGAGTTAAATTATTTTAAACCAAAGTAATTTGATAAACGTTTTTTCGTTGATGAATCGAAGGAATCGACACACGTTTTACAGCGTGAGAATAAATTTATGAAAGGAACGTCGATAATTGGCTAAAAAGACATTTTATATACAGATAACTGGAACCAATAACTATTTAATTTAGTTAAATTAAGCCTAAAAGGCTTACAAGCTTTTTTCCGGTGCTATTTTTTAAATTTGATTAGGATTATGTAGTCGCTAACTTGACTCTGTGTTAACGACATACTTCAATCGTTAACTTCTACACTCTATAGCCGATGAGAATTAGTTTTAACTACGCTATTTTCGTAAAATTTATTTTATCTTAAAATAATCGGTAAATTATTGGTATAAACGCGTCGGTTTTTGTTTCGGAAATCAAATCAAATTTTATTCGCAAATAAGTTTACATTCGCATTTCGTTCACTGTTATTACGTAATTCAAATAGTTATCGGAAATTCCAACAAAATAATATAAATTTTATCGACATATTTATCGGAGGTTATATAATTTGTTTAACAACAATTAATATATAATTTGATCTTTAAATTTTAATGATTCGCGTAATTATTTTTATTTCACTGTTAAAATTATATAAATTATGTTAGAAGCTAAACTTTTCGTCACTGCTTACTCGTTTCAAATTATTATTACTCGTATTTTTTATACGTTGCGCTTCTCATAAGTACATAATTCACGTAAGACCTTCATAATTACCGAAAATTATAAGTTTTATTCACAATTTTGAGATTTCGGAAACAGCGATAAAACTTATTCGTAAAATAGAAAATACGCGATAACCGTTTATAAAAAGCTAATACCGATGTTTACCTCGCGGAACAAGTTGAATAAATTTGCAGGAATATCAAAGGACTCGGTATAATATAAATTTACAAGCCATATTCAAAGACGGTACAAATATTAAGATCGGCCGGTTTGAAAAAAGTTCCGAACCGTCCCGTTCTATAAATACAGTTAGAAAAATGTAGAAAAATCCATTCGAATATAACTTTCCTTTGATCCAGTAACGCGTTTGAGAGATTGTCCGAGTCTCGTTGGTCTCGTTGGTCTCGCGGGTCTCGCGGGTCTCGCGGGTCTCGCTTTGATTGCAGTTTGAAAAATTTGCGTGCGTGCCAATTTTTTCTCCCTCTAAAAATAGCAGTACCGTTTGATACCTACGATCGCGGCGATCGCGGCGATCGCGACGAGCACCAGTGAATTTTCGAAGATGTGCATTGCGTGCATCGAGGAAGAAGCACAAGTTGCGCTTAGGAAGCGGGTCAGCTTCCTCACGGGACTCGAGAGCTCTGTAGTAAAAGTGCGCCTCTCGAAGTTTACGAGGAATAATGATTGCCTACTTGTAGCTGAACGCGCGTGCGTCCAAGAATCCCCGGCTCTTTCCTTCGTGGGAAATATGTTTTCCTTATTTTTATTTTTATTTTTCTTTTACGAAATGTGTCATTCTTAACGAAGCTGGCTAATTACTTTCGAATGGAAACGATCGTTGTAACGTTTTTCCCTGTCTCGTTCGCTCATCGTTCCAGCGGATGCAAATCTTTTTTCGCGTTCATTTTACATTCGTAAATGGATAAATATCAACTTTATAGAGATACGTTCGTTTCAAATTCTAAACGTTAACAATTCATCTATTCGTTGTGTCTTAAGAAACGGATAATATTCCGTAAAAAGAAAGTTTGTCTACGCTAGAATCTAGAAATTAACGTGATATAAATACAAAAGAATTCAACGTAAAAAGATTCGTTAAAGTATCGAATAAAAATAATTCGGCTAATTCTAAAATATTCAATAACTCGATAAAATTTAACTTCCGAACTTGTAATAAGATATTCCGATACAACGTATCGTTTAATATAATTTAATAATTTAATATAATGTATCGACATTCTTTACGTTATCGATAGATTTTGTACGCGAATTAAATTGTACAAATTCGAAAAATGAGAATTTTGAAATAAAAAATATATTCTTATTTCAGTTATAACCCGATAATAATTCCATGAGTTGGCCTAATTATGAGCAACGACAAAAACTAAGAGATAAACGAAAAAATAAATATAAAATATTAAAAAAAATATTTTAGCCTATCTACTATTGAATAACTATATATTTTAACAAAAAATTATCGTTTACGTTTATCCGTGAAAATAGTGGAATAGCTTGAAAATACCTTAACTAAAAATTATCGATCACGTAATGTATAATATTTCCTCGCGTATTTGCATCGAAGAAATATCCAATTATGTAATACCCATGATTCGAACATTGTTTCATTTTTTTTAGAATATTTGCTTCGTAAAATTGGTTATTTTTTTTAGTTAGATCTTCAGTTTTTCGATATTTAAACAACAAAAATATTTTCAACCATTTTTCGTTGCGCAACGAATAAAACTATAAGCTTAACGAATATATCCGAATAGTATTTACAAAAAAACGTACTTTATCGAAACACGGAGAAATTTAATTATCAACAAGTTCACGATGCTAATTTTAACTTAGATTACTTACGAATTAAAGCGTAGAGTATTTACTAGAAAAATTACGTTTGTTATAAATATAATACCAAACTTCTAAAACTTCTAGGTGATATGTTTTTGGTTAATTTAAAATTCAGTTAAACTAAATATACGCAAACATTGATATTTTAATTTCGCTATTACGATTTCTTTTCAAGGCATAAACGAAAACAGAGATGACTTAGAAACGCTCGCGTAGATTCTTTTTTTATACGAATTTGCGAGTCGGAAAAAATCTCGAATCTTTCGACATAATTCGTAACCAAAGATACAACGTATTTCCAGACGGTTAATGACTTGTTTATTGCAAATAGTAATTTTACACAAACGTTCGTGAAATTACTGTATTCCTTTTGATTCAGCAGTGGTAAATTTTGCAGGCATTAGATTTAAAAGCTACCGGCGGTTATAAGCGAGCTCAAATAAAATTATATGTCAGAGGATCGTCAAAGCAAAGTTTCGTGCAATAGTGGAATGAAAAAAACTGTTGGTATGGAATTGACGAATACAAAAGTAGTATGCTCATGTAGGTATACCTGCAACCTGCATACTCGAGGAATTCTTGCCGTTTCTCGCGAGTTTATGTTGGTAAAAAAGGCGGGCGATATTTTCCCAGCGCACCGAGTCTGAGAAAGTTGTGTGTACGCCGTGAACAAAACTTCTCTCTCTCTCCCTCTCTCTCTCTCTCTTGAAAATTGCCTGTGTTTCGGAGGATTTTTACGAGCTCGCGCATTTCCAACTATTACTAGCCGTAGTGCAAGCGCACATTCATCCCCCATATAAATAATGACACACGCGCTGGCGATCGCTAAGAGCCTTATTATTATTATCATCATCGTCGTCATCGGTCGATACATGTCATGGACAATAGCGCGCACAGAAAATTTGTAAATAGCAAACTCGCGTTGTAAATGTGATATTGTATCAGTAGCGTGACAAATTTGCTCGTGACTAGACTAGAATTAACGCGGAATCGTGATTTAAAATATTTTACGCGGAGTCTCGGGTACTGGATTACCGTATGCATGGCTTTTTTGATCATAAATTCAGGTTTTTCGTAATCGTAGACGGAGAATAAATATTTTGCTCCGATAAATAAACGCGTGCTTTTATATCGCTTGTTATACTTTCGTTTCGTACAAAATATTATTCGGTATATTAAGGATGTTTTCATCGATAATTCCTCGGAAAATTGGGACAACCGATCGCCATCGGAACCAATCGAATAAATTAATTTTCGAGTACCGAACCTATTCTATCGCATTGCGGGAAATTGCGCAACAATGTAAAAAATAAATACGAGAACCCGCTGATCCATCCAAGAGGTACACGAGAGGTATAGGAGAGGTATAGGAGAGGTATAGGAGATAAGTTGGAGAAAAATCGATGAACCATTCGCGTGCGAGCATAAGATTTAGAAATAGCGAAAGATCTTTCCTTTCGCAATTCGTTGGAACGACTCTGGTCCATTATAGAAATTATCGACGGCGATAAAAAGAATAATTTGTTGGAGGCTGTTGGAGGAGCGCGATTCGGTCCGAAAGTATCCGCGCGTGCCTTATCCAATAAAAAATACGCACTCTCCTCGGCTTTGAAAAAATATCGCTGACGAATGAAAGCGTATTCTATCCAGGCTACAACAAAGATCATAAAGATGCCAAAAATGTCGTATCGCTCAGCGCTTTAGTTTCAATTTTTTTTCCTCTCTTCTCTTTCCATCTTCTTTTACCGTCTCCTCGTCTCCTCGTCTCCTCGTCTCCTCGTCTCCTCGTCTCCACGTCTCCTCGTCTCCTGGGCTGAAATCTTTTCGCACTCGGCGATGACCAACACGTACGTAAATCGCCATCGCACTCGTCGTCGCCGTCCACTCACACGATTCCCGAACACCTCCCACGCGGCTTATACCGGCTCTCGCGTTCTCCTCTCGATAACTCCCCTATCTCCGTTCGCAGCCGAGCAGCTCCGCGAGAGAGAACCTGTCTCGGTTTTCCATAAATTTTGAATTTTATTTAGTTCTCCGGTGAACTCGGCGAAAGAAGCGCAGCAGCGCGACGAGCTCACCGACGAAGGAGGGGGATGGTCGGAGGTGGACGCGTGTAGGTAGCGGGTTGTCGTACCGAAGAGGGAGGCGGTCGGGAACAGCCGAGCGAGCGGAGGATGGAGATACGAGATGCGAGCCGAGCGAGAAGAAACCGAGAGGGATGGTCGCGCCTTTCTCCGCGGAGGAAAAATAATGGAAAATTCTAACGCGAGCAAACATTTTATCAACGGGGATACGTTGACGGGTTGGGATGCGCGACTCGTCTCGCTTCGAAATAAATAGCTCTCGAGGTTCTCGCGGTTGGCCAATTCGTACTCCATCGTAACGCCAAGATAGAGGAATATATTTTTCCGACCGAGAGCGATTTTAGCAAGGTGTCGCGTCCCGATAAGGAAAATTACGGTGGTCGCGGGAGCGGAATATTATCGCGCCATTAACGCGAATTCGGAATTCAAGCTCTTATATTTCAATGATCCCGAAGGATCCCGGAGGATCCCGGAGGATCCCGACGCGGAGTAACGACAACTTAGACTCCTAAAAATGTTAAAACTTTTGCCGCGTAAAACGTTGTTCGGTATCCTATTAGCGTCCTTTGACAAAACACGCTATTTACTTAAAAAGAGACGGCGAAACGATATTAAAAGCGATAAAACCAGCAGTAAAAAGAGTATACGATAGAAGCATAGAAATTTATAGGGATAAGAGGACGAGTGGGACTCCCGAGCGACCGCACCGTACATTCGCCTACTCTCGCCTCTCGCACAGGTGTTTCGCGGGTACCGGCTCGCCCCCCTCTCGCGTATAATCAGCGCCCGCGGTATAATGCAGATAGCGAGTCGCAGTTCTGCGACTTTTTCGCGGCCTTTTCGGTGCAGCTAACCCTGGAAGACAGAGAGAGAGAGAGAGAGAGAGAGAGAGAGAGAGAGAAGACGAGTCCGGACAAAGCGCGAAAAGGCCGCGGCAGTCGACAGCCTCTGGAAACTGGAATGTGCGAATATACTCGCGCGCGTAGAGCTAAATAATGCTCGTGCACACGCACGCAACCTCCGTACGTACCCACACGAACGCGCGGTACGGGCTCGCGAGGTATATAGGATGCTCGTAAAACTACGGCCTCCAAACGAACTACATGCGTTTGTAATTCCAGCGAGCGCTGGGCGCCTTTTTTCTCCCTCGGGCGTGCGCGTGTGCGTGCGCGTGTCCATGTGCGTGTGCGTGCGGGGACCCAGGCCACGATACGCATAGGTGCGTAAGAGAGAAAAGGGGGATCAGGGGCGCGCCTTCGTTAATGGGAACGCTGGACCGTGTTCGGAATTCCGAAAGGCTAATGAAGATCCCGCGGGTTTCCGCTGCTGTCGAGCGAGCGCCTAGCCTCCGATTCGAGTAATTATTCGACTTGCGCTTTTATTTTGCGAAGGGGGAAGGAGAGGGCTGGACGCTTAACGAAGCTCGGGACGACGTCGCTGGAGGGTGAGGAGGAGGATGAGGAGGAGGATGAGGAGGATAAGGAGGAGGATGAGGAGGACGAGGAGGTGGACGAGGAGCTGGAGACGACCACGACGACGACGACGACGACGACGACGACGGCAATCACCCCATAGTTCGGAGCGGCTCGCGGCAATCGAGGGAGTTTTCCCGATCGACCCTTGCGCGAGCCTCCGGTAATTACCCGAGACGTAAAGATTTGTAGCGCAAATCCCATCGTTTTTGACTGAATTTATCGAGCAGCTTGAATCGTTAATGACATATATCCGACCGTTTTATGTTCAGTCTTATTTTTTATAAAAATACGGATTTGTCATTTTCACGTAATCAATGCGCGTTCGTAAATTATTCAAGGTTCGTAATCCTTGAAGTGAAAATTCATTGTTTTAAAGTCGATAATTCATTCTCCGCGGAATAGCGACGGTGTATTCTCACCGTTAACGAAGAAAACCTTATTTTTTGGAAATAATTGTTACTTTTCCAATGTTAATAAATAAGTATTATTTTCAGTTTTCGCGTTACATTTTTCATAATTTACTTGTAAAATACGCGTTAAAAATATAAGTTAGCGATAAATTAAGATATGGAAAAAATATAAAATATTGGTAAATGCGTTGTATATCTGGAACTTATAAAAGTCATGTTTCAAGGATCTACTGTTTATGTAAATGAACGAAACAAGAGAGTACTAGAAATCGATAAATATAAAATCGTACATTGACGCATTAAATAAAGAAGTTAGTACTGATCTCAAAGCCTGTTTCTTCTCATCTATTATTACTGCAAAGAAATCAATATTTATGTTACTTGTTCTAAGAAATACATTTTATGTGTACAAGGTTAACATTTTTTACAATTTTTGTACTTATTTAATACTTGTTCTTTTACGAAAATTCGTATATTGAAAAAAATTATTTATATGGAATATAACGTAAACTTATCATTGAACAAGGATTTTCAACAAAAAATACATTCAACTGTAAATTTATTTAATAACGATAAAATTTCATTATGTATTTACGTTATAATTATTTAAAATGTCGAGACTATCGGAATTGTAAAAACAAATATTCTCTATTTTTATTCTATAAATAAATTTGCTTCCATTCCATGTAATAATATGTATATGCGTGAAGTAAAATAGAGTTATTATTATTCTTATTATTACGCCAAATATCTCAATACCTTTTTTTTAATAATTTGACCGCGGTTTAAATTATACTCTACTTTAAACTTTTTTTTAAGGTTTTTACGTTCAAATTACGAAAAGACGAGGAAACCAGTTTCTTAAATGAAAATTATATACGCGTATGCTATAATAAAAAAAACGAAAAGTGTTTCATCGGATACATTATAAGATATAAAATGCTTGAACCCTAAAAAACGAACGATCCGCACAGACTTTAAGAGAAATCCAAAATCCAAATAAAAATAAAATAAAGAAAAAGAAAAAAATGATTACGGAATTAAATAAAAAGGAAACATTTTTCTTTTTCTTCCGTTTAAATCCATGTCGATGATTTTTTAATTCGATTGGTTTTACGTTAGACAATATTGACACACGTATCGCTGTGAAAATTTTTTTTTTTAACAATTTAATCAGCGAATCGTTACGTTAACACATTTTTCATAGATTTCGAATGTTTTTCGTTACGTGCTAAAACGTAAGTTAGATCCGGTAAACGTCGATTGTAAATGTAAAAATATTCGATAGATTTTTATATACATATATGGAAATCTGCAATTAGAAGAATAAATAGTTCCATATCGAAATATACAAGAATTTTATCGTCTTAATAAGTAAAAATAATAAATGCTTCGACTATCATTAAAAACATTCATGATAAAAATAACTAGAATCTTTATCGGCTAACTAACACCATAACAAAGCCAATCAAAATTCAATTTTTTTTATTATTGTTCTAAATAACAATGTGCGACATTGCGAAATATATTTCTATTAGAAATAAAGAAACGAAAACAAATTAAAAGTTCGATTTTAATTCTATACCTTGTCAATATTTGAAAATAATATATGTAAGAATATATTTTAAGATGCTAGCATCGTATTTAAATATAAAATGTTATAACATAGAATGAAGGTACTTTGTTCTGGTAGAGCAGCATTGCAATTGTAGATAAGTCGAAAAGCTGTTATCGGAAGCACGTAACGTAACAAAGTCATAACTTGAAGTCACGAAGCCGTCGGAAGCGGCAAACAAGACTCACTCGAATTAGCGACGCAGGTTCTGGTTAACGCTACAATTCGAAAATATAATGTTCTCTTTCTCGAAACTATAAGACTGTTTTTTCACACTCGAACATAATACCGAAGGAGCGAACAAAGTTTTTTTTTTTCCGATTATCGTATCGTGGATCATCGAGAGCGATCTTATCGATTTAGCCGACGTTAGCGAATTTAACGAATCTACGACGCTTCGACTTTTCCCCGATGCTCGATTACCGTGAGAGATCGTTTTTTAGATTTTTTAAAAAGTACGAACATCTCAGCTCGAGCGAATTTTTGATCAACCGCTTTCGTGGGAATCCAAGCGTTCGATTCCGTCAACAAAAAAAAAATAAGAAATGTACCTCGAGCAAGGAAATTCGTCCCTATCCTCCGGATCGATATTTATATCGCGTCGCGATAAATCGATCGAAACGAACTTTCGATGAAATCATGTCGAATCGTCGAACACGAGTTCGTTCGTTCGTTCGAAAACAACAATTTTCGAGAAGCGCGAACCTTGGATTACCTTAACGTATAAATATGTTTTTCATTGGAAGACCCGATCGAAAAAATAACGTTCGAAAGTAATCGAGCGTCACGAAACTATATTTTCACCGCGCAACACGTCTCTTGGAAATCGAACCGAGCGTGAGTTCGCCTCTCGAAATCGCCAATCGTAAAAACTAGTTTGGCGAGAGTTTGGTTACCGGTGTAAAAAAAAGTCGGGAACGAATTTTCGGAGACGAGGGAATCGGAGTATATTTCCAAATAGTTAAAAATTGGTGTGGAAATTGGAGCGAGTCGGAACCGCGGTCGCTGGGAAATTGGCGAGTCCCGAGATTTCCGGGGACGATCGATGGAGAAACCGGAAAAGGCAGCGCTCCCCGAGGAAAGCGCGCGCGACGACCGAACGGACAAAGAGTCGCGCCGGACGGGGAATTTTGAGGGAGTTCCGAGGGAGTTCCGAGGGTTCGGCGGTGGCGCGAACCGGCCCGGAAAATCGGCGGTGCTCCTCCCGCGAGATTGAAAAGCGTGAAAAGCGTGAAAAGCGCAGATAGACTAAATCGGAGAGACACTCACCTTGCGGCTGTAATGGCGTCGTCGGCTGCGGCGCAGAGGTCGCTGCGGCTCGCGGATGGCGCGAGATCGTCGACGGTCGTCTTTGAGGCTGTCGGTGGATTCGAGCGCGGGCGTTCCCCTCGTCGGTGCGACGGGACGACGACGACGACGGCGACAGCGGGGTCGATGGGGTCTGGCGATTGCTCCCTCGTGAAGGCACCGCCGACGGCTAGTCCATGCCGGCCGGCCGCTCGGCCGCTGAAACACCCAACGTATGAGACGGGGATCTCTCTCACAGGCAGCCAGGCTGCTGCTCGTCGCTCTGGTGCACGTTGACGCGGACATCAGGCACACTGCACTCTCTCATTATATCGCGCTCTTTGCGGGCCTCGGTGTGATGCGGTCCGATCGAGAGAGAGAGAGAGAGAGAGAGAGAGATGGGGTAGGCTGGAGGATTGGGAGGGGGGGGATCGGTGACCGGAGAGACGGGCGAATGACAGAGAGAACCGAGAGAGCCGGGAGAGCCCGGAGAGAGCCCGGAGAGAGCCCGGAGAGAGCCAAGAGAGAGAGAGAGAGAGAGAGAGAGAGCCAAGCGAGAGAGAGCCAAGCGAGAGAGAGCCGAGTCAGAGAGCCGAGTCAGAGAGCCGAGTCAGAGAGCGGGAGGACGGCTGCGGGGCCCGCACGTGGCTGGGACGCGCGTGTGAGTCGCGTCGTGCGCGTCCGTTCGAGCAGGGGGCTCGAGAGGAAAATCGAGCGATCGATCGCTCCCCACGGAGTCTAGTGCGGCGCGGGTATGAGAGAGCCGTAAACTAAGCGCGCGCTCGCTCGAACAACTGGTGCACGCTCGCGTCGTGGTAGCGGCGACTCGCTAAACGCATCGCCGTCGAGCCGAGCTTGTAGTGGGAGAGAGAAGGAGACAGAGCCGAACGAAACCAGAAATACACACGGCTGGTAGCGTGCGCCGCTCTCGCGTGGAGAGCGACTATATACAGCGCTGCTGCCGCTGCTCGCGATGCCGATGGCGGCGGCGGCGGCGGCGGCGGCGTAAGGTCGGTAGGTTGGTACCGAGAGCAGCACCGACGACCAACGGGACTTGGCTCGCCGAGTTCGCGCAGCCAGCGGCGGTGGTGCACGAGAGGAGCCTGCTGCCGAGCGAGAGAGGGAACGAGAGAGGGAACGAGAGAGGGAGCGAGAGAGGAACCGAGAACCAACCGTAGGACGGCACGGCCGGTCGAGTCAGGCCAATCAGGCGGCCACCGGCTCGCGCTCCTTTTTACCTGTCCGACTCGACTCGCTCCTTCTGTGTGTAAGCTGTGTAGCACCTGCGCTGCCGTGCGCCCATCTTCGCCCATTTTAGACCGGAGGGGAAAGAGGGAACGCCGAGGAATCACCGATATTTTTTACCGCGTTCCTTTATTTCGTGCTTCGAGAGATGCCTGCCTGATTATTATGCTGATGATACGGAGGGGCGGGATTTCTCCGATCGGGAGATCGCTCGATCGGGAGATTCCTCGATCCCTCGATCCCTCGATCCCTCGATCCCTCGATCCCCCGATCTCCCGATCCCCCGATCCCCCGATCCAACAGCGCCCTTTCCTGCCGATGGATTTTTACCACAACTTCCTATTATAATAAGATTTCTTATCCCTTTTATTTCTCTTTAGATTTATTTGCTCCAACATTTTATTATGGAACATTCGAGTAATATTAAATTTTGTGGAATCGCCGAGCTCCACGGGTCTATGGAATTACTGTAATTAATAAGCGATATAAAATCTTTTCAGGAATTATCCTTTAACGAGTCAATTTTATAAAAATCTTAAATATATGTATGCACGCGTCTGTATGCATACGTAAATGTACTTCGTAAATTATAAAACTATCGGAATATTTAAATTTTTCCCTCGTAACAAATATAATTGCGCGAAAATCTTTACAGACCGATAAGTCGTAGTTGTACGATCCGTATATTCCATCGATTTTGAAACTTTATCTCGAATTAAAATTATATTTTTTCTACGTTTTTCGATTACTTTTTCACGTTGCGAATTTGCAATGTCTAAAAAATATATGCCGTCTTGGAACTCTGGTAAATTAAACGTTTGTTACGATTGATATTTAAAATGTTTCCGTATCGTTTCGAATTCATCGCCTAACGTCTGTTCGAACGTTTTAATATCATCGATATAAAATTTTAAACGTTCGTTAAATATCTATGGTTAAGAAAGAATTGGTCGACTAGTTTTTAAATTCTAATATCCTACAAAAATAATGTATACGCAAAGATCGGAAAGACTCCTACGATGAAAATAATTTACGTTACGCGGGAAACTAATCATAGATTATTAAAAACAAATAAAGTACGATTGAAATTGATACAAGATCGGATCTTCTATCGATACTTTTAAATTAATTTATTTATCGCGATCGTTGAAAAGTTTTCTTTACGTTTAAAATATTCGCTGGTAATTATATCTTCCGACTTATTAAAAATTGTAATATAAGTTTTATCGATGTTGAAATTAAATTACCACTCGACGAATATAAGTTATTATTAAAGTATTTACCGTTTAATAGTCACCGCGACAAATATTCCGTATTAATTATTTAAAGTTTATGCTTCGAAATTTTTCTTAATTATTAAATAATATTTTTTACAGGGACGTAAAAAGTAAAACTTATATGTATCGAAAGAAATATAATAAAAACGGTACATCTGATTTACAATGTGCCGATAATGAGTCCTAAAAGACCAATAACTGTAACGGTTACATCGATCAATGATTTTAAAATGCAAGTGAAAAATGGACGAGGCCGATAAATTAATTTTGTTGTTTCTTTTATTTATAGATCTCGGCGTCGATTTACTTAAAATGTAAAATAAAGAACCTTGTAATTAAAAGATTGATTTCCACGAATTCTAAATCTGTGCGTTCGCTTATAAATTGACGTAAAACCTCGACTCGTCGTACAATATTATTTCTTAAATTTAAATGGAACGAAATTACGATTAAATTTGCGCTGCGCTGAAAAAAAATTGTACCGATGAAATAAAATACATTCTTTGGTAAATATAATTAATTTTGAGGAATAAAAGAAAAAGCACGTTAAATTAAATTTGAACGATAAATAATAGTTGTACACGAAAAACACGGCAATTATTCTTTTACAAGTCGCTATACTTTAAAGATTCTAGAATAAATTTTTATCAAGAGGTTTCGAATAATTTTTTTTATGCCTCGATACGAAACAATTTCAAGTAAATGGTACAGAAACAAATCGCTTTTTATTCTTTCCGGTCGAAGCTAACGAATTTCTATTCGAACACCGTTTCACTAATCATTACGACTATCCAGATCATCGAGAAATCTTTAATTATTAATTTAAGCGCTTAAGCGTGACATTTTTAACGACGGATCGCAATGACTTTTCTCTTTTCACGGATCAACGATGCTTTTGTTCATAGATTGCCATCATCGGTGTCATTACCATTACCAAGCTCCGCGGAGCTGCGCCTAGAGAGCGAGACAAGCGAGTAAAAAGGATCAGGGGGCGGGTAAAGAAAAAATCCACCATTCTGGCGAAACAAAGTGCTTTGCAAGAAAGGCAAGTCGAGATTGAGTCACTAAGCCAGAGACTTTTATTTCAATCGCCATTGCTTTTGAAGGCGACCGCAGAAGGTATACGTATATATATTTGTCCGTGTATATCTGCACATCTGTCTATCCACCTATATATATAATACCGCATCCGCGAGCGTATACGTGTGCCTATACGTGTGCCTGTACGTGTGCCTGTACGTGTGCGCACGGGTGTTGGTGTGTGTACACAAATGTACAGATGTATATCCGTGTGTAGATCGAATGCTCGCTCGCGCGCGAAAGACAAAGCCATGGCTATATAACCTCCTCAACCATGGCTCGGCATCGATCCGACACCGACTCTCTCCTTCGCTCTCTCTCTCTCTCTCTCTCTCTCTCTCTCTCTCTGTCTTTTTCTCCGGCTGCTCGGTGCGCCGAGCAAAGGAAGAGGGAAAAGGCGTAAGGCGTACCTCTTGGAAACGTTTAGCTCGTCCCGTGCACTTCTTTATATTGCAGCAGGAGTTTCGCAGCGCGCACACGGAACGTCTGTACTTGCACGTATACACAGCCACGGTCCAGGACAATACGCGAGACCTTTCATTTCTGCCGCCCGCAGCCGGCGTCACGGACACCACGGAGATGCCGCTCGCATAGGAGATATCGCTTTTTCGCTCGACGAACTCTTATGCCCAGCGGCGACGGCGGCGGCGGCGGCGGCGGCGGCGGTGGCGGCACTACGCAACAGTCGAGAGTATCGTCGACGCGGATCGGAGCAAACCATCCACGGGAGAGCTCAGAGATTATTCGCGGAAAAGTATTTCTTTACGTCTGCCGGAGCTCTCCTCCTCTTTTTGCGTTATTTTTTTTTCCTTTCCTCCTCCTCCTCTTTTTCTTCGCTTTTCGCTTTTCGCTTTTCGCTTTTTTGCTCCCGCGATTGCGATCGAGCGGGCACTTAAACCCAACGACTATGACCAATGAGACTATGTAAATTCACTTGGAGCTGTAAATATTCAGCCGGCTGAGAGTTTTTCCTCCCATCCTTCGACTTCGCGATATTTAAAGAAATCGCCGATGCAAAGTTAAGCGCCATTTTCGGCGCTGCCCGTGACTCTGACTCCTTTGCGACTTATTATTTAAAAGATGACGGTTTGATCGCCGAGCTTTTATCGGGAACGATCCCTGAACGTCGCGCGCCTAAAATCGCGCCCAAAATCTCTTTTTTCTCTTTTTCTCGCAAACATCGCGAGATCGTCTACTCGGGGGATTAATTCCATCCTCGCTCTGTAAATTCTATTCTAAATTATAGTCTCGGAAGGATCGAATTACGTATTTTACGCCTCGAAATTCTCGTTTTGATTAATTTTGGAGCGGGAGGAATTCGCTAAATATTTGCAGAGTCGCGTCCCCCCGAAACGAATTAAAACTTCCATAATGAATTTCCCGAGCGATAAAGCAACGCGCCTCCTCCGAAATTATTAACGCGACTCGCTGCGATACGGTGAAACGTGGAAACGTCGCTCCGCGAGATCTTGGATGCTGGGAACGGCGAGCGCGATCGAGGCAGTCTCGATCATCCATTTTTGTGAGGAAGGTCGTTCGAGTGGGCAGCGACGGGCAGCGACGGGCAGGACGGAAACCCGAAGAGCGCCGGAGGAAAATGGGCTCACCGGTATTCCCAACAGCGTAGCTCATTAACCATCGCACCCCAAAAACCTTCGGGAAATTCATTTGGTTGGTCCTCGTCTCTTTTCCCTTCCATCCCTCCCCGAGCGTGTGTACACACGCCAGACACGCCAGAGCTCGACCCTGATTTACGGGCGTGCGTAAATATTATAATGTCTTCCAGGCCGAGCTGCCGCTACTTCTGGGACCCGCAGTACCGGAAGATAGCCAGCCTCCGCATTGCGTAGCACGAGAAGAAGACTTTAACGAATTTGCTCATCCCTTTTCGTGGCCCCTTTCTAACGAATATAACGAATATAATGCAGGCTTCGCGTATGCGAGGATCCATAATCTGACTCACGCAACGTTAAGCCTCTCGAACGATGCTCGTGCGCCCGCGATGACGTCGAGTATGATCTAACGCTTTCGAGCGTGTGTAGGTGTCATACAATACACGCTCACGGTGTATCAAGAAACTAATCCCGTCGAGGGGTATACAAAACTTTGGGCTTTAATCTTCCATGGATTAATAAACGCGTCCGAATGAGCGAATTTACGAGTTGCTTACGCATCCGAGTGGTTACTTTCGTTAATATAAGATCTGGCTTGATTAGGATAACTTTATCCCGATGCTTTTAATTACGTTTCACGTTATTCGAGAACGATTTACGTTCTCATCGGCGATGCTTGTTATTATTTTTTTATTTTTTCCCACTTTTCCTCGCGCATTCAAAATTTGCTTCTGGGAAAATTATAATGATAAGTTACTTCGAATTAACTATGAAATAAGTTCTTTATAAAAAAAAACTGCTTTGTTCATCGCGATGTCATGGTACTAAAATAACGTGGTATTAATAATGTCGTAAAATCATGCTCTACTTTTTCTTCAAATATTTATACTCGCTAACCAATAATTTGAATTCATTTTATGTTATGAAATATCGATATTACCGACATACTCGAAAAACAAAATCCTTTACAAAAATACCGTTAAATTTTCCAAACTAATATTATCTATAAAAACGCTTATTTTATCGATAATGACGTCTATTATTTCATTTTACGTAGAAATATTTAAATAAATAGAATACAAAATTTCCTACAAGTATAAAATACGTAAATTCTTTAATACCGTTAATTCTTTCTTTGTACAATCTATTGTACTAAATAAATTTGTACCGATTTAATGATAAATCAAAGATGGAACAAAATTTAATACTTTAATAATTTAATAGAAAATATGTATTTTTATGTACCATCTTTTTATAAAATATTTTCAAACGAATACGGTGATATAAGCTTAACCAATATTTTCTTGCGAGCGACTTCCTAAGAAAGAATTTACGTCGAGTGAGGTTAAAACTGTGCATTTACTACAAAACTTTTTAGAAACCTTAGAGAAATATTTATACATTGTTCGCAAAAACTTTTATTTCGATTACTTTTTAATAAAAACTTATATCCGATCGATAAATGTTGCGTCTACGTTTATATACTTATTACGTTTTTTCGAATCGAGCAAACAATGCGAGAATAAAAAAAAAGAATAAAAAAAATTTGTTGCTTTATCCATTGATTAAAATATAAATATAATATATATTTTTAGGTAAAATTATTTACGAATTATGTACTTTTATTTTTTGCTAGAACGTTTTCCTCGAATAGAGTTGTAAGACTGTCCGCAACGAATACCAGAGTATAAATATATATGAAATAAATCGATATTTCCTGTTTAACATTGTAACAAAACCAATAAAAGTAAATTTTAATCTCACACTTTGAATACAACATATTCATAAAATTTTAATACAGTGAAACAATAAGATTTGTATTAAACCATCAACGGCTCAAAAATATTGCAATTAAATATTTTTTTTTACAATGATAGTATCGTATAAATCGTATAAATCGTATAAATCGTATAAACCTAATAATATAATTTTTATATAAGAATCGACGAATATATAATTAATAAAATAATTTTTCGAAACAATAAATTTTACGATCTCGATATTTATGAGTTATTTTGTAATTGCTTACGCAATAATTTGGAAAAGTGATTAAAAACTTTTTCTCGATTTAATAAACAAATTTTGTGCACAATTTATTTAAGTGCATTGTTTCCTAAAATAGAAAATTATCGCATAATTTGAGCAAATAAAATTAAAAAGCCATTACATTCGGACGTATAACTGTCGAATAGAAAAAAAAATAGCCAATCGCAGAGGTCTTATTTCCTCTTGAAACGATCTATAGAAAAGGCCAGACCTTTTTCTACATTGTTCCCGGATCTACCCCTTCGATGTACTTTCGCAATTACTCTGGTCTCTGCGCAAGCGCAAAAACGGTGGATGGTATCAACTCGTTTTTGCTCTTTTTTTCCTCCTTTCTTTCTTAGGTGAAACGCTGCTTGGAATAGAAAATTCTTACCAGGGAAACCCATTACTGAAATTACTCGGCTATACGGTGCAAGACGATATAAAAGGTAACTATAAATTATCGATAATTCACATTATCACGATTTGTGCACAACGAAATACTGTCATCCTTAATGTTCATTATTGACCCATATTAACAACGTGCATTAGCTAATGACATACGTTATGACTATATACTAATATTTTAATGATGGGTTCACGGAGTAAAAAGTCGTTTCTACGTGCAATTTATATATAGTTATTCGTAAAGCTTGCGAAAAGGGTTGTATAAATATATATTAGCTCATTTTATTATTAAATTTTATTAAGGAGACAATTTTTTATGCGGTAAAAACTACTTTGTTTATTCTAAATAATTATTTAATAAGTCTATTCGATGTGATACGGTAATTCGAGATATTCTCTAGAAAGATAGTAAAGTCTCGGTACACTCAATTCCGTTCGCGCCTTCTGTTATTCGGATGTAAGCGAAGTTAGACGACGGAAAAAAGAGAAACGATTTTCCGAGAGTATCGGATTTATTTAAAAGCAATATTCAAAAAACAAGATGCAATGCTGGTTTTTTGTAATAAACCGTTATAATATATATTTACGCTTTGGCTTTGTACTTAATATTTTATTTCGTTGTACTCGATATTGCGATTTATTTTTTTTTTCTTTCCGAGAAATAAGAGCTAAGAAGATTCTCAAATTTTATCTCAATTTTTAACGTAATATCGAACGAGGAGTAACTTTTTTCAAAATTTTCGATTCGACAACGAAGAATGCTCGAATGAATCATCGATCGGATATTCGCAAATAAATCATTATACTTATTTTCTTTCGATTGTTAAAAAATTAATATCAAAAAATCGATTTTTATAAATAAACGATAAACGCGAAAAGTTAACGGATCATAATTTTGAATGGGTGCTTTTAGGTATAATTAGAATCACACTTTTATTAAAGAACATTAATGTAATCGTAATCGTTAACGTGTTACATATCAAACTTTAAACAAATTTCATAATTATAGTTAAACGATATTTTGTCTTCAATTACAAAAAATTTATTATCTAAATAGAAATTTTATCGTCATACAGGTATATCTCTAGACTGCTATAAAATAAGGCAATTTTTATACTTAATCCCAGGTTGTGTATGCTATGAAATTTCTTACCGTATTCGCTATTTGTGTACATTTTTTAATTTTGACCCGATGAATGTACAAAGTATATATAAAATTCTATCGTAAATTTGCAAAATAAATGAAATTGTTTTAAATTTGAAATTGTTTTGATAGCGATATTTTTAGAGCATATTATTTTTAAAATTATTTATAATTTTAAATATTGGGAAAACGTTTAATCGTCTAAGAAAATTAAAATTTAATAATAAAAAAATCCAATATACGTATGGTAATACGTAATATTTTTTCGGTGTAATATTTCCTTTATATTCTTCGTTTTATTTTGAAAAATGGGATATAAATTTATACGTAATATTATGAATTAAGTAATTAAATTTTTTATTTAACATACGAAGAGTTCTCATAGAATGTAACATTATATTTTACATTTTTAATAATTTTTTATAATTAACGTAGCGGAGTTTTCATTTTTAAGCGAATATAAATTTAAATATATCCAAATTTTCACATATTTCTTTTGCAACATCAATTAGAAAATGCGTCAACTTTAATTAAATTTTTTTTAATAAATATAATAAGAAATTTGGATTAACATATAACATGAAACATTGAATATAAAGAGACAACAAAATTAACATACCTTGAAGCTCACAAAAATAAAGTTTTATAAAGCTTATTAACGTCCGACAAAGTTAAATATTTTATATTTTATTTTGGTAAAAAAATACGGCAATTTAGCGCAATTTTCCAAAAAAATTCTTATGTAAAAAGCGCAATTCTTTTTTTAAAAATAAACTATACGAATAAAATCAAGTATACAAGATTAATTTTTGCATTTTTTACTCTATTCGTGAAATAACTATACATAAATAAATATACATACATAGATACAAGTTTGTACGTTTAAGAGTATTGCATAAACAAATAAAAAAATTTAATAAAAAGAAAATATTTATTGAGTTTTATGAAAATGCTTTATATTTTGGAGTCTATTTGCATTTTTTATTTTATATTTGTTCAATATACGATATTTTGAAAGATAATTTTTTTTTCTAGATGATTCGGGATAGAAACTATATTTTTATCGATCGAACTTTAATTCGCTTTGCATTTAAATTTCCTGGCTCGAGATTTATGGAAATTAGTTTTTAAGCTCAACCCGCTCAATTAGTTGTATACGTATTTAATTTTTTAGAAATCATTTTTAGATGCACTTTCTAAAAAATATGCCGAGAATACGATAAGGACGAGAAAATACTTTTTTTTTTAATCGGTAAAATGTAAAAGCCTACATTTTATTTGCTTCCATCCTTTTAAATGATAATTTGGTATTCTAATGAAACAACTCGTATATACTTTTGACAAGATATTAAAATCATCCGATACGATGTTTCGGACAGTTTTTTCTTTTAAAATATGGACATTGTGAAAACATTCTGAAATTTATTGAGCTGTCTACGCTACCAGAAAGTAAGAGAGGCAAGTCAAGACGTATCAAGGTTTTTTATTGACTTTTCCGCCAGCGTTAATGACTACGGTATTAGCATTTTAAGAATGATATACTAAATTAGAATGCTAAAAGCATACGATACGAAAGTAGCATAGGTATCGGATCGCGAACCGATCGGTAGAAACTTGGAAAAAATGCAAGAGTAGGGGCGAATGAATCGGTCCAACTCTTATACCATTAATTTCATCCATTGGTCCGAGTCGAATCTTCGAGTCCGGCCCACGAAGCCACGTCGATATCTTAATTGGTGCCTCTTCCTTTCAACTCCTCTCTTTCGTATTCTCAGTATGGCCGCCTTTACTTTAATAATAATACAGCCCGCGTGGACGGCTTCGAAGTAGCCTCGCTCGCGTGGTCTTCATTACTTCGGACGTTCGTAACGCAACTTGCGCGTACGAAAATTTATGTCTTTCGTTCGTATATACTTCCTTTCTTTTCATTTATTCTCCCTCCCTCTCCATTTCGCTCTCTCTTCCTCGATCTCCTTGAAAAGCTTATTTTTTCTTTCCGTTCGATTTCTGTATTTGATTTAACGCTGTTTAAAGCCGACCGTGTACAAACGTGTTTTACATCGAAAACGTATTAAGAAATTTTCTATAATAAAGTCTTAAATCACTCGGTTGCATATAAAAGTATTGTATATTACGTTACGTCTTCTATTTTGATATTTTAAATTTCCCGAAGATGTAGAATTCATTAGCAAACTAGCGAACGCATTCGCGTATAAATCTTTTATCAAAGAAAAGAAATTTCCAAACGAGTATTTCAGAAATATTCTACGGTTAGATAATAAAATTCGTACGGATGGAAAAATTGGAATCTCTCGAAGATTTTCTCGTAGCGAAGGTCGGTTCGGTATTTTTATCGAAAATTTTGATTAAAAACAAAAGGTACGACCTCGGAGTTGTTCGCCTAGCTCGAACGTCTCGAATCTAGGAAGAGAAATAAATAATGAAGTGCGGAACATTAATTACAGGATATTTTCCTACTAAATTTTGCGGCTTGACCTTCAATGGAAATTGATGATTAAGGCATGCAGAAAATAGAAGGCACACGCGGAATCAAAGCGCGTCAACAATGTATTTTATGTTTATTATTTTATAGGGGAGTAATCTATAGGCAGTTAAGCGCAAATGGACAGCCACCGCGGATAAATGACGACGTCCGGTAGGTTCGTAAAGCCATAACTTATCGTTGATCATCGTTCGTCAGTCGGCTTTTCAGATACAAAGTTCGAAACTGCACGGCAATAAATTCATCGCCTTGGGAAGGAAAGCATAAAACGACAACAATAGATGTCTATATACCTGCAGTGTCGAAACAAAGTATTCTTCTTGCTATGCGTGTATATACCAAAATTCCGAAGTACCGAAGGTGTTAAATTAACGTTTTGCAGACAAATTGACGATAAATTTGTAACGCTTTTACACATTACTTTCTTAAATTATATTTCTAGCAATACTTAATTACATTAAGTATTAATAAAACTTTTATAATTTATAACTTGGACGAGTTGAACCGAGTTGAACCGATTATTTATACAAAGCTGTTGGTGGCTCCAATTTTATCTATCGAATTCATTAGTTCCATGGCAAAACTTTTTTCCGAGCGTTCGATCTCGAGTGTGAATTTTATATCCTTCGTTTCTACGTTGCATAGTAAAATAAATCTTCGATCCATATTAGCTTTATAGCGATATGTTTTTTTATTCGAGTCGATGAGTTTTTTTTTTAAATATGATATTAGCGTTGGTTTAGTTTAACGCGTGGATTAAACCGCGATTAAAAAGTTTACGTACAACCGCTTTGGAAATTTTACCGGTGGATCGATCGATACGCGTTGATCAATATTTTAGAGTCGTACAGTATTTCTCGAATCAAATAATTAGTTTAAAGGTTCGTTTCGCTTGTACAAAATTAATAGCGATGGTCCGATCTCACTGTGGACTGTTAAAGTTAAACTCGCGACTCGTTAAAGTAAATTTTCGTTTGCGAATCGGAGGACACTCGCAAACGAATCAACTTATCGAAAGCTCTTCGCGAGTAAAACAAGCGATCGAAAATAGAATCGTTCGCCTTTACAAAACTAATTATCTAATCAAAAAATTAATTTACCGTAAAATAATAATAAACGATAAATTGAGCCGATCGCGATATAAATCGGTTATAGTTTCTGTGGGGTGTACAGAAGAAAGCTAGAAAATTGTGGCATCAATCATCGGCAACACTACGAGGCTTATAAAGCTAGAGAAATGACATAAAATTATAATGTGCACATTTAACTTTATGATAAGTTGAACACAACATCATTTCCTTAAGTATCAGTTAATATCCCAATATTATTCATTAAGAGAACGCCGCGAAGCGTAATGGGTCTATAAAAGGCTCCGCAAAATATTTGCCGTGGCGCTGATACGGAGAGGAGTGTAAAAAAGAAAAAACGCGGGATAGTGGATTTGTGTATATCTATATTTGTGTGTGTGTGGGTGTGTGTGTGTGTGTGGTTGTTTGTGTGTATGCGAACGAGGCTGTGTAGGCATTCGTATGCACGCGTATGTAGAACGAATATAATCATTTATACGATTGCGATCGATGGGATACTTTCCAGCGTCGTATTTATACACACCACGCGTCGATTTGTCTTAGGTTACCCGATGTAAAACGCCGTTGCCGTTGCCGTTGCCGTTGCATTCACACTTGGGTTCGGACGATGGATAGATGGATGTGGTGCGGCGGTAGCAGAGCGGGGGAGAACGTAAGAGCTCATAAATGCGAATTTAAGAGGCGTAATAAAAACACATTGAAATCGAGAGTGAATGAACGAGCGCGTGCCGTTCCGAAGATTTTCTCACTTTCTTATGTAATCTTAGATATGTCGGCGTACTTTTTCGGTTACTCGCCTTTTACATAATTAGCCTCGCTCGTTATCCTATACGACCACTTTTTCCCTCGGGTTAATCGTAGCCGAGATTTTTTTCCTAAATTATTTTAATGGATATAATTATTGTGGATAATTTTAACTCGTTAGAGATAAAAGATACATGTTCGCGCGATAAAAAACGGAGGGCATCGCGATAGTCGACTTTTCTTCGGCAAATTACGGCCTTTAAATATCCACGACGGGTTCGCGATCGATGTAAACTAATTTAATTAAAAAGGGTACTTCTAAACAAAATAGGCTCCTTCGCGAACGTTGCGCTTCGCGTTTTACGTTTTTCGAGATTACCCTGGATCGAGACGCGTCGCTCGATAACGAAAACGATCCTTATTCTCGTGCGGGGTGAAAAATAATATCGAACGAGAGGAGAAAGGGAAAAGATGCAAAGGATGGTACAGTTTTATTATCGTTCGCGATTAGGCCGCGGTTTTTTCCCGCGATATATAGACAAAATATTAAAGGTTGCCCTCGATAAATATTTACATAAAGCGAATTCAAAACAAAAGAGTGATACATGCATATATATGTATATATATGTATATATATGTATATATATGTATACACACGATCAAAAGTTAATCGGTCGTATGATTGAAGCTTTTTTTATGCGTCGGCGCGGGTCAATTTCTCGTTACACAAGTAAACCTCGTATCTCGTAAATTTTATCGCGCATTTAAATAAACGTCTTGGCCTATAAAAATAAAATGTTAATATGACACGGAAAGAGAGCCGCATCCAAAGCTACCGCGTGACCCCCATAGGAAAGCCCATAAACGAGCGGCCCGGTGATCTTCGCTTTCCCTTTTCAGGCTCCGATGCAAAAACGCAGCGCAACCCTTACGACTGTTTACAGGAACGGTGAGCGATGTTTCGCCTTGAATTCGTCACGATACAATTTTTTTCCTCCTTTTCCTCCTTTTCCTCCTTTTCCTCCTATTACTCCGAATTCTCCTAATTTCCTTGCACCGAGCCCATAAACTCGGCCTCGCTTTAGTATGTGCGAACGGTAAGGACACCCCAAATTTTGGGATATGTATCGCACGGCGCGTCCGGGGCGCGTCCCGGGTTGAAAAAAAAAAAAAAAAAGGGAAAAAAAAACAGTTGCGTGTCTGGAAGGCCTTCGGTCGAAGATTAGTGAAGAGCGTGCACGAGAAACGCATTAAGCATGTATATTGACTAAAGCGATTTTTTTTGTCCTCCCGCAGGAGAAACCCACCTTTAGGAGGGGAAGAAACGAACTCGCGCTGTTGTCAAAGATCCGGTGGAGGAAGACTGAAACGCCGGCGCGGCGCTGGAAAAGTGCAAATTCCAAGGAAGCCTGTCGGCAACACTGCCTTCCTCGGTTCTGCGGCGTAGCGGCGGAGACGCAGTATCGACCGCTACTCAGAGGGCAAATGGCCTCGACCACTAGAGTTCCTTGCTCCTTTTTCCCTCGGCGGCAATCTCGGCGCGATCTCACGTGAGACCGCTCTCAATTCCCAAGGAATCTTTCGAAAAATATTACGGACCGGCTCGTGAACAACCGCCCAAGCGGACCACAAAACACGTATCGCTATTATCTTACTGTACCGTTTCATTCCTTTTTTTCCTTTTTTTCCTTTTTCCTCCTAAGAAAAAATTAAACCTTTTCAAGGAGATTTTCGGATAAATTTTATGATTATTCAATTACGGCCGGTCCTTGTTTCGCTCGCTCGACAATCTTTGCTCCAATCAATTACGTAATTTAAATAAAGATATTTAAATACGTTCCTCGGTCCAACATTTTCTTCTTTCGCCTGTCCATTGCTTTTTATATTTATTCGCGCATCCTTATTATTACTACCGCTACCACTACCACTACCACTACCACTACCACTACCACTACCACTACCACTACTACTACTATTATTATTATTATTATTATACGCTTATTCGACTTTAATTTTACGAATTTTATCAACCAAATTTTTTTTTTATTATTTAACTTTAGCTTTTAATAGTCTATTTATAGTAGTTATGAATTCTTCGAGGATCAATAAAGTCAATGTCTGCTTTTTGAGGCACTATTTTCTTTTCGTTTTATAAAAACTATAAAAATTATATTTAGATTCTATAAATTTACGACTTATGAATTTAATGCAATTTAACTTGTTAAATTTTGCGGTAAATAATAATTTTTTAAATGTTATGATAAAGTTTAAGGCGTAAGAGATGCGTTAAAAAGAGAAAAATATTAAAATTTATTACGATTGTTCGACTTTTCAATTCTAGCTTAGATGCCTTTTTTTTTTAACAAGTTTATTTTTTATTTGTTTTCTCTTATTTGCTTTCAACCGTTTCCAATATTAATTATTTTATTTTTAATTATATTAACTTTGGTCGATGTTTTAGAAAATATATTTTATTTTAATAATAAATCTTACGCGAACCTTGATATATTATGATTTTTATTTTACATTATAATTTATATTTATCTGGTAACTGTTAGTGTTTTATAATTGAATCCCTATAATTTAAAATGCTTAATTTATATAAATAAATTTAATTATTCACTGCATAATTTAGTGAAACGTTCGATAGGATTTATCGATGTATCATCGTAAACAAGAAATAAAAAAGTTTAAATAACCGATGAATTTTGTATTTTCTTTTTAATTCGAGCGTAACGCTTATGTACAATCGAAAAAACTGATACCACAACGTTGTTTAAACGAAACCGAAATTTTGGATATTTACAGTTTTATAAGAATTTCAACGCATTCAAAAAATCAGTTTTCAAATTCTCGATAATTTTAGTTAATTTTCGAAGGAAGAAAACAATAATTACGGAATCGATGTTCGAATCGCCAAGAGCGTACAAAAGGATAAAGAAAACGAAATGGTCAAAGTCCAGGCAAAAAATTGCGTACGGTATCGAAGCATCGGGTAGCCGCGATGCAGCATTTAAGAATCGAAACGGTCAAGGATTGTATCGGAATGGCGGCATTTACGCGCGATGCACTTTTTTTTCAACCTCCGCGCAAAGTTATAAGTGTTAAGATTTAAAAGCTATCGAGGCAGAGTCAAAAGAAGAAGGGTGTGGAGCTCACGGTCTTTTTGTGCCTGACAATAAATTGCGCTGTCAGTGTGCTTGTTCCACATGCGCTTATTCACAAGGTCTCAGCAACTCCCAGCAGCATCTCCCAGAAGCAGCAACAACAGAAGTAACAGCAGCAAACGCAGAGAGATACCTTTCAAGTTCTCAATTTTCAAGAGACGGCACTGCGTCTGCATAATGTGCCATCGCGTTAACCTAACGCTCCACGGCCAATAGGACAGTCGACTATTTTCAATACCTTCCTTCCCGGCTTATAATGCGCGAACAAGCACTGGCAAAATTGAAAATTGTATATTCTATTTGAGAGTTGGCAAGGCCGTCGAAAAGGGCGGACGGTATGAAATATTATTTTTGGAAGCTCAAATGAGCAGTGCTTTACTGCTTCAATATTTCAGGGCGTTGCTCGAGGAAAAAGTGTCCCGTACGTTACAGGGAAGTAACAGAGAAGTTATCGACGGACCGAGAGTTAGATTTTATTTTACACGTAACGCGGACCGTTTAAGGTTAAACGCGTTACCGAGCCAAGCATCGTTTTTCACCCTTTAATTCGCACGAGCTGTTAATTTATGTATTTATAATTTAGTTTATTTATCGTTGCTTAGTTTACGCGCTTTTTAAACCATTACCATATATAATACCATTACCATACTTAGAAAAATACCTTCGGTCCGTGAAATTAATTTTTTCACGCTCTAGCATAGACGCGTTCGCCTGGCCAATAATTTAAAGCGGCTTTTATTAAAATTATTAAAATAGCTATAAAACGAGCGATCGCGAATCGTTGGGTCGAAGGATATCGTTTTAATATAATATCGTAATTTAATATAAATCGAATGAATACGGTACGATCGGGAAAGATATATCGGGAAGGATAATTTTTAAACGATAAAATAAAAGGTTAAATCGAAATAAAGAGTTAATAAATTATTAGCGTTAACGCCGCATTAATAATTCAATCACTTTTCAAGTACAAATAATGAAATAATGAATAGGTGTGCATCGGTAGGTGTTGGTGATGGGTCCTCGTACCTCCTCTCCCTCCTCTCACCTCCTCGCACCTAACGCACCTAATGTATAATATAATAACTGACAGATTATTACCGCGTGACCGATGACGTGCCTACCTGCAAAATTTTACATCCCTTCGTGCGTGATGCGCTCACTCTCGTACTTCAGTATAAACGTAAGGGAAGAATAGGTGTGCGCGTGTATGTAAGCAACGAGGCTGTATACGAGGAGTTTATGGTCTCTCAACGTTATATCGCCTGTATAACGCTGACAATTCGTCGCTAATGCTCTCACCATTAGTTTCGATTGGTTGTCAAGTATAAGATGTACCCAAAATAAATGTCAACATCCCTACTATCAATGAAATTAATTTATTATTATTTTTTCTCCTTAACGTTTTTCAACTTGTTTTATCGACACTATTTTCTTAATGCGAAATCGGATGTTTATTTTCCACATCGATCGGAAAAAATCCATCCGAGTCTCAAGGAGTTCGAGATTGCAAGAAAGTAAAATATGATATACGAGTGAATAAATTTAATGTCGATAACTTCTTTGTAATCACTTATCAAAGATGTTTTATCACAATAGGAATACATTATTGGATTTTAATAGATAAAAGCCGTTATAAGCGTCATTATTTATGAAAAATTACTATCTATAATTTATGAGTTACGTTATTTCCTTTAAAATCTTATTATTTTCCCTGAATTTAAATACATTGTATTGAAAATTAACAGTTATAAAATTATCCATTGTTATTTTCCATTATTCTTTGAATTTAACTTTTAATTAGCAATGAAAATATAATTAGCAGAATATTTCAAGATATATAGAGATAAAGCGTATTCGAAACAAGATTTGTATTCAAAGTTTGTCACGGGAAAAAGATTATATAATCATTTTATACCTAATAAATTCATCAACAAAGTTTTGTAACTAGTAAGTTACACACTTTACTTTTTAAGTATGTAAAAGGTATATAATTTTCAAGTTATGTATATTCAACAAATTACTACTTTCTTATAAGACACGATTACCACGTTGTGCTATTTACCGCAAATATGCTAATGTACATTTATTAGTTTGCCCTTTATTTTTATATTCTATTTAAATATAAGAATTAAAACTAATTTTCTTATCGGAATCTTTAAATAAATACAATATATCGTTTAAACAATACGAAGATTTATTTATCGATAACTTTGATTTATCTCTGTAATAAGCATAATTTTAAAGAATATTAAGTCGTATTTACTAAGACTCGTTTCACAACTAATTAATAACAATTTTTCATCAATTTTATCGTGTTATTTAATTCGTAAAATTTATGGGTGTTTTTTATTAAATTTATGTCAATGTAATTGTAGATTCTACATAAAACATGAAATTTTATTGTAAGATCGATCCTGTGATACCAACAATAGCAATTAATAATAATCACCGTCTCTTTAGCCTTAATAATTCACTAGTAATCAATTAACTAATTTTAATAAAATACGATTAATTTAATTACAATAAAAATTTTTAGAACTAAAAAATTTAATATTAAAATATTAAAAATATTAAAGTACTTTTCGAAATTTTTAATTTTTTTAAGATTCTTTAAAAACTAAGTACATTTTATTGGGATAAATTATTTAAAAGTTTTCAAATGTATTAATATATTTCAAAATATTCATTTTTTTATGTAGGAATAATCTATAAAGTTTAAAATAGTTTTCTAAAAGATAAAATGTAATCGATAATTTAAAAAAATTCAATAATAAATTACGCGAAACTTCAATATAAGATAATAATTCACATTTGAATAAGTGAATTAAAAAAGAAAATATTTTCAAGCGCCATAATTATTTAGGTTAATCGAAAAGATTCATTAATATATATATATATATATATATATAACTATTTTTAAACTTTCGGTAATAAATTTAAAAACTAATTTTTAAAAATGATTTTATACAGAAATCTTTTATGATGTAAGCTTAAAGAAAATATTTATATTTTATTTAATTTAAATTATTATATTTGAATTACTACAAAAGATAGTTTTATTTAAAAATACCACTTTTATTAGAGTAATATACAATTATAGAAATATCTATTTAATTTTTATCATATTTTTAAAAAAAACGTCCATAATTTTTGTATACCGAGTGCGTGTAAAAGTTTATCGAATCGAATAATTCTACCACAGAAAATTATTCGAATTTTGATATTTGGAAGTGTTACTCGACAACGGCGAGAATAATGAAACTAAATTTAATTTTTAAAATATTATTTTACCGATAAAAAGCGAATCGTTTATTTAAATAAAAAAGGTTATTTTTTAAAATCCCGTAACCCATTAAAATTCGAAGGAATACTTTCGAAAAATATTCTTTTCCGAATAAAATATGCTCGAAGGAACGCAAACACATCCTGGCGTCGAATAATCGAAATGGAAAATATTGCTTTTCGTTAGCGAACGGTCAACAAAGGCAGTTTCTATAAATAAACCAGGATCTCTCGAAGGAACGACCATCGTGCCCGAGTTGAACCAAGAAGCCATCCGGGACCATGAAAAATACCATCGCTTCCAGGCTCGTACAGAGAAATAAGACTCCTCTCGATGCCAAGTCGGAGCGAGCATAGCTAAAACACTTCAATTTCCATCGATCGAGATAGCTACAGTTAGAGTTGAGATAGAACATAAAAGTCTTTTAAAAAAAAAAAAAAGGAAGAACCCGCACGCAGGAGGATACGAGGATACGAGGATACAGGGACTCGAGTGCTACTTAGCTCTACCCCTTATTTTAAGCGGAAAGCTCGGAAAACATCGGGAAGGAGGAAAAAATAAATAAAAGGAATAAAAATAAAAGCGAAAAAGAGACTCCCCGTAGCGCTGGCAATCGTTTTCCGGTGATCGTTCCTCGACGCGTTCCGGAGAAAAGCAGCGATGAAACGGAAGAAAAGACGCGGGTCGAGGTTAACCGGCAACGCAGCTCCTAGGGCTCCTCGCAAAAGGAAGCCCGGCGTATATCCGCGTGCAGTTATAGCCGTAGCCGTAGCCGTAGCCGAGCGGCCCAGTGGCGCGATGCTATACGTCTACCCGCGGACGCCCCGGATCTCGAGCGAAAGAGTGCACTTAGCCGCGAGCGAGCGAACCGAGAGAGCGAGCCGAGAGAGCGAGCCGAGAGAGCGAGAGAGGCCAGGCATCTAATGGATGCGAATATATCGCTGCAATAAATTTCGCAAAAAGCGCCAAGGGAGAACTGTGTGAGAGCTCTCTCGGCTCTCTCGTTCCCTCCCTCTTTTCCTTCGCATCTCTTAGCCGGCGGGCTCGTTTCTTGCGTTGGCTCGAGCGAGCTGGCGACCGAGAGAGAGAGAGAGATGCGGAAGAAAAATCCAAGAAAAGGCCTCAGCCGTGGTCGTCGTCGCGGTCGTCGTCCAAGTCGTGGCGGACGTCTCGATCCGCGTCTCGCGTACGTAGCACCGCCACCATCGCCGCCAACACCGTCGTCGTCGTCGTCGTCGTCGTCGTCGTCGTCGTCGTCGTCGTCGTCGTCGTCGCCGTCGTCGTCGCCGAGGCGTCACGTTTCCGGCGGTACGTGCGCTCCCGTAGCTACGGCGGCCATCTTTCCTCGCTCCCGACCAATCCGCGCTCTCCGAGAAAACTACCCCCGAGCGCTCGGGCCCCACCCTAGCGTGTCGAGAGCGCGGCTCGCCAAGGGACCGAGAGTCTGCCTCCCCCCTTACGCTTTTCTCCATCCGACTCCGAGGCGGATCAATAAGCACGCTTGGCAAACGGCAGCAGCTTTAGCCCCCTTCTGGCCTAGGGCGAGCTAAGCCCCGATCCCCCTACGATCCCCCTACGATCCCCCTACGATCCCCCTACTACGGTTTTCTTCGCTCGCTCTTTCCTTTTTCCTACCCCTCGAGGGAGACGACACGACTCCGGCGACTCCGACGACTCCAGCGACTCCGGCGCTCGCTTCGCCGGAAATTCGATTTTCAGTGGAAGTTTGCGCGCGTGTGCATGGAGCAAACGAGGTGAAACGTTATTATTCATCGACTGGTCGAGGAGAGGCGGAAGAGAAAGCGACGCCGAGAACGAGTTACGAATGCATACGGGCGATGCGCTTTCCGTTTCTCTCCGTTTCTCTCCGACGTTTATTTTTTTCGACGGTCGCGAAGAACCGGTATACGATTCGCGACTCGATGGAGAGCGCGGGTATGCAGGTCTCGGTGTATCGGGGTATCGGTGACGTTGCCGAGCAGGTAGAGAAGGTGCGAGGCAAATTCAATAGAGTTTCTTGTTTCTTTCGTTTCTCCAAATTTTTTTTTCCTTCGGCGATCGATGCTTCCATCCTCGCCTCCGCTTTTTCTATCGCTTTCCATTCCATTACTCGCCGTATCGCACGCGGTATTGCATATATACATTTTCGAGACGGCATATTCAATTTTATCGATGATTCGGACGCCTCTATCACCATAATAATACATTGAAATGGAAAAAATTAGCCTTTGCCGAACAAAGAAATTATTACATTCAATTATCGCAACAGTTTATTTGACATTGACGTTGTTACATTAAGAAAGTTATGTTGCCTTGATGAACATTAAAGAGAAAATTATTTTTTTTAATTACGTTTTTAGGCTTGGATATAAAAAGTTCAGAACGTTTGTGTTAAAACTGCGTAAAAACTTCAACCGTATTAAATCAGCGATTATATTTAATACGAGTTACAGTTGTTTTATGTTTTGTACTTAAAGCTTCATCTACATTGAAGGATGATTTTAAACTCGAATTAACTTTCAACAGCTGATAATTTTGCGTTCGTTTAAATAATGGCATCCAAATAATTCATAGTAATAACGCAAACTCTTAAAGCTTTGGATCGTATTATTTCATTATCATTTATGCTTGAAACTTAACCCGAATATTCGAACCCGTAACGTTTGCCTAGAGTACAACGAAAAATCAACGAAAAACATTCGAAATACTACGATAGAAAATTAAAAACAAAATTTTTGTAACAGCTAAAAATTTCTTTTCGAATACGATAAGAAAGTAATACAAACGCGTTTCTTAATATTTCGAAACTTTCGTTTCCTCAACTTCCGATTCGAGCGTTCCTTCGAAACGAGACCCGAGAAATTTTATTAATCGAAAAATGAACTACCCGAAGTTTGGGAACGTCGGAAAAGAGACGCGTAAACGTTTAGGTGCGAAGATGGACCCTGAAAATTGAACTCGCGAGCTTCGGATTACCGGTCTAACTCTGGACCGACCGATTCACCGCTAATACCGTTAATAAACTTATCGAAATAAAATAACAGATTCGATACAGGCTGAAAAAATTCCTACCAAAGCTTTCGAATACTTAATTTATTTAGACTCCTGGCTCGTAATTTGTCTTTACTCGAGGAAGAAAAGTTTCTCACCGAACGTATAATAATTTTTGGTACGGCAAGCGTTAAAAAGTTTCGTCGGACCCATTCAACCGCGAGTTGAATAATTAAGAAAAGCACTCTCTTTCCTTGTGAAACATTGAAAGCGTTGCCTCGGAAAAGACGAACTCGACAAGGCAGCCGAGCTCGAGGTAAATCCTCGCGCGCGACGACGGCTTATCATTTTCTTCAGCCATTGAATTAAACATGACGATTCTGAAAGTTGTACAGTTTGAAGGAGGGAGAGAGTGAGAGAGAGAAGAGAGAGAGACGGAGGAAAGGAAGATCCTCGATATTTCGCGCCGAGTTACATCTCGTACGTACCCTTTCGCGCGCCACCTCACCCTCTTCCGATATTTGCATGTACGCTCGGTCGTGCATTATGTACGCGTAGGTAGTCGCGGCGAGAGGGAGAGAGAGGACGAGAGGAAAAGAAAAAGACAGCGGGAAAAGAGCAAATGCTCAATCCGTGCTCGCAGTTAAGATAGAGGCGGTGAGTTCAGGAGGAAAAAAACGCGGAAAAAAACAGAAAGAGAAACGAGTAACGGAGGGAGAAAGAGAGGAAACGTAAGAAGGGATAAGCAAGAAAAATGAGAGAGAGGGAGAAAGGCTAACGACTGCCGTTCCGTACAGCAGCGTTCATGTAGGGAACCGCTCTTTGATTATCCGTTGGTTCGTATAATAACAAGTTCATAAAGATTTTGATGCGCATGCGCGATCTACCGTCTTGGTAGCCGAAGGTCTTGCTTCTTTCTCCCCGGCGAACGGAGAAGGAACACACGCGCAAATTTGAATAATATTCCCATTTACATACTTATGGGCCTACGCAACTAGCGATCGAAGCAAGATCGCCCGTACGAACACTCGCGTACTCGCGCACTCGCGCATTGGTAAGAGAGTCGTGCGAGTCGTACGAGTCGTTTCATTTTTTCTCCTCTATTTTTTCCCGACTTTCCTCCCTCTATTTTTTCCCGTTCCCCCGTCTTTTATTTTTTTTCTTTCGGCTCTTCCCCGTATAGATATACCGCGAGCCACGTCGGCGAGACAACCGAAGCATGTATACGAAAACGTAAATACAGATATACGCGAGATGGAGAAGATGGAGAAGCCACGAGAAGACGTCTTACTTGAAACAATGTTACTTTTCTCTGTCCTCATCTCCGTTTCTTTCTCGGCGGTGCCCCTTCGCGATGTCCTCTTCCATCTCCCTCCAACGTGTGTACACGCCGAGAGTCGCTCGTTTTTCTTCAAATCGCGTTTCTCTTTCTCTTTCTCGCTCTCTCTCTCTCTCTCGCTCGCTCTCTATTTACTCTTCTTTTTCTCTTTTACTCCTTCCTCCGCGTGCTTACGCTCTGCAGTGCAGACCGCCCGTAAATTCTCATTCCGAATCCCCGAGACTCGTATAAAATCTTCTTCGTGCCAAGTTCGTACCCTTTTCTGCAAGCGTCCATCTCTTTCTCTCTCTTTCTCTGTTTCTTCTGCCTCCGTCTCTTCCTTCCGACTCTTTCCAAGCCCGTCACCCCTCTGACCTCGTCACCCTCTTCACCCGCGCCCTCCCCTCGCCCCGTCCCCCGTTCACCCCTCGCCAACTCCTCGTCCTCCCCTCGCTCATCCCCTCGCCATCCCCTCGACCTCCCCGCGTCCTCACCCCGCGTCCTCCCCCCTCGACCTCCCCGCGTCCTCCCCGCGTCCTCCTATCCGATTCTCCGTTCTTCGCGCTTGTTCGGTTTTGTGGAGCTATAGAGTGCGGGAGCCAGCAGCTCTGCGTCTTTCTCTCGACGTTCGCTTAACTTCCACTGCCTTCATCCAACCCATTCCTTTTGATATATATCACCCTCGATGTAAAGCGTTCCATCTTTGTCTCTCTCTCTCTCTCGAGCTCCTTCCGCGCTCTCTTCTCGACAGTCGTGGGTGAATACGAAATATGGCGCCCGCGGTAAAAGAAAAAACCGTTCTTTCCTATTTTTTAAAGAAAAGCCATATCTTTTCTGTCAGAATGGAGCGTTTGGAGGAGCATCTCGTCGAAAACTATTTATTCGTTGAAATAATTTAGTCACGGCTGCTTCCAATGAATTCCGATAAATTTATATTCCGTACCATAGATTAAAGAAATCTTCGTTTCAATCGAGACTCGATATACCATTCAAATATTCGAACTCTTCGTATGTTAAATTCATAAGAATTTTATAACTTTGAATATATTTTAATTAAATATTAATTTCGTATAGATTTATGGTAATTCTCGAAGATAGTATTGATCAGAGAGCGCGAATAAAAACAGCGGATGTATTTCCAACTTCTGGAATGAAAAGAATCGTTTTCCATGAATATATTTTTCTACGAGTAAACGTACATCCGTATAAATTACATATTTTAAGAATGATTTACTTTTATATTTTAACGATAAGCTTATTTTTTAATTCAACTTTCCGACAAAAATATTTTTTGTTAAGTTTATAACGATGATTTTTCAATTTTGAAAACATAAATTTTTAGTTTTCCGTATTATCCAACATCGAGGTTTTAAAGTGCTGTACTAAAAAAATATAAGTTTTATATTTTTTCTTTACTTTATTTAAATAATATTATATATGTAATTATTTACATTATTATCTACCGTTAATATTAAATTTTGTGTAAAAAAGCTTTCTATAAATATAAAACTAATCCATACGTAATATATAAATTTTCAACTTGACATTTGTGAAGCGGTTTTATTCCATATTGCATTTTGATCTCATGTTTTAAAGATATCAAAGCTTGATTTTGTATTATTAAACTGTATATTATTTATTCGATCTATTTGTTTAAATTAAGAAATAATTTTCGATAAAAAGTACATTTATCGAATAATTTTGGTTTTTCCGTCGAATCTTAAAAAATCGTTGGATTATCGATTTATTATAAGATATTTATTATTTTTAACGATAAAAATGACTACGTTTTTTTTTATTTTATTATTACATAATTATTAACATATTTACTTATTTACGTATTTATACGAAAAAAATTTTTGATAATCATCCGTATGTCGAATATTTTTTGAAAACCAGAAAAGGATGTATTTCGTGTTACATAATTTTTTTCCTTCAACATTAACATAATATTTACATTACACGCATAATTGAAATTGACTTTTTATAAATAAAGCAATAAAATCGGTCGAATCTTAAAGTTTTATCCCAAGTTACGATAAACATGTACGATGATAACATTTGATAGTAGATAATGATTCAGTAGTTTAGTAAATATTTGATCAGGCGCTCTCTTTTACCTATATCGATACAACATTGATCGCAACGATCCCGATGATCGAAAAACGAATAGAAAATCGGAAAGACAATAATTATATTTTCTAATCATCGATACAATTAACGTTAAAGTTACAACGCGTTACCTTTTACAAAGGGCGAACAACGTTTATATCGTCGTATATTCGAACAACCCTACGAGTGGAATTTCGCACGCTAATTTTTATTACACTCTCACGCTCGTTACGAGCGGCATTTTCCGAAAGTTTGGAACGAGGAAAGAAGGATCATTTTTAAAGGTTACAAAGTCGGGTGTTTCGGAAGGGTCCCGGTGAAGGTCCCGGGGAACGTAGTCGTTGCGTAAGCTCGAACGAGCTAATCGGTCGCGATCGTTCGACGCGATTATTCGTCGCGTACATTGTCGTAAGACCGCTTTGCAAAACAGAGCTTTTTTCCTTGGGATCCCTTTTCCCCCTCCGTACAACGAGCACGAGCATCAAGGATTCAACAGAAAAACCCGCGTAGGAAACGAGAAAACGAAAGAGCCGGAGAGCGAGCGAGAGAGAGAGAGAGAGAGACACTCGCACGTCCTTGAAAACACGAACGCCTCTCAAATAGATGCAGCGAAGACGAAGCGAACGAGGCCTTCGAGAGTCGCTCGTTCGCACAATGGTGAATCGGGCAGATACGTGGAGGGATACGTGGAGGGATACGTGCAGGGATACGTGCATGGATACGCGCAGGGATATATGCACGGATATGTGCACGGATATGTGCACGGATATATGCACGCACGTACACTTTTATACGCGGCGCGAGGAAGGTGTGCAACAACAGGGTCCCACTCTCTCGCAAAAACTCGCGGCGTGCCTTATGTCACGATCTCGCGAAGCGATAAATCAACGAGCGAGGCTCTCCACCGCTCGGGCGACACGTGAGTCGTAATATTTAAGTTAATAGCATGGTACAATAAAGTTTAATGGCTTTATGATAGCCACTCGGGAGAGGGACACAAGCCCCGGAAAAGAGAGCAACCTCTCTCGCCTCTCGCGTTGCGATTCTACACCGGCACTTGCCGACATTTTCGAGGCCCGGCGCATTCGCAGCATCGACTCCCGGAGGTGTCCGCGGATCTTTGTACGCGGATCTTTGTACGCGGATCTTCGTACGCGCATCCGCGATCCACTCCTTTTCGGGGGTTCGCCGCTGCGACTCCAATAATAATAATAAGAATACCGCGTAATCGAGAGGCGGGTTTCCTGTATCTTTAAAATCGCGCGGGCTTTACGGCTGCAATAAAAACCGAGCGAGAGATGCTACTTAATTACAGGTAACGAATAAGCCAAAAATACGTCGGCGATTTAAGGATTCGCGATGATTCATGGATGGACTTTTGTCGGCCTTTCCTACCGATTCGCTCGCGATTCACTCTCCGATCAAATTGCTTAATTAGCGACTCCATTTTATTGTTTTTATTTTTAGGGCTTTTCCGCTTCTCCCTCGATGCCCTCCGCGCGTTTTTCCGATTTCTCACCGACATTGTCACAGACCGATTCTCGGGATAACTCTGTACGCGTATTTTGTTAAATGTGTAAAAATAGTGCTTACGCGTATAAAGAGACGTTGCCGTAAAGGACAATTTGCAAGTCCATCAATTCTTATTTTATACGTTTTTAATATTTTTAATGCTTTGAAATATTACCAATAAAGTTAGTTGATCGAATGCTACATAAATAAACCAATTACTACCCGTTTTATTTTCTACGTACTTATTAAAAAGGTACTTAAATCGAGTTTTACAAACTTATTCATTTTTCATGTTCATTATAAAAATGCTTTCACTTATCGAGAAGACCAAATGTATTCTTGTACAGGCGCTCGAACGTTATATATATTCTCGATCGTGTTCGAAAATTCGAGTATTAAAATACGTATAATTATATTTACGTAATAATATTATAATAAAATAATGATAAAATAATAATAAAATAATAATAAATTAACGATAAGAATAACCATAAGCAGTCCGCTGATATTTATTCTAATAATGGAAAAACCGTTCGAGCTTTATTCAACTTTGCAAGGAGACTAAAAATTTTTCCAATTCCGATCTTAGCTCCCGAATAAACAACTTTGGTTTCAAGATTAATTTTGCGCGTTAATTTAGGTAAAAGATAGGTAAAAGATTTTCGCTCGGTGTAAATATTTGAGTTCGAGACGAGCACGAGTTCCGACGCGTGCTCTAAGAAATCTAACGATTGAATTAATTTCGTACTTGGCGTAGAGTTAAAAACACAAATTTCAATTTATAAATATTTACGCGGGGATGCAAATACTCGAATACACCGGGATATTAAGGTAAATATTCGCGTTCGCATCGCCCGAGTATCCAATATTTAACGTTTTAAAGAAAATATATCCCAGGCGAGAAAGTTGATAGGAGGCTTCTGCTTTAATGGAAAATAGACTCGATGGATAAAAAAAATTGTCGTAGACGATGCGAGAACCGTTCGCGATAAATTTTTTTTCTGCCTGCGAAGTACGGCAGGACTATGAGAAATCTCCTATTCTACCGTCGGCAGGTTGGGTGCGGTCTACGCTTACATGCAATGTAGATATCATTTTCAGGCTTTCAAATTTAGTTTTACTTTATTAAACTCTTTCAGAATTTACGTCTTTCATATTTTATGTATTAAATATTTTAACATATTTTTCCGAATGGATATTCGAGCTCGCGAAAAATATAACCCGTGAAAGGTATTTTGATTCTTCTTTCTTTTATATTAATACAATACCGGATATAGCAATTTTTTTTATTTTGGTATAAAAAAATATAAAATAATATACGACGATTCGATAAAGTTTGAATAATATAGTTATAAAATTTCGAATTTTTAACGATTTTCATATTAATTATTTTTTATTTTTAATATATTGCACAATTTCGTTTCGATCATGGATTAGAAAATTACATTTTACAAGGTACCGACTAAAAATAAGAGAAAACAGCATTTTACATAATTTTTCCGTGTCAAAATAATATAATAAATACTTTACTTAAATTTAATAAAACATGAGTCAATTTCCATAATTTAACCCAAAGCTCATATCGAATTTATTAATTATAATGCTATTTACGTATTTTGGTGCTTCAAATATAGAGAAGAATATATTTTTATTACTGTGTACAAATAATAAAATCTCTAAGAATAGATAAATTTTATTACCTATATAAAAACCTATGTAAAAATAACGGAACTCTGACTTAAGCATCTATATATAATATTGCAATTATTTTTAATCCTAAAATCTCTTATAAAATATTGTTCTTATTGAAAAAGATATCTCAAAAAAAATATAAACATACACTTATTTTCGATCGCCTTGACATCGAATAAAATAATTTTTTTTAATATTTTAATCGTTATTAATCAACTACAGCGTTCAATAATTTTATAAAATAATCGAGTCGATAATTTAAAGTATAACGTTGAGAATTACGATTCAAAACATTACAAATTTCGCTATATTAGGTTTAGCGATTCCTATTTTAGAGATAAATTAATTTCTAAATCGAGATAATAGAAATAAAATATTAATAGATGTATTTAAATATTTGTGGAAAAATTGAGCTGTATTTTTAATATATTTTATAACGGAAATATCGGAAATAGATCTTTTTATATATTTTATTTACCTCAAAGACTATTTGAAAATGGCGGCGATCCGACGGTAAAAATTTCTTTGCGCCGCATATGGATTCCTAAAAACATAAATATTAAATTTTAAACATTTTTTATGATTTATAAAATATCGAATATTAAAATTCTGAACCGAAATTATTTTTTAAGAAATATTTATTCGTATTAATTTATAAAAATCGAATTTAAAATTTGTATCGATATTTTAAGTGGAAAGTTTTCTCTATTGTAGCAAGAACGACTTACAATAATTGAAATATTAAAAATTCAAGTAATTATAATATTATAATAAATAAAATAATTGAAATTCTAGATTTTTAAGCGGATATACAAATGTTTAAGAATAAAGATTCCTGTTTCGTATCGTACGGGTAAACGGTATTCGATAAAAAATATATTTACATACGGAAAATCATCGGGAGTGTAATTTATAATCGATAAAACAATTAAACTGTATTCTTTACCGCATCTTAGGATATAATATTTTTAAATAGATTATAAACGTAGAAATGATTTATTTCTCTTTGAGTTTTAAATAATTCAAGTACAATACGTTTCTAATTACGTTTGTTAAAAAAAAGTTTAAATCCGTATAAATTATTAAAAAGATAAGAATAATCATCATCGTTGTAATTTGGATGATAATAATAATAGATAATAAAAATAAAGTTAAGTTTAAAAAATGATTTAATCGGATCGAAGCTCGTTTATTTTTCATAGCTACTCGCAAATTATTCGGTAATGAATAATTTTATATTCGAAATAAATATTTTACAAATAAATGCATAAGAGGATAATAAAAGTACGGCATAATTTAAGTACGGAAGCCTTTTACAAACATCGAGATGCCAAAGGCAATATTGAGAAAAGTAGAAAAATATTCTTTACACAAAGGTTACTAAAATTTTAAGTCAACACGAAGCAATAACACGAAGCAAAGCAAATTAAAGCTCTAACGATCCCAAATCACCTTGTATACGTAATCTTCAAATATTGAACCAGGAGGAATAATGATGAAAAAATGTTTATTTAAAAAGAGACGGAGAGACGGAGGAACGGAGGAACGGAGGAACGGAGGTAGGGAGGAAGGAATGGACGAAGGAAGAAACACGAAGCGTTAACCCGCCGTGAATACGTAAGCCAATCGAGGAAACTGAAGGGCATCATCGGCGAGATACTTGGACGTTTGCAGAGCGGCGCTAACACACTGTGTTCCATATTCATATTTGGCTAAGTGCGTTTATTAGCGACACAATGGTCGGAGCCGGACGAAAGCAACACCTCGTAAACCGCGGCTGGGCAGGCAGGCAGGCAGACAGGCAGGCAGGCAACTACGAGTACGTCTGTAGTCTCCTCGTACCGACCACCATATTGTTTCCGTGGATCGCAGCGCCGACGGCCGACGGATCGCACGCGAGTTTCCTACAACTTGAGCTTTTCTCATCCCTTTCCTCTGCGTTGGAACCGTCGCTTCCTTTTAAACTAGTTTCCATTATGCCAACGAGTTTGCATTTATTCCTTTGCATTTATTCCTTTGTTTTATTTAAGCACGGAGCGAGATTTAACCCTTTTTTTCAAACGGTTTCGCGGACTTCATTTTCGGAGTTGGCTGTTAGGCGGTCTATTTTCATTCAGTTTTGTTTCGGCGGTCTATTTTCAGCTTTCTAAAAATTCGAGTGATTTTCTTTTCTCGCGAATAGATCTTTCTGTATTGCGAGTAACCGATAATAAAACTTCCTATAAAAAACGGTTTATTCTACGAATTATATATTTTTTATACTATTTATAACTACATTTATAAATAAAGACTAGCGTCGATTTATCGTTTTGATTATTAATGTAAGGTGTACAAAATTGGATTTTTGAATGATTTTTACAACTTCGAAATAAGAGTAAACGATATTTATCGATATAAATTTATATTTATATATTTCTAATGTACTTAAATATTTTGAACCTACAATTTTTATTCAAATGCGCAAATTAAGCTCGAATAAAGCTTGAACAATTATAGTAAAGTTAAAATAAGTATTAATAAACTTAAAATTAATTTAAATTTTTACAATTTGTTCCGTATAAATTTAACAACGTGTTTTATATACATTTATTAAATATTTTTATAATATGTATGTTGAAAATTATAATTTCATATACAAAATGATGAACCGTTTAAAAATAATGGAGAATAACCGATGATTTGAAATAAGCTAACGATATTTGTCTATTGGGTGTAATGAATATTTTTCGTATATTTAAAAGCGGTTACTAAATATAAATATTTATTTATCGAAGCATCTTATTTATTTTACTTTCGTTGATACAACTTATAAAATTATAATTTAAGAAATTCGATCGAATGCAAAGAACGAAACGGTAAATTTGTACGTAGCAAAATTAAAACGAATGAAAGAAATTCTGTTCGCTTACGTCGATAGAAAATCTTCGTTACCTGATTTATATATATATATATATATACATGCATATATTAAAATGTGAGAATGTATTTATAGGTACGTATATGTGTGTAATCTACTTAGAATATTCTATATCAGAATTTTTTTAATCTCTTGATTGCGTTTTCAAGCAAAGCAATGAGTAATTCAGCAGATCGATACTTAGTAAACGTAAATAATAAATATTTTAATTTAATCCGCTCGAGTATCAAGGGAAGAGATGAAGAATCGTAATAAACTTTATTACCTATGGATAAGTTATTGGTGTGACAGAAAAAGTATAACTGTGGTTATGCATGTAGTATAAGGATATGAAATATAAAAAAACAAAAGAAAAATATGCCACCCTCGATACTCGAGCTTTTAATATTGGTATCTTAACCGTGTGGTAGAATAATCCAGATAAGCAGGCGTGATAACGATCGCGTTTTTTTAGGTTCGAAGCTAAAGTTTCAATTACGAATATAATAAAAATACAAACTTGTTATTCGATAAAAACTATATTAATCTAATTACGTTCCTTTTAGTTATGGAGAAATGTAACAATTTTTTATAAACTATTAATTTTTTTATTTTAAAAGAAAGAACTATTACCATTTGCCAAATCCGACGAGTAAAATTCTAATTTTGAAATATGGTAGCTTATAATTCTATGCACCAACGTTTACAACATTTTTAAGAAAAAAATGTCAACGTTAAAATGTACTAATTTAACAGATAATCGTTATTTTTTACAAATCATATTTTAAACGGATACCAAAATAAATATTGTTCGATGAAAAACGATACGAAAATCGCATCGAATGAAATTATTCGTAGAAAAAGGATGAAATAAATTAAATCCGCGAATATTGGAAAGGAAAAACTAAAAGAACGGAAAATATTTAGAAAGCGTAGGAATAAATATTTATAAACATTGAGCCGAAGAAAGAAGAGGAGTTTTTTCTTGGCGACGCAACACTCGACCGGTATTCGTGAAATATTTGTCAGTCGTTGCTCTTCGATATATCTTCGATAGATTTATATCTATATTTGCTCCGGTTGTAAGATCGCACATCTCGGATAAGAATTTGATACCGTACCGCTTTATTCATCGCGTTAACTGGGCCAATAAGCCAAAATAAGCCAACTGGGGTTAACCTGCTCCTGACCGAAGGCCTCCGAAACCGATTGAACTCCGCCCGTCGGAAACTCGTCGACTCGTTCGCATCGTCTCGTACAGTATCGGTCCCCCGAAAACTGACAAACTACCAAAATAACTGTATAATTTGCACTAAAATTTGAAAAACCGTCAGCTCTCCGTGGCGTCGAGGAGGATACTGCGGGCTCGTGCATTTTGGACGCGCGAGTGGCAATAAAAGCCAAAATGAGCAAAAAAATATGAAGAGCTGGGCCAGTGTGAGTTACGTCACGGCCTTGAACGTCTATTAGTTCTCGGCTAATGCAAGGTGGGAGAAAAAAATTGGAGTATTGACGGAAGGGAAAACCTTTGTTGGTACTAGAGCACGATTGTACCGTTCTTTTCATGTTGCTTTTGATGCTGCGCTCCGCCGCAATGACCTTCGAAAGGTATTAGGACGATCGGGGATCCATCAAAGCGAAACTAAGTTTCTTTTACACATTCCAAATATTTTACGCGTATTTTGTAATACTTGAAAAAAGTTACGATGAAATGAAAACCTATGCTTTTAAAAGTACGTTATAAAAGTATTCGTTAACGGTGATCGCGTTGACTTCGATGGGCAAAGGTAAGTTAAAAGCTTCGCGAAGGTGAAAATAATACGTATCCATAAATATTAGCGTTTTTATTCATCGATATTTCTTCGGTGTTTGTCCATCCATTCTAATATTCTAATATTTTACGTTACGCGAATCCATTTATTTGCGTTGGAAATAGTTGCGTCATAAAAATTATAATACCTAATTGAAAAAATTTAATTTAATTTAGAGAAAATTGTTGCACGTGTAAAAGAAATTAGTAAAAGTAAGCCATGTATTTTCAAAATCGTATCGTGTATTTAAATAAATTTTAGTACTGTAATTATTAAAAATTACGATGAGAGTTCATTACAGGAATTTTAAAATACATCGATTGTTTTTTTAATATATTTTATATTCGTAAATAATGTCTAATATTATATTTAACGGTGATCGTTAAAACCATAATAATTAGAAAACTACTTATTGGTCCAATTAAGTTGCAAAAACATGTATGATGTATCAATCTTGAGTAATGAAAATAAAATAGAACATTTTAATGTATTCGATACGATTCGAACGATTATAAAGCAGAAAACAGATTTTTAGTAATATTTATCGTGGTACAAGCAATTATTTTTTTAGTGAAGTAACAGTCAGGAATAAGAAATTTTTATGCATGGATTTAACTAAAAACTTATTTGGGCTTATTTAAATACGATAAACGTCTTCTAATTTTTGGAATCAATCCTATATCGGAGAATTTAATTAAAAATTCTATAAATTAATAGGTAAATAAATAAATATCATAGATTTTTACAATTATTTTACAAAACCATTAATAGAATACAAATATTACGATTTATGAAGATATTGTAAAAAGAATAACCGAATCGATCAATCGTTTATAGTGATTTTGTCTCGTTAATTATTGAAATTTGATATAAAATGCAATTTAACGTTAAAGCTTAAATTTATTTTAGTACGTTAATAATCATAGTTGATATTAATTTCCAATAAATTCTAACATTAGGAATATTGTTTGGTTAACTCAATATACATGTATGTATGTGTATTGTAACAAATTCTAGGTAATAACTCAAGTTTTGTAATATTCAATCTTATAAAAAAATTAGTATTTCACGCGTAATAAATAGATTAAACAATTTTTTATGAAATAAATGATTTCACGATTTATATAAAAGATCCATACGTTATCGTTAAACGAAAAGAAACAATTTTAAATTGGATAATAATTTCTTTTTACATCTATATCCAAGTAGTCTTGATTATAGCAAATTTAACGAATATTTAGGACACTTGGATACAAGAAGAACATTATAAAATTTGCAATTACGATATTTGTATAAAAAGCGTACTCTGATTTATTAATCAGTTAATAAAACATCGTCGATAAAATATCGTTTTACAATTCAATATATACGCGTTAAGGTTAGAAAATGATTTTTGAAATCAATTGTATACAACTATCCATAAATTTGTATTTAATATTCATATTTTACAAGAAAGCGCAATCTTTTAAGAATAAAAAGTTTATACGGCATCTTAAGTTTGTCCCTAAGCTCATACATAAACATTAGACAAATATATACGAATATCGCAAATGTATATCTTTGTAAGCCATTCAAGAACAAATATTCCCCTCAATTCGGAATAAAATTTTTTTATATTTCTTCGGAGCAAAGCTCGTCTAGTTAGCTCGAAGCGAGCGAGTCCCCCAAGTCGGAGAACAAGGCATTTTCGTGGCAGATATCTTTGTAAAGTAATTGTTCTAGGCTTTCCGTCATCGCCTCATGACGTCATAAATCGAAAGACATAACCGAGGTTGACGCGACGTCGGTCGGCGCCTACTCCGCGAATCTTTCCTATTCACGGTTAAAATATTATATTCACGCCGGAGCGAATACGCGTTGGTTAACGGGTTGGTTAACGGGTTGGTTAACGGGTTGGTTAACGCGTTGGTTAACGCATCGGTTGATATCCACGCGACTACGCCCAAGCTGATTCCGATTGGAGGCTTTTTTCGCCCACGATGCAAATCGAGGATGGACCCGATGTACCTTTTCCTCTTTCGCCTCTGGAATCCTCTCCCGTATCCTCTCGCTCTCTCTCTCTCTCTCTCTCTTTCTTCCTTCTTTTTTCGCTCGTTCGACTTAGATAGGAACAAAAGTAGTCGGGATCACTCCGTTTGATCAGCGAAAAAGGGGAAAGAGAAAAGGAGTAAAAGAGTAAAGGAGAAAGAGTCGAGAACGTTGGCTGGATGAGAAAACGTAATTGGTAGCATGCGACGCACGTTCGGACCCTTTTCATTCCGTAATATACGACCTGCCTACGTTGATGGAATATTCGAAAAATTCAAGCTCAGCGGGGCGATAAAAAGCAGAAATATGAAAAAGCTACGAGGCGATGAAAGTGGTTCTCTTTTCATGCGAGCGTAGCAACAGCCGAGGTCTGCTTTTGCACATGGAATTCGTTATAAGTTTCTGCCGTGTCTACGCGACGAGCCGCGGGTCTTACAACTTTTTCAAATATTTATGCTTCCATTGCTCCGAGCAGCCGACATTGTTTCGGTACACTCGATGTATACCGTCTCGACGAGCCGAGTCGAGCCGAGAGCACAATTTTCAAATTACGAAACGATTCCTTCGCGCCAAACTTTACTTTTAACATTTTTTTAAACACCCCTGGTTTAAATACGGACCGGACTCCTCCTCCCATCCAAACAGATACGCGGATGCGATTTTTCATTTACGATATTACCCAAATAGTACGATATTACCAAATGATACACCGGAGTGTATTTCTCGATACATTTTTTAACGGTAAATTTCGACTATAAATTATTCCGATCATCTTTTTTACATTCGCGCAGTCGTTAACTCATCTTTGTGACAAAATGAATGCGCGACAATTTTTTTGAAATAAGCTTTGATTTATTTTTAAACGCGTTCCGTTTCGCAGTATATTTAAAATATTTCGCAAATAAAAAGAAAAATAAAAGTAAATTAGAATCGTATAAATTTTCTTTTCAATTTTATCGGTGTTCTCGTTAACCTTAAAAAATTTATAAGATAACGATATTTTAATGGAATACCCGTAATAGAATAATAATATCCGGATATCTTCGAATTCGTTCTAATTGATATTTTACGTATTTTTTAAAAATATATGGAATATTGTTATTAAAATCTCGACCGTTCTCGAGTAATTTGAGATTAAAATTTGTGAAACTATAATGGTATACATAATCGTACACGGTTATAAAACACGAGTTCTTACTAAGCGAGAAGGGAATAAAATTAGAGTATCCGAAAATAAGATTCTTAAAAAAATATCTCGAACGAAACGGGATCAACGATACGCAAAATATATGGAATTATTCATAAATTAACGCGAATAAACTCTAAAATCGGACATCTTTGAGAAGAGAAACGACTCGTTTGACAAATAAATACCAACTGAAATATGTAAAGAAATCAGTGGTCTCTCCGTTGACAATAAAATTGTGTATTATTTTTAAATTTTGTTTTTAAAAAATGTTGTAAATTTGCGTAAATGGAGTAAAGTATAGCGTTACAGGCGGAAATTATAACATCGTTGGCTCTTTGAAAATGAAAATGTATTATTAAAGTAGATTTAAGAGAATTACGGTACGATCAAGTACCGTGGATAAATTCGGCGCAAAATAGAGTAAGATGGCGTTCTTCTACCGAAGAAGTAATAAGATTTCGTCTCTGGTAATACTTTGAAAATAAACTCAATTTCAGCGCCAAAAAATTTAGGGACGTTAAGAAAAGCGTCGAATAAATTTAGAATTGAGAATAGCTTTCAAACGTACGCGTAAGATGTAAAAAAAAAAGAGGAAAAAAAGAAAAGGAAAGAAAGAAATATAAAATAAACTATTATCCGGTCTAGAATCGAACGAATAGGGTCGGGTTTATTAAATATTTAGCGGGAACGATTTAAATAATTTTTCCAGAGAAATATTTAAATATAATGGAGAACTATGTACCGAAACGATGAGAAAACGATTTAGAGAAAAGCTATAAAAACATGGAAAATGAATACGAACTTTGACACGTTTCTTCGAGCAAAGTCATCCAGGGTATTTCCTGCAATTTGTTTAGTCGCTATCGCGTTTAGTTGTCTCGTAAAGTAGCATTTCCTGTATTTTGTCAGCGCTCAATTTAACAAGTCAGACAGCGTGAAAAAAATCGATTCTGCGAAATTCAAGTTTTCTCGAATGGCCGAACGTCGAAACGGCGGAACGGCGGAATGGTCGAACGGCGGAATGGTCGAACGACGGAATGGCCATGTACCGGAATAAAGAGAAAATACACGAAAGTCGCAGAGTGAAATGACTCAGATGAGGATAAGCGGCGGAGTCCCTGCCAGTCGTTTAAGTGCGCCTTATCAGCGTTCCAATACGTGGAATCGTGAACGCGTCGAGGTAAAAAAAACTGCTCCCAAATAGCTCGGCACGGTATCGTGGGTGTATAGTTTCCTTGGTCCTTGTACTCGTTCCAACGCGTACGTATACGCCGTATACGTCGTATATACCATACATACATACATATATATATATATAGCAGGTAAGCAATCTCCTTTATCTTCGCCTCTCTCTCTTTCCCTCTCCCCCTCTTTTCTTTTACCTTGCGTCAGCAAAGAGACGTTTCACGGACGTAGCAACACACGGTTTTATAACTCCATAAGTGCGTGTTGCCGCACATTCCTTCGAGGGAGAGTCTCGTTTCGCGTCCTCGGGGTGTCCGGAGCTTTTTCTGTCTCCGTCCCTCGGAATAATGGCTATCGCCGGATCGAGGTCTTTTGGCAGCCCAACCGACCGCGTCTCGCCTGGATTATATCCCGGAGTCGGCGGTGGCGGCGGCGGCGGCGGTGGCGGCGGAGTCGGCGGCGGAGTCGGCCATGTCTGGCCGAGCAGAAAAAAGAAGGAGGTAAGGAGAAAAAGGAGAAGGACGAGAGAGGAAGGAACGAAATCCGAGACAACTGGCCCACTCTCTCTCTCTCTCTCTCTCTCTCTCTCTCTCCCTCTCTCTCTCTTCCGAGGGACTTTTTAAAAGCGTACGGAGCTCGGTCCAGTCTCTCGACGAAATGATCTCGCTTGCAGGAAACCTTGTCACGCAGTATAAATAATGTGTATAAATAATGCGACTGCAAGCGGCCCTCGTGTGAAATGTTGCGCGAGTATGGCTGAACGAAACGGGGAGATGGGATTTTTCAAAATAGGTTCCTTCTTTTTTGCATTCGCTCTTCTGTGAATTCTCCGTCTCTCGTTGACTATCCGAGCCTCTCCCTCTCTCGTTTATTTTTACAAAGCGCCTATAAGGAGCTTAAAAAAGTTAAAGTATCTTCTGTATCGGCAAACTTTTTCTGTCGCGAGAGACTGGTTTTACAATGTATGGCACTGTACGGCACTGTATGGGAGTGTATGGGAGTGTATGGGAGTGTATGGAAGTGTATGGAAGTGTATGGAAGTGTATGGAAGTGTACGGCACGGGGCAGAGAGACGACTTTTTAAGAAGGCGTTTAATGCCGTTTTGAATTTGTCGCGTTGTCGTCGGTACGGTGAAAAATTACCGGTATTATATTAATGATTTATATTTTCAGAAAATAAAAGCTCGCGAACGTAACGCTGAAGTACTTTTCATCTTTCTTTGATGGAATTTTATGAAAGGAAATCCTATCGCAGTGCGCCGTTCTCTGTGAATTTCCATGCGATGCTTTTATATCCTTCAAATGGTCCCTAGTGTTTCTACTAGATTTATCGAGATTTACTACGCTGAGAATGGTATTGTACAAAATTTTATTCCATAATAAAATATGTCATCATGAGCGAGCGAATGCAAAAAATTGAATTACAAAATTTTAAATTGTTATAAATTTATTTCCAACCGACGTCGCTTCGTTTTTTCTATCTCCTTTCGTTCCTCCTTTCGTTCCTCCTTTCGTTCCTCCTTTCGTTTTATTTTTCGATCTCTGGAAAAATATGTGGAAATGGTCGAAGTTGCGTCTAAGAGAACAAGGTGATTACGAGGATCCGTGAGGAAGGTCTCGCAAAAATAGAAAAACCTTCGGTCGCGTTTAAAAATGGTTGGACCGCGATAAAGGAACGCGACTCCTTGCTACATAAATTTTCGCCGTCTCGTTTAAACTCGACGGAAAGTCGAACTCGGCTGCCGCGGCTCTAAAGACTTTTTCCATTACCGTAGATTTTTCGAAACATTATCAACAACGTTTCAGCCGTTTGAGCACGCGCTATAGATCCGGCGCGGGCGAAGGATGCTGCAAGGAAGAGAGAGGGAGAGAGAGAGAGAGAGGAGGAAAGACAGGAAAAATAAAAGAGAGCGAGATCGAGGGAAAAGTTAGGTGGTGCGGAAGAAAGAAGCTCGCTTACCAGAAGGAAGGAAGATCGAAGAAAGAGGAAACTGGAGCGCAATGGTGCGCGAGAAAGAGGAAAGGCGGAAAAGTTGACTCGTCCGAGCGCGAGGAACTCGAGCGTGTGTGTGGCACGGGAGGAAGAGAGAGAAGATACGCGCTCGTAAACCTGCCTGGATGCGCAGTCCCCAAAGAAAATACGAATTAAAGCGGCTGGTCGACTATCCTATCGGTGAGGGGCTTCCGTACATAATTAAGCGAGGAGAGGAGGAGACGAGGAGACGAGGAGACGAGGAGACGAGGAGAGGAGGAGAGGAAGAGATCGAGGAAGAGATCGAGGAATAGAGTCGGCGAAAGAGATAGGAGTGGAGAAAGAGGTTCCAAGAGAGAGAGTGAGAGAGAGAGAGAAATGATACAGGTACGAGCAAAAGCGTTCCGCTAGAGCTGGAAATTTTATATGGAGATTGGATCCGTATGGAGCGAGAGGAGACTCGGTCGTTACGGATATTCCCAAGACTCTGTGTCTGCGTATCTTTTCTTTCTCGCTATTCCTACAAGAGCTGCAAGTGTACCAAGAGAGAAAAGAAAAAATTTTATATGTCCCCGTTGAATAAAAACGTTCCTGAGACTATTGAATAGATCGCCGATAAATTGGAATTTAAATTAAATTTCTCATGAATAGCAGCTAAAACGATACGCGGGTTTTGCGTTTCAACTCGTACAGCCGATACTTATGCAATTTGAGATTCGCTCGATTGTGCGCGCACGCGCGTCCGCTCAAACCAACTGTAACATGAAATAAAGATTTGGATTTATTTTAGTTCGTAAAGCGAGTCGTATTATCATAACTTTAACGCTATTCGAGTATGCGTTCGAGACCGTTCGAGACCGTTCGAGACCGTTCGAGACCGTTCGAGATCGTTCGAGACCGTTCGAGAGATGTCTTAATGCGCGATTATTACCATGTTAGAATTTCATTACCGATTCTGTAACACCAACGTCTTTTTTCCTCTCTCTTCCTCCCTCGCAGCCTCTGGCCTTTGTTTACCGAGACGCTACAAACATCCATATTTTCCATATTTTCCATATTTTCGATATTTTCGATACTTTCGACACGGCGAACGAGAGATCGTCGTTTCCTGGATCCGTCGCTTCACCCGACGGACAAATTTTTCATCCGGCCTTCGTCCCGATACGATACTTTACGCAACCCCGAAAGAATATCGCCCGAAGAATATCACCGAAAAACGTTAACTCCGTTACCTTTTTTTCATTACTTTTACCGATTCGATATATTTTCGTTGCTCGTGCAATATTGCCGCGGTATTGCGCCAACGTTACACGAATTTCGCATTAAAATTACAGTAATATTGTAGAATAATGTCAAAATTTTATAACTTCATAAAACTTTTAAAAGATGCTTTGTGCATATAAATGGGTCCATTTTCGGAAGTACTGTACGAACGTTATGCAACGATTTCGGTAAAGTAGGTAAAAAAACAAGGAGATTTATTAACGTCGAATTGTGGATTAACGGTTGAAAAAGTGGATCGATCGGAAGATTTATAAATTGGATTCCGCTGTAATCGTCGCAACGAACCGACGCTGCAACTTTATCGATACGAAGAAGCTGGAGATTTTTTTATAGAAGAAATAAACGGTACAACGACGGATGTTTAGAAAGATAGAAATAAAAATATTTCCGTAGAAATTAGCCAACGTAGCAACTAATTTACCTTGTTTAGATCTCTGCCACTGTAATTTTAAACCAAGTAACACAAAATTTCCTATACAACGCCTCGTAATTAACTAGATCTTTTATTATTTTTGAGTATTCCGGATTCTGTAACCTTCCACTCTTGGGAATTTTTTATTTTTTCGATATTTTTTAGTTTCAAAAATAGTTATCGTAAAACGAAAAAAGTCTATTTACCAGTACGTATTTATAGTTTATTAAAATACGACAACTTTAAAGATATTTAACGACATATTTTAAACATACATAAATTCTAATTAAAGTAAATTGAAATAAATCAAGTTTAATGTTAATTTATAATTAAAAACAAATATATAGTCGTAATGTACGAGTTATATCGAAACTAAACGAACGAACTAAAATATAATTCCGGAAGTACAAATATCGTTCTAAACGCGTATATATTTGTAGATGCGTAACAAATTTTGTACGATACACGATGGAATCGACGGAACGCAAATCTCGAAACACGCGAATGTTTTTATTCATTCTTACTAAAAACTAGGAATATCGCTTTGATTCCAAACATTCGTTTAACACCGATACGTAGGTGTACCCTAAACGTATATAAGAATCGATGTAAAAAATGCTGCGCGTCGATATCCTCGAAAGATACCGTGAAAATTAAAAAAATAAAAGAGATATCGCGAAATACGTACAAACTTAAAGTTTGGTATCATCGCAGCAGAAATAATAACTTAAGGAAGTTATAATTTTCGTAAATATATCGTTTTAAAAATACGCGAACGTATACATTTAAAAATAATATATTTAAAAATATTATAATAATATGCAAAATGAGGTTTACGAATAAAATTGCTTCGGTTTTAATTTACGACTTTTGTACTCCACACGTTCGGTAATCCATAACAGTACACATTAGTCCAAAGATTTCGTACATTTTCGTACGAAATAAAAATAGTTATAAAATATTTAACGCGAGTAATTTCGCAGCCGAACACGCGTAAATTAATTTTGTTCTTTTTTCGCGTACAATTTCGATTTTTACAAACTAAAAGAGAATAGGAACGTTAGGCGCAAAACAGCGAAAAACAGCGAAAAACAGCGAAAAAACAGCGAAAAAACAGCGAAAAAACAGCGAACGCACGAGAAAGTCTATAGATAATTCAGAGATAATTTTCTCCCTCTCTCGCTTTATCCGTCGGATCGACACCCTTATTCACTCTCTCTCGGAGCGTTACTCTTTTATGAAACGCACGAGGTTATTTGTATCCAGGGGTACGATAAGAACGACGTAAAATAAGCCAGGAAAGAGAAAATGGCGTATAAGCCGGGGTTGATAAATCGAAGCGACAGACACTCCGTTCCTCTTTGTTCGGTAGTCTGGCTGTTCTGGCCGCCCATGCAACATACGGTTCAACATGTCCTCGTTAAGAGGGCAGATAACGGACCAGCACGCGTATACGCCGTTTCCACGCATACAATACTCCCGTACATCCATTCATGCGAGCGTTAGGTGGGCGCGCGTCCGCTTTTCGCCGACTACATCGCGACTATATCGGTAGTACGCGGGAGACGGTGAGGGAGAGAGAGCGGACGAGAGAGCGGACGAGAGAGCGGACGAGAGAACGATGAACTGCGCGCGACATTCGGTAACCCTTTGTATCTCGTTGTATTATGACAACGGTGGTAGCGACCCCAACGGCGAGTCACCGACGCGTGCATAACTCAAATTTTCTCTCAGCCCGTCGTTTCTCGTAATTTTCTCCCTCTCTCCGTTTCCGCCTTCCCAGCTTCCCAGCTTCCCAGCTTCCCTCCCGGAGTCCGGCGAGCTCTCGCGACAGTAAAGGGTCGGCTGTATTTAATTTACTGAATAATTGGAATCAAGCCGGCTCATTTGTGTAGGCCGGCGGCGGGTTGCCACCGCCACCGCCGCCAATGAAAACCGCCCCGCAATTTCCAGTTTACCCTTTCGCCGACTCCCGCGCGACGGAGCGAGAGAGAACGAGAGACAGCGAACACGACGGAGGGTGCATCGCGGATTCTGCTGGAGCCTGATGAGGAGATTTGTGCCCGCTCGTAAAAGCTCCTACCTAGCCGAGCGCACGCGCTCACCCTCCGTTCACCCTCCGCTCACCCTCCGCTCACCCTCCGCTCACCCTCCGAACACCGGAGGGGCTGAATAAAGATGGCCAGATAATGGAAGCGGGCGAAGGAGGAGTGGTGGGAGGATCCGGATTAAACGAGTCCGGAGATTTCCCCTGGTTCTCTTTCCCGGCGTCCTCGTCTCGCGTCCTCCCCGAGTCCCGGGGCACCGAGCAGCATCCCGGAGAGTTTATCTATAGATCTTACGCGCGCAGGACACTTATACACGGTCGGCCGCCGGGGTAGTCTCATTCGTATGCACGGGAAACTCTGGCGTGGCGGCGGCGGCGGTGGCGGTGGAGGCGGTGGAGGCGGCGGCGGCGGCGGCCTGGGCACGAAACGAGGCGACGCGAGGAGTCGCACCGAGGAAGGAAGGAGGGAGACTGTCTCCCTCTCTCTTTAGTCTCGCGGGCTGGCACCGAGCAATGGTGGAGTGGGACGTGCCGAGCCGAAGACGGACCGCGGAGATATCGCGGGAGCGAGGTGGGCGCATGCGCGCGGACCCGTATCCCCTGGAAACGAGAAATCGATGCCGGCGCGCGGTTCGTCGGCGCGACTCGGATCCCTGGAGAAGGGAGTGGTGTGCGGGCTCTGAGTGGTCCCGGGAGCGGGAGCGAGAGAGAAGACGACTCGCGGGAAAAAAGCGTCAGCGGCGACGGCGGAGGCAAACGGCGGAGGCGACGAAGGAGGTTCGACGTTCGGTGCTGGGTCGGAGGTGGAAGGGAGGGGAACCCTGGCTCCCTACCTACCGGGAACAAGAGATGGAGGGGAGGCTCGAGGACTTCCAAAAAGAGAGTTCTCCCGAATCGTCGGGGCTCCGCGAGGATCCACGAGATCTCCGAGATTAGGCTACGAGCGCGATCTCTACGGGGACCGCGAGACTTATTTATTACCCGCGCTCCCGCCGCAGTGGACCACCACCGATAATATAAAAGCTTGGGGATACGCGCGTACCGAATTATCGTTGAATCGTTATCGGAACGGTCTAGAGCCTGGCTTATTACCAGTCCGGAGAAGGAGGGAAAAACCTTGATTCCGTGAAAAAACGAAGCGCCCGTACGAACATCGGGGGAAAAAAGGTACGAAGGGAGGACGGAGATTTCATCTCCTTACCGAGCGCAGCGTGGCCTCGATATGGGTGGTCCCCTTCCCTCCTCCCTTCTATCGCTCTCTCTCTCTCTCTCTCTCTCTCTCTCTCTCTCTCTCTCGTACGAAGCCCGAGGTACGGCGTATCGAAGTCGGCAGCGACGGAGATGCGCGCACGTGAAAAATTGCGGACGGTCGTTCCTCTCTCTCTTTCTCTCTCTCTCCGCGCTTTTTTACCAGCCCGAGGAACAACTCGAGCGCGCAAATTGCCGGCGCAAATTGACCTGCGAGGTCCGCAAACTTTCGCTGCTCCCTTCCCTTCGCCTTCTCTGAAGAATAAAAAATTTGCGAGGCCCCGAAATCATCGATCGTCGACGATTATCGCATCCGAAATCTCCCCTTTTCTTTTTATACCCGATGCATAACACGCGTTTCGCCTTGGCCAATGTTCCTGCGACGGATATCGAAATATCTTATCGCGCGAAAATATTAATTCCGATGCAAAGTAAGAGATCGAGCGTCCAATTAACGTCGGCGTATTTTTATTCGGTATTTTCTACGAATTTATATAGTTGTTTCCGTACTTTATGTTCCGGCGAGATAAAAACTTGGAGGAATTCTTTCGATGAAGAAACAGGAGCTATTTTTATGATTTTATTTTTTTAGACGAAAGAACGAGAAACGCGAGTTTTGCCCGACTTTTTTTTTTTCGCGAACCGAACTTTGTCGATCGCCGAACGCGAGTTTTAGACGCAACGATTCGTTTACTCCGATCGAATCTGCGCTATTTTTAATTAAATGAATAAAAAGCGAACGCAAATTTCGCCGATACCGTATTTTTGGTGAAAGATAACGAACCGATAGCGAACGCCAAACCAAATTTGAGGTACGTTGCAATTGTTTTTATTTCCAACGTCCGAAAATGTAAATTTTGTAATGAAAAAAAAGAGAACGATTTTTTTACCACCTTTATTTTATAAATAGAGTTTAATTTGGAGTTTACTTTGGAGTTTACTTTGGAGTTTACTTTGGAGTTTACTTTGGAGTTTAATTTGGAGTTTACTTTGGAGTTTACTTTGGAGCATACTTTGGAATTTACTCGCGGTTTAAACGTTTGGAACTAGAAATTTATCAGTACTTTGGATTACCTTTCCAAAATATCTAGTTTTCTTATTTGAACGTTAAAGAACTATTTTTATGCAAATTCGTACAACGAAACGGGTAAAGTTTCGAAGAAGTAATATAAAATTGAAAAATACGTAGAGAAATTCAGCGGGAATATAATTCTATATTTACAGTTAGTAGAAATTAGTGGTACTACTGGAACAGTATTATTTATTACGAGTGCAGTAGTTGTAATACCATTAGTAACAAATTATAGTAAAGATAAATCCTGGACACTCAAACTCTACTCCCGGCGAGATCGACTATAATTATATCGAGGTACCTTGGCATTAATAAGACGTAAATATTTATGTCTACAAATTAATTTTATATCAGTTAGTTTAATAAAGTATGAATTTTAAAAATATTTTATCCAGTCTAATTAACTTATAAACTTATTCGAAAGCTACTTTAACCGCTCGGAGTACAACTGCGTACAACGGCGAACAACGGCGAACAAAGGCGAACAAAGGCGAACAACTCTCGCTAATTATTTAATGAATATATCACCGACCAAGTTCCCCTTTTTTAACGCGCGATGCTTGTAATTTTTTACCGTAAAAACACGAAGGTACACTCGTCGGTGAGTCTACGAACGAGTATCGAACGCATTCGGTACAGTCGCGACTCCAACCTGTACTTTTCTGCATTTCGAATAATTAATACCGAAAACGCAGCGGACTTTTAGGACCGGTGAGGAGTTTCGAATTGAAATTTGGAGTTTCGAGTCGGTGGGAAATTAAGTTTGAATCCACGTATCCCGTACGGAAGATCATCGAGCCAACGTTACGACGTACGAGAACCTGGAAACGAAGGAAAGTAAGCGAAGGAAAGTTCGATGCGTCCGTGGAGAAACCGAAGTAAAGCCGTTGTTGGCTTTACTTTATTCCGTCGACCAAGAAAATGCAAATTTTTCGATCGACCGATGACGACGTCTTTATTCCTTGCAGCTGCCGTTCAAGATTCGAGAATCGAGAATGTTTACTTAAAAATGTCAACGGAATATTTGGATTATTTACGATTTTTACTCGCTTTTCAATAATTTATAAAGTTTAACTTTTTACATTTTCCAGGGCGTTTATAGTAAACGCGGACAAACGATGAATACGCATCGAAAACCTCATTAACGAATACTAATAAACCTTGACGAATGAAAACAGAGACTCGTACATTTTTTCAAAGGCTTAAAAATAAATTTTCTAATCCGTTACTTTTGCATCGCTGTATTTTGAAAAATGTAGATGTTTCCTAGCTTAGAAATAATATTTTCCGTATTTTTTTTTAAAAAGCTTATCGATATTTTAAGACACTTTAAGAAAATTTTTAATCGATCGAAAAACATTTAGAACGTAAATTCATTTTATTCAATGGATCGATCAACTGTGTTGTTAAATTTTGATGCGAGAAGCTTTTGTAGAGAATAAAAGAACCTTCGAATTTAAATCGAATATACGCATTCGGTTGAAGTACGATATACAATTAGGTAAAAAGTATCGTAATTACGTGGAAAGTCAAGTAGACGTAGACTGGATAAAAAATTACGGATCGTTGCTTACGGTAAAATTAACTCGTACCTGTGCTATCGAGGGAGGATTCGTTTACCCGGATATTTTGTATCGAGGATCGTTAGACTTTGCGTAAAGTACTTGTGTCGATAAAGTACTTGTGATACGAACGACGAATACGCGAATATAAAAATTTACGAAAAGAGACGACGAACGATAAAATTGAAATATTTTTAATGTTGGTTGGTTCGTTGTGTTTTCGTTATGGAATCTACGCGTTTCTTCTCGCGACGAGAAAATGATCGAAAATTACATTTTCTTTAAGACGAGTCGAGATTCGTTCGCGATAATTTTTGAAATATTTAACAAACGTGTTATTATTGCGGTCGAACGAGAACAGCGTACGAAACGCGACTTACGAAAGCGATAAATCATCGAGGCAAAAAATTGTTTTTATATCACAAAACATGATAAAAGTATATCGTTGTTTTGTCCTCAAAGTGTAACGCAAGATTAAGAAACAACGGTGAGCGAACGACGCGGAAGGAGAGAGACGGAGAGAGACGGAGAGAGACGGAGAGAGACGAAGAGAGACGAAGAGAGAGAGAAGGATAAATTTTCGGATGGATAGACAGAGACTACGAATCCGCGGTGGAGAAGCGACGGAAGAGAGAAAATTGGCCGAATGGGCGAAAGCGGGCAGAGAGAGTGAGAGAGAGAGAGAGAGAGAGATATTATATAGGTACAAAAGTAGTAGTCAGTGCTCGAGAGAAAAAGAATAAAGAGAGAGAATAGATGTAATCGATATAAACGTTGGAGTATTCAGCGCTCGGGGAAATGTAAGCGGCGCGTTTCGCAACTACGGTTCAAGGTAGCTCGACGTCGGTACGGAAGACCGAAGAAGACAACCTGTTTTACCCTCAACCCCGTCATTTTTTTTTTTTTACCGTGGGTAGATAAATTTTCATCCGGTACGTACGCGAAAAAGGGTTCGAAAAAGTACAGATTTGAAAAAGGGTTCGAATATCGTTGGTGTGGTTTTTTAACGCGTTCGTAAATACTGTAATAGGAGAATCGAGCAACCGACTCGTCGCTCGTAATCTGGAAGAACGTCTCTTTTTAAAGGCGTTAATCGTCGGGAGTCGTGTAAACCGTCGCAGGGGGGATTCTTATCACCTTATCACCCGAGTCCTCAGCGGGTTCGGTTCTTCCGTACTTCCGTTCCTCCGTACCTCCGTTCCTCCGTACCTCCGTTCCTCCGTTACTCCGTTCCTCCATTCCTCTGTTCCTCCTTTCCCGTTCAAACGCTCAAATTTATGAACGGTAAAAGGTGCGAATTGTAACGATAAACTACGCTGTTTACACTCGAGGTAAAAGCGGAGTTTAACGACGACTGTGTTCCAATGAGCGAAACAAAGGTCCCCGAACGAGAGAGGAGAGAGAAAGCGAGGGAGAAAGCGAGAGAGAAAGCGAGAGAAAAACCGTGAGAGAAACAACTTTCGAGTAATTTGTAACCTCGCCTTCGTAAACCGTAGGCAACCGATCGTTTGATGAATTTTCTTCCCTATCGACCGGAGGTTAACTTCCATCGTACTTTTACGATATTTCCGTGGGTAAATATTCTCAAGTTTTATTAATTTTTAGTTTAACGTTGCTTTTTCTACTCTAATATTTCGCTCTAAATTAAAATCTAGTGCATTTTCTTAAAATTACTTTAATAAAACACGCGATGATCGCGGTAACGTTCCTTTTTTGTTAACGATAACGCTCGCAATTTCGATACGTAAATTCTATACAGTTTTCCGTTTTTCCTCGCGATTCGGCGGAATTTTATTATAATATAGTGCACGTGATTCGTATCGCTCGAATATAATTGAATAAAAAAATCAGTGCTTCCGTTAATTATGTATAGAGTCGATGTGCTCTATCTATACATATTATAGAAATTGATTCGTACCGATGCCATCGAAACTTATCGAATGGTCCATAGTCTGTTCGTTCCTTTCGCCGTATGCGAACAGATTTTATAAATTTCATATTAGTTTTCACGACGGACAAAACTGTAATCCTCGCGATCGTTTAATTTTATTCTTTGGACGTTTGTTCCCATATTTATCAAAATTTATCGCTAATGGTTTAATCAACCATCTTTTTAAGTTTAATTTTAATTTTTATTCGTGATTAAAATTGATTAAATAATATAGTATACGCAAAGGTTGCTTCTCTAAAAAAATAAATATATATAATTTTGCTCGGTATTTAAAAAATGTTACGATTGTATTATAAAATATTATTAAAACTAATTTAATTTAATTTTTTTTAAGTCAACTCCAATAATTGTCTACCTTTTTTTTTATAAAGAAATTTATAAATTTTTATAATTGATTGATTACATTGGTCGAACTAAGAATTGGTTGGCGTTCCACCTTTCAAATTTTTTCTGGCGTATTTATACTCGTTATTATAATATTTTATAACTTATAACGTAATTATAACGTAATTTATACTCGTTATTGTCTTCTCGTGATTCTAGGATAAATTACTCGGTAACGTTCGAATACTCGTATAAATAATAAATTGATGGATATAGAAGAATGAAAGATAACGTTAATCGATGGATCTTCGACAAGATATCGTCGATCATCTTTTGTCAACGATAAACTTTTTACGAACGACAAATGTTTTCAATTTTATAGGAGTAACGGAACAAAGACGTAAAATAATTGTTAAATCGTCAGCTATATTCAAAAACTCTATAAAACGAATAATAATTTCAAAAACTTTTGGCTAATTCTCGATATTTCCGATAATTAATTTAGACATTGTAATTTCCAATATTTCTATCGCGTATATCTCCGTTCGTACGATACGATATACATTTTATTCGAGTACATATAAAATGCACCAGATGTGCATAAAATAGTTTGTTAAAAATGTAAAATTAATTTCCTACGTTCGGTGATAGAATTTCAGTTAAATAAACAGTATTGGAAAATGTTTTGATCTCGCTAGAGTCAGCTAAAATATTTTACGTGTAATTTTCGCGGATAATTGGGCAACGTATACGCAATAAAACCTATAAAATACGACAATCCGGGTAATTACGAATATAAGAAATCGAGCGATCCATCGTTAAGATCATCGAACGGCCTACGAAGAATATAATGCATCGATTCGGATGATATTTTAACGTTACTTTATCACACCGACGCAACTAAGCACGAACGTTACAAAATTGCGTTCGCGTTTAATATTCATCCGTGCTCGTAATATTTGACCAAGTCCCAATAAAATTGTAATAACGGAATCGTTTATCAAAGAAGCTCGTTACATCGGTAGCGATAACTCCTCGATCGTGTTTTTTTACTTTTCCAACGCACTTGTAAATTCTAGCATCCGGTGCAAACATCGCGCGGGTAAGCTTTACGAAAATCGTTACTCTTTATCCACTCGGAATCCTCCGTTATCTCAACGTTCGAGGAATCAAATTATAAAAAGTATCGATACTAAGCGAAACGCGCGTTGCAAAATCTACCGTATAAAAAAAATCAAAAAAAGGAATTGGCCGAGAATTCTTTGGATATTTCGGCGACAACTACGAGAGTTCGAGGATCCGAGGACGATCGAGGATCGACGAGCGAATAGAGACGGCGGGAAAGAACGAGGATAATTTTCGGACATCCAGCGAACGGTTATCGATCGACTTGTACCCAATTAAATCGGACTGACGAGAGGGAAGAGGAGGGAAGAGAGGTAAAGATTCTAAAATGCATTCGAGAACGGAAGAACGGGTGGCTCGTAAATTCCGGGTAAATTCCGGGTAAATTCCGGGATTAACGGTGGAAGGCATTTCCGATCGAATATTTCCGACGGAGGCGCGTAACCTTCCTCCGACCTCGAAAGCTCGTCCCGGTCGCGGAATTCGAGAGTTCGCCGTCCGCGGTGTCGTCGTCCGAACCGAGCTCGGAAATTTTGCATATCATTTTTAAGAGTGAGCTCGGCGTGGAGGCGCGAGGGTTTCGAGTATGCGCGCGCATCCCCCGAAATCCATTATGGCCGCCGGGTGCCTAGCAACGAGGAGACGACCGTCCCGGGGAGGGGATACCGGTTAGCGGTTCGTAGCGGGGGAGAGGATCCCTCGAATGACGAGAGAGAGGCGGACGTGATTGGCGGGAGCAGACGTTGGGACGTTGGGGGGAGGCGACCGACCCGAGTCCGACCGCGGCCATAATGGATTTCAGCATGGCCGGAGCGGGTTTATTCGACCGCCCCACCCCGGCCCCCACCGCGGCCCCCACCTCGGCCGCCACCTCTGCCGCCACCACGGCCTCCCCACCCCAACGACGGGATCCGCTCTACCCCCTCCCGTACGACAATCGGGATCTCGGGGTGGAAACTCTCCTTTCATTCAGGAAAATTTAAAGAGCTCCGTTTCCCTGTTCGCGGGGGTGATTTTCTTTTTTCCTCCCGTTTAGTTCCGTGGACGGGGGGACGATCAGCGATCGATACCAATTTGTATTAGATCGATCGAACTCGAACGGATTTCGCGGACGAGTCCTTTCCGAGTTTCCGTCTACCGTCGGTTCGATCGAGATTAGGAGATTGCCTCGAAATTTCCGACGCACGGGGAGGGAAAGATTAAACACCGTACGTTGATTGAGTTTGATCGTTAGGGAAACTTGGCTCGTAAATTTTATGGGAGAAAATATAATTTAACTTTGTAGTAAATTTGGGAAAGAAAAGTGTACTCGGCGTTCGAATTATCCCGAGGAGGAAGAACGAACGCGACGTCAAATTTATTTCGTTCGTTTATTTATTTATTTTTACTTGAATTTTATTCGCCTTTGCAAAATTCAACCCGAGAGAAATGATTCTATTGGTTTTAACCTAAGGCGAATAAAATACTTTAAACGTTGACGCGATTCGATATTTTTACTTCCTTTAACGCAACTTATGTTACAAAATTTCAATTTATAATAACTACGGGAGGGTTTTCGAGTCAAATAAATATTCGATCTAATTAGCGAGCGATAATTTATGATCGTTACGTTTCTTACGAAATGGTATAATTTGTTTCGTTCGTATTGCATAAACTTTTATAAATTTGTTAAATCGAATAGTTTTATGTTTGTTTAACGAATGTTTATTTTTGATAATTTTGCTATACTCGAAATACACAAATTTTTTTAGATGATTCCGTTGTTTAATTTTCGGTAACACCTTTAAAAATACTCTCGAACTTAATATTTCATCTTTTCGTACTTCCACGTAATTAAATTAAAAGTACGCCAAAAATATAAAATCGTTTAATTTAACGGCTAATTAAAGAGTATATTCATTTTTTATAAGCTTAAATCAAATATAAAATTATAAAGATGTACTGATTATATTTTTAATGGATAGATTTATGCATGTAAATAATTAACTTCGATTAGCGATAAACACTGTTTTATTACAGTTATGATTTGAAATCAGTTACTTGGAACGTTTAATACAGAAGACGATTTTGTACTACCGATTCTAGTATAAGTGACTTTTTCCAATATTTATTCGGATTACGTTCGCGTGTGACTTTTTCTATTCGATTAATTATCGCAATTAACTTACCACAATAATTTACAACTCGATATATTTTATTAAAATTATTATAATTCTTATTAAGTTCGCGTAGAATCGGGTGTAAAAGTATTTTATAAGTTTAAGTACTCGTTTAATGTATCACTAATTCATATAATATTTTTGAGAGGGTAAATCGGTGCGAGAAAATTTTATTTCGTAAATTCTTCCCCTTAAAGTTCCTAATTGTAAAAACAAAATTCATACATTTATAAATTTACCAGAAATAAAGTAGAATGAACGTTAAATCTATCTCCGATCTCGCGACTAACCTCTTGGTTCGAATACGTCAACGATATTTGATGAAAATGAATTTATCGCGGCGCTAACGAATAAAATCCGATAAAAACTTGGCAGCTTTTGTAACTCTATTGATTTTGTATAAATTGTTGCACGGATTGAATGAAAACCTTGATAAAATGAATCCGACTAGGTTAAATATACAATTTTTTGTGGAGGGCAGTAAGACTTCATAGATCTCGATTTACTTTTTGCGAAAGGTTTACTCATCTATTTGACGCTTGTAAGACATTAAATATTGACACGGCGGCGAGTAAACGCAGATACTGAAATTTACACTGTCGAACATATTTGAACGAGCAAAGAAGTACAAGTTGTATAAGCGCGGATTTTTTTTTCATTTTTTTCTTAAATAGATACAGTCCCATTTTTCCACGAAATTTCTAAAATCGCGATAGAAATTGTAAAAGTAGATCTGCTTAACGGAAATTATTCTTTCATTCTAGACTCGCTGTAAATATTTAAAAATGGATAATATCGAAAATCTTTGGACATGGAAAATGCTGTTGGTTTTATGTCGCGTGTATCGTTTCGTTTACGCGTGTATATAAGATTACTAATTTCATACGTATAATATAAACATATAAATATTTGAAATTGTAATTTAAGAAAATTTAGTTCCATTTAGTTGCGTTAATAAAATTAATTGAATAATAAACGCGTAATGTAATTTATATTTATATTTTAATCAAGTGCATTTCTCGAGATATCAACGCGTTTTCGTAATTTTTCTCTTAACTTTCCAACTTTGGAACGGCAATTTAAATATTTATAATATTCTATTTATAATAATTAATAACTTTTAATACTATTAAACTTTTAAATTATATGGTAGGATCGAAGGTATAAGGTTTTTGTACTCTGTAGCACATTTATCAACTATTAAAACTATCTAAATATTTATGTTTTTAACGGCAATTTAAAGTAAATATGAAAGGCGTTACGGGTTGTATGAATTTAATCGAAATTTAATCGAACGTCGGTGTTGCGTTGTTGTAGAATCGGTTACAATCTAAAAAGCTTAAAATATAAATAATAAATACGCTATAATTAAAGTTGTGAAAGAAACGCTTGGAACCGTCTCTCATTTTAATCTTATAAAAATAATTTCTTATTATTGGGTTAATGTTATTCGGTAGTACGGCAATAAGAAATCCGAAGATAACAGTAGAGGAACAAAACGAAAACGTAAAGAGGCATGAAAACGTATATGCACGAACATCCAGGTGTTTATGAGCGGAATAATAACCTGACTTTATGGAGCTTGACAAGCAAGTACTATTACACCCTTCATATTTGTAATTATTATTATATACCATAATTATGCAGTTTCAGGCAATGCAAACAGATAACTTTGCACTTTTTTGTGGCAACATTTTCTAGCGCTAGTTAAATACGTCAAGAAATAAAGCATCAGCTCGTAAATTTATCCACAGTAGTCGCAAATGAGAAGAAAACGTAAGGAATCAAATATAGATTCTCGGGAAAGTATTTTCCTCGCTTATTTTATTATTGTCTGCACTTTTCAATTCCGCCTTTACGATTTTTAACGACGTTCAATTATCGCATTGCATATTGATCATTCGCGTTAAATACATTGAATAAGTCGCGTTTGTGTACACATTTTAGAAATTAAACTATGGATGCGCGTCATAGTTTTATTTGTGATAGTCGGTATATGCGGTGTACGTCAAATTAGAAAGTAACGCTCGAGGCTAATAATTTCATAATTAAGTACGTCTGAAAAAATGCAATCGAATATTAGATTTCAATGCGAGACTGTACGTAAATTTCGAGTGATATAAAATTGTCCACGGACGATAAAAATAGATTTTAATATAATATTCGATTTATTTCATTGCGAAAGAAAATTCGCGTAATCAATAATATCTTTTGGTATGGAGTTTATTCAATTTTAATTCCAATACGATTCTCGGATATGTATCCTTTTCATTTTCAAGCGTGTAAAAGAAATTTTTAGGAGTAAAGATAAAGCGCTGAAATTGATTAATATTATCTAAATTGTCTAAAAATTTTAAAAGTATTTTCCAACGAATTAAGCGTTGCTCGATTTACAATGATAAATTGTTCTTATTTTCAGAGTTTATTGCTCGCGAATAAAGTTTTATCGTCATTGACTTATTCCGGTCTTCTTTACTGGGATTTTATACGTAAGAAAATTGTTATCGCTCGACAATTTTACAGAAAATTATTTACGTAAACGTTATAAAAAATTAAAAATAAAGAAAATAAAGAGATATAAAATTATATTTTTAAAGCTGAATATAAATTTGATGAATTTCTATAATCTATATTGAAAACGTTACAAACGTCTTTCTTAAAAATCCCACCAACGATAAGAATTGGTACTCGTAGTTTATTATTAACAAGCTTAGCAAACAAATTAAATTATTCAAACGAAATAGAAATATCTCAGGCCTCTATTACAACGTATACATTTTCTAAAATGGGTAACAAGTTTTTTATCACGCGGTTAAAGAATATAACTAACTTCTCGATCGAAGTGACTTTTTGGATCTCTAAATTTTTGAAATATCGAAATATTCTTTTAATAAACTTTCGCCGATTTTATTATAATTTAATACAAGTATAAAACCACGCGTACTAAAAATAAAAAATCGTATTTCAGTTCGAAAAACGAAAATTTTTACGACACAAAAATTTCGTTACTACATTTTTCAAGTATCGTAAATTTGCTTTCGTACGACGAGGTACACAAATTTATGCGATTTACGTAATGTATACCTTAACAAGAAACGTCAAGCGGGTTTCCTTTTTTTTATTTCGATTAACTTTTATAATCGCTGTTATCGGTTGGATGAAACGGAGTTAATTACAGCGCGAAAATAAAAAACCGCGTTTCACAGTTTCGTTCTCCAGGGAAAACTTTGTATCGCTACGATTTTGCGAAAATTGTATCCACGGTCGGGTAAATTAGACAGGAGAAAAGGGAATTTCGTTCGCGGCTCGGTTAAAGCTCGCGAATCGAGATCAAAAGACGAAACTCGGGCCAAGTTTGACCAGCTTTGCCAGACCAGTAAAAGTTTGGCGAACGATCTGCGCTCGCGAACCGCTTCCAAATATAATGAATCAAAGTCCTCCAACGGAGCCTCAATTAGTCATCGTAAGCCGAGTTAACGAGCGCGTATACGTCAAAGCTCCAGCGCAAGAAAAAACGTCGCGCGCGATAACGGAGGAACGAGCGCGCGAGAAGAAGGAGAGAGATGAGGAGAGATGAGGAGAGATGACCCATAAGCGCGAGATCTTAAAAGTTAAAGCGGAAAAGGTTAGAAGAGTCGGTAAAGGCGAGGAGAACGCATTTAGCCGAAGGGAAGGTATTTCTCGCGAAACTCGTAAAACGGTCTCGCGCGACGCGTCCGGGTGACGTCCGGATGACGTCCGGATGACGTCCGGATGAATTACGAGAGGCGCAACGCTCGCTATAAAAGCTCTTGGCGCGCGTCGAGACTCGCGACAACGGGGAAAGTGTTATTTGCGTCGGGCGCGATGCTCCGTCGGATCGGGAGGAGATCGGGGGAAGATCGGGGGAAGATCGGGGGACTCTGAAAGATAGAAAATTTCGGGTACCTCTGTAACGTCCAGCGTCGGTTTCTCTACTCTCCTGATCCTCTCCTGATCCTCTCCTGATCCTCTCCTATCAATCCCAAGATCGATTTCACTTTATCACACGAGAAGAGCGATCTCGGTCTCTGTATCTCGGCGTTGGGAAACGGAAGCGGATAACGATGGCTCACACGGGCGAGCTCGAGCCTCGAGTCGTGTCATCGGAGGCTGAGCGCGACTCCGGTGCCGTCGCTCGTCCGCGAGGATCGCCTCCTCCTCCTCCTCCTCCTCCTCCTCCTTCTTCTTCTTCGAGCACGCGCGCAACGACTTGGTACTTGACGAGTTTGACGGGCCCTCGAGTTCTCGCGAAGGAAGGCGCATATCGCGCTGAGGAACTGTGGCGCGGGAAACTGTCGAGGGAACGCGCGAACGTCCTCCTGCGTGAGATGCGTGTGGCGTGTGACGAGGGCTTTCTTACCGAGTCTCGGCGCACGCGGCTCTCGACTTGGTCCCCGTTCCTCCGCTGCCCCTCCTCGACGGACGACTTCCTTTCTCTTTCTCTCTCTCGCTTCTTTACCTCGCGTACGTAGGTCCCTCGAGGATACGGAACCACCCCCGAGCGGCTCCCCACCACCTGGGCCCCACGACAGCCACTCGGCTGCTCCTCGACTGCTCCTCGACTACTCCTCGACTACTCCTCGACTACTCCTCGACTGTGTGGGTAACCTCGCTTACAACCTCGCTTACAACCGCGCTTACAACCGATCCGAGTCCATTTCGTTCCGCGATCGGTGCCAAGGTACCGCAAGGTTGCGCGACGTTATCCGATCCAGCTCGATGGAAACGATCGAGACCGCGGCCCTTGGGATCCTGGTCGATGGCTTCGACGATCCCCTCCAACATCCTTGCCATCTAGGCTGATAACGGATTCGATCGCTTCGAGTATTTTGCACCGATTTCGAATCGTCTCTCCCTACAATTTTCGACGATGCGAGAATTGGCTTCGATACATTTACGTTACGTCCTAGTAAAATTCAAGGTTTTTACGTCCAACGCGTGAATTGTAATAAATAATCGTCGATTTCTTTGACGTTTCGCGCTTTGAAAATTCGAAAATTACCCACGGCATTTTGCGATCCACCGATTCGCTCCGGGTGGAAACTTTCGTATGGCTCAAATTTTCGTGTGGCCTGCGATTCGTAAAAATTCTCCGATGAAGATGGAATACTTAAAATATATAATGTACGAAAGATAAAGAATGCTTCCCTTATGACGAGGCAAAACGAGAAAATTAAACGCTTTATGCGTAGGAAAGAATTTCACGATCTATTACGGTAGGTGTGAAGTTGTTAAAATAACCACGAATGTCGTTAAAGTAATTTATACAGTTTATGTACAGTGTTTTAAATGTTTTGAAGTTTGATTTTCTTTTTACTGCACATATCCTATTTTATACTCGATAATACTTCAGCTACAACAATATGTGTCTATAAACATATTATGTTAGGAGCTTTTAAAAGTTTATAGCACGATATTCGAAAAATATACCTTTTAATATATTCGATTATTTATCTTATGTACTTTCTTAAGTCATTGTAAATATTTATAATAACTCCCTGTTCGATGGTTCGCGGGACGTTACGCGTAATCGTCGATTGAGCTTATCGTTGCTCCATCCTTTGGATAATCTTTGTAATTCGGAAGCTAATTTTCCAAAATAAAATGTCCAAGTATTTTTATTCTCGTTACTCAAATTTAATATCCAAATAAAATAAATGATAAAAGAAAATTCAAACTAATATAGCAGTTATTTCTTTTACAGCCGATATTTCATTTGTTAAAATTACTGGTATAACTATTAGAAGTAGATTACGGTTTAATGAGGGTAAGTTATGGTGTCTTCGGTCACGCAGGTAAAGACTGCTTAAGTAACTTGGTTCTAACCTTTGTTTTTCACAATGGAAGCAACGATTCTCGATACCGAATCTACGTAATCGCCCGAAAATTCTTAACCCCGACGACCCTTATAAAATAGGCGTCAAAGGAACGATTAAAATCAATTTTAAAAGCTTCCGCGATAAAAAAATGCTTGAGAATAAATATTTATGCTTTAAACGATTTACCAGCGAAATAAAAGTAATTAAGGAACGATGTTAAAAAAAATTTAACGTAAGAGCTAATTTATTACTTTATTTCTCCAACTTTTTCTCTCCGTTTTTTCTTTCCTTTTTTCTTTCTTTTTTCAACTAATTAAATACATTTAAAAAATTATTTTACGCGTAACAATTTTCGTTAAAGTCAAAGGATTCGAACAAATATATTCGTATAATAAAGTTTGAGAAATAAAAGTATTCAAACATCCTTAAATTATATATCTAATTAATTATCGCGTAAACGTACATAAAATTATACCATTCGTTATGATTTATAAACTTAAATATATACTATGCGATATATATATATATATATATATATAATATAAGTAGTTCCATAATGCGATAATAATTTGTATCGCATCTTTGACGGTAATTTGTTATTTCAACGATAAATATTGTTTTTTATATTTTTTTTTTATATTGATTTTTAACGTCGGTCTTTCTTATACACTCGTCTTTAAAAGTTTAAAACTTTATAACGTGTTTATTTGGATAAAATTACAAATAAATAAAAGTTTTATTAAATCATTATTAATTTGTAATAAACCGCTTTCGCATTATCTTTTTTTAAATGCACGAAATTAATTCACGATGCTAAAAAATCATTATTTTTTTATGTTAGTGCAGTTTCGTAATTGAAACACAATATACCGTTCGTACGATAAAAGTAAAAACGTCGCTTATTTTTCTATTACGTTTACAATTATTTTGTAATAAAAAATTTAATACTCCTTAAAAATTCCATTAGTATCGGAAGAGAGAGGGAGAGAGCGAGGGAGAGAGCGAGGGAGAGAAAAGAGAGAAAAAAAAGAGAAGTTTTTAAGAAAAATATTTCTTTCTCTTAAATTCCTAATTTATCCTGTTCCGGAATCGTAGGAAAGGAATTCGAATAAATTCGTGTACCATATATTTAGCAACGTAATTATCGGATTCCCGCATTCCTTGGCCCTTCCACTCGAAAAACGTAAAATTCTCGGGCTTCCCAAGTCGTTCCATCGTCGCTTCCACGCGCGACTCGGTTGATTTCTCCCGGGACGTAATCGGAGAATTAAGTCGCAGCCTCTCGGTGGAACGAAATAACAAGCCCGGCACGATGTCCGCTTAAAACGAAGAGTCGAGTCGTTAATAAGAAGAAAAAAGGAGGGAAAAAAAAAGCAAGGAAAGCTTTTCCTTGGGTCTTGGCTCATGGGTCTCGGCTCATGGGTCTCGGGTCTTGGCGCGGGATGAAGAGCTGCGGTGCAACCGGATCTTTCTTCCCCTACCCATCCAACCGTCCCACCGAGGTTCAAAGTCGAACGCGCGGCCTTCGTTCAAAGCATCATGGAGAGTCAGAAAAGCCGACTCCTCTCGACTCCTCTCGACTCCTCTCGACTCCTCTCGAGGATGTATAAGGAGGCGAGGAGGTATATCGAGCGGCCATCGTCGTATCCCGGAGAGCGAGTGGGGTGTGGCTTTTTCATAAAAATCCGGGGGCACTCGAGACACGAGCCATTAAGCGTATTTTGGTTCCTCCGTCACTGCCATTATATTAGACTAATTTTTTTTTCGGTGGGTTACATTAAAGCCCTCCTCGCGCTGTAATTTCGACCAAAAAATTATTACCCGCCAAGAATTCCTCGAGATAAAAAAGATAATGACAAATGATTCGATCGCTCAACGAAGCTTTCCAATCCTTTTTCTAGATATTAACCAACCACCTTTCGAATTCCGCAATTTTTTTCTTCCTTTCTTCTTTTCTTTCTTTCTTCCTTTATTCTTTTCTTCTTTCGCGGGTAATGCGGTAAAAAGTAAAAAGTCGTTTTAAAAAGTATTTTCATGCGATCGTCGATAATTTGTTTTAACGAGTCTATAAATTTTGCTTTAAAAATGTGTTATTGTATTATAATTTCTTTTAACGATCTTCTTTCCGCTCATTTATTTTAACCGAGTTAATCGGAAACTATTTTATACGCGCTTTTCGTTTACTTCGTACTCGAGCGAATATTTCTTTTCTTTTTACGCTCTTCCTACTATTCGATAACACGAATATCGACGCTTCGATTATTTTACACTCGACGCTCTCGTCCCGATCCGAGCATCGAGATGCATCGGTTTCGCGTCGAGGCCAAAACTTGTAACGGACCAACCAACCAACCAACGAACGAACGAACCCTCCAAGTATTCGTGGGTTGATCGAGCGATGCTCCGTACCCGTAAAAATTATTAAATACGCTTCCGTTGAAAATACGTCGAAGGTAACGCGAGTGAAAGGTTACAAAGTAAAGTTACAAAGATAACTCGAAAATTTTAAGTAGTAAGAATCATTATAGTTGTACGCTATCGAAAATGTTTACGTTATTTGTATTTTCTTACGCGCGATCGAAGCTTCCGTACGGGAATACAAAATTCGCAAATTATTATCCTAATGACTTATTTAAACGTTATTAAAATTTTAATTACTTCCATCAAATAATAATAAAATATCGATAAAAAACGTACGAGCAATAATAATTTGGAGTAAAAATTGGAAGTGCTTATAATTATTGTTTCGTAATTATTTATCGTAATTAACTTTGATCAATTCAATGATTTTATATAAATATTTATGTGCAACGGTTGTAAAAATAACGACGGATGCTTACACGAAAATTCGAGGTTGAAACCAGGTTGTCCAACTCGTCTAGAATAAAAGCTCTATTCATAATGAGGGGAGAAAGAAAAAATAAATCTTTGCTCGCGTTTTTCTTTTTTTAGGCCGAGCGAGAAACAGAGATAGAAGAGTGATTTTTTTAACGATAGTTTTAATGCGATTTCGAAATTTATGTGCCAGAAAGATTGCCGCTACTTCCTTGCACATGCACGTATACGTAGAGGATCATCGAGAAGGAGCGAGAGGGCCGAGAGGGCCGAGAGGACCGAGAGGACCGAGAGAACCGAGAGAACCGAGAGAACCGGGAGAACCGAGAGAACCGGGAGAACCGGGAGGGAAGGTACGTTACTCTCGCTCGCGGCTACGATGAAAGAGCCAAGAGGGCCACGTATGCGCGGGATGTACGTAGAGGCTGCAAAAACATCGGTGGCTGCCGCGTATCCGGGAGGGCGAGTGAGAGAGAGAGCGAGAGAGAGCGAGAGCTTGCGGAGGCAACGGGCGCGGTGAGGTTTTCCTCTCTCGGTCGCTCTCTGGAAACAGGAATCGATTCTGCCGCGAGTGAGCTGCTGTTACGGGTTGGACAACCGAGAGAGAGAGAGAGAGAGAGAGAGAGAGAGAGAGAGAGAGAGAACAACGAGGTTGGTCGTATTCCAAGCCTCTCTGTGTTTAGCCCGCCTCTGCTTTACCTCGGCGCCTTTCCAGTTTGATGTCGGCTTAAAAACTTATCTATAATACTTAGGCCTTGCTCCTTTTTTACGATTATTTTACGGATTTGGTTCGAATTGAATCTAGTTCATTGATTTATAGTCTAGCCTTATTATAGCGAGACGAGGCTCCTTTTTCAATCGAAATTAACCGTTGAAAGTTAAACTACGAATAATGTGATCGAGCGTTGTTACTATTTTTATGAAACTCATTTTACTTCAAAACGGATTACTCTATCTTATTTATTTTTACTTTTGAGCTTTTTTTTTTAGACCACTCGTTTCGATAAATATTTTTTAATCATTTTGGACTTTCGATGCATACTTTCGATCGCTGAAATTATATCTTTAAAAATATTCTTAATACTTAACGTGGAATTTGAAACATTCCAAAGCTTTCGTTATTCGGTAACTTAATACAAATATAAACCCCAATTTTTTGTCGTTGAAGAAATTTTAATTACGATTCTTTACTTATCGATATCGATAGCTTATAAATAAGAATCTTGATCGCATCTCCAAAAAGGTAATATTTTCTTTAAATATTTGAAACTTCGTTGCTGGAAATGCATAAACCAATCGATTTACAAAGTCCGTAATACTCGATTAAAAGTAACGAATGAACGAGGATAAATGTCTTTCGAGGTTCGAGTTTTCGCGAGGTTCGATCACGCGTTGATCGAATAAGATGAAATTTCAACGCGAGACTCGTCGATCGAGTATACGTTTTATGGTAAAAATTTCAAGGGAATTATTAATTTGAAAAGGCAAGAGAATTAGGGAAAAAATGGATTTAGCGATAAATCGAAATAAGGGATTCCCTCGGAAGGTCAGGTTTTAAATTAATTTCGTCGAGCGGTCTTAATTCGAAACGACGAGAGAGAAAAAATAAAGAGACCGGGCGCAAATTTCGGTCGTAATTGTAAATAATGGCAGGCGATCGCGTAGGAGAATGCGTATTTAATCGCGAGAGACGCGCACAGACGAGATTATGTACGGTAGGTTAAGACACGGGCCATCCTCTCGACCAAGAGTTGTTATATTTATCGAGACACTCAAATACGCTTTACGATCTATTAAATGCTACGTCAAACGTTCTACGCGTTGGCCCCATTGTGGCTCGGATGGCTCGGATGGCTCGGATAGTCCTCGGAAAACGGGGCCCTATATAATCCGAAAAAAGATGGAGCGCTCGAGGAGATAAGAGCCGATATAAAATCTTATTAATATTATCCGTGGAAGAAAGGTTCGGAGGTCGCCGATAATCTTAGCACGTCGGATCGATGAAACGCCGCGAGGAAATGAAAAAGAGGGGATGAAAAAAATATGCTCGATCCCCCGCGATTTTCGAAAGGTAAAAAATTGACACCGATAGACGGCGTTATCCCCGCAATTTTAAAAGAAACAAAATCTCAAATGGAAATATAATGTTGAAACATAACCAGACTGATTTAAAGAGCCATTGGCGAGGTTTTGCGAGCACTTATCGCGAGAATGAATGAGCATTACTTTGGTGCGCGCTACGGACATCAACTGACCCCGGTAACGCTTTCATGCTCCTATTTCTGTTTAACTTGACAATTAACATGCTCGTGCAACTTCATTATGACCGCGCGCGTCGCGTCGAGAATGCGAAACGGTAGTATAAACGCCGGGTAGTATAGTATAAGAAGGAAGCGAGAAGAAAGTCTCGGCCGTTGCTTCCGTTGCGCGTCTCTTTGTGTCACTCGGTTTCACCTGTCCTTCGAGGGTGCGCTAATTTTGCTCCGATAAATTTTCCCGCTCGCCTCTCCGCCTCCTCTCCACCTCCTCTCCACCTCCTCTCCACCTCCTCTTCGCCTCCTCTTCTCCTTCCTGCTTGGACAGCGAATTTACAACGAATTCACAACGACTTTACAACGAATTTACAACGAATTAGACATGATGACACTTACGAATTCTTTTTATTCCAAAATGCTTACACTTAAATACCTAACGGCAATTTTTTACAAGCGGCAATGTCGCCAAATATCCGACGATATTTTCCGAATGGCCAGTTTTAACTTAACACTGATTATCCATTATTGATCTCCACCGATATTTCCAATAACTACGAATAACTACGAATAACTACGAATAACTATTTACTCGGGATAAGATACGCGTGTAAGATGAAACAATGTTTTTTTTTATCGTCTTTTTTATTTTGATTTCTCTTCCTTGATAAAATTACTCGCAGCTTGGAAAAGTGTCTTAATTTTTGAACCTGTTGTCCTATAAAATTTTATTACATTTTATTCAATCTCGGTTAAATTTTTATAATTCTTTTTTTACTTTTGCTGCCTTCCGTCCTTTCGTATCGTGGATATCGAATATTTCTCAACTTTAATATCGCTAAGTAAAAATAGTATATCCTAGAAAATTCGAATGTTCCTAACGATCGTTTCATCAAATACATCGTATATTTATAAATAGGAATAAATCCTATTTATTCCAAAAAATATTAGATGACGAGTATAACTTAACTAAATATTTGTTTACGAATATTTTGCTTTCGAATTACAATTTCGTGTAAAACATTTAACAATTGTACGTACGAATCGTTAAATGAAAATAAAAATAAAAATAAAATTTATATCGTAGATAAATTTTTAAATGAAAAATTGCAAAATTTTTTTTCATTTATTCGGTCCGTAAGCTTTTTGATAATTATCGTTAGCTAATTTCAATTAGAAAAAAAAAAGAAATAATTTTTTAATATTATTTACGATAATTTGTAGAAATATCGATGGTAAAATATTATATTTTATTGTAAACAGAAAATTGTTTACAAAAACTAATTTTTAAAATGCAACCTATCGTACGATAAACGCGATAAACCGAAAATTATTTCACAATCGTTGGAAACGTTTACGAATAAAATTAAATAAAAACAAAGAAATCGTACAATCTATAATTTTATAACGCACGAAATCCATAATTGTTACAATTATTTTATAAGCATCCTGAAATAAATTGGAATTACATTATATTTAACGTTTGTTACGTTACGCATCGAACATTTTATTTTAACTTAACCATTAAATCACCTCCATAAAAATATATTGCCAACCACGTTAGAAAAGTAATCGCGAAAAAATCCAAATTTTTGTTTATTGTTAAATTATCGTACCGTAAGTAAGCAGCACATTTAATCTTGTCCACGGATCTTTGTTCCATTATCGCAAATATTTTATTCGCAACGAACTATAGAATCGCATGGGTGAAATTCAGTTTGCGTGATCGAAAACGAAACTAAAACCGAAAACTGTGAAAGTCGAAGCATCCGTAGCTGACGAGAACCAAATGCATCTTCGGTTCGTTGTTGACGCGAGTTGTCCGACGGCAAAGGCGACGATTCCCGGGCCGTCGGTCGGTTGGAAGCCGCACCGACAAAAGGGTTGCGGTTGCAGCATCACCGGGATGTTTGCAAATCCGCGACTAATCTGGAAAACTAGACCGAGTCTGCGTTCCGAATTTTTGAAACTAACAACGGGGAGTAGAAAATGTGGGTTAAAGTTTTACGAGCGGTACAAAACAACCCGTGTAAACTCTCCTGCGTTCAGAGCACTCGGAGGAGATCGAAGCATTCGGAAAAAAAGGGTCGAGCGGTTTGGACGTTATATATTGCGTCCGCGGTGGCCACCGAAAAGTGAAATCTCTCCGGCAGTTCCGTTTGGAAAGAGAGCAGTCGAAATTCGAGCGCTGCGGAAAGTCGAGCGGAAAGTCGAGCGGAAAGTCGAGCGGAAACCGAGTCGAGAGCTCGATTTTCCAAAAAATACCCAAGATCGCGCAAACGGTCTCGAGACGTACCCGACAGTTGTTTTAATTTCGCTATGGATGCTGTGCGCGTTTGTTCGAGTTTACGCGGGAGTGCGGCGCGTAGAAATTTTACTGCCAATGAAATTTATTTTTATTGCCGATAAAAAATATTATTGACGATTAAAAGTTTCTGTCGACAATTTCATCGGCGCTTTGGCGGCTTGTGCGCTATACGCAAGGAAACGAAAAAAAAAAATTGTGCGCCAGTTATACGCGTACCCGCCACGATGCTTATGGTAAACAGAAAATTAATCTTTTATGCGATTCTTGTAAATAGCGAGCAAAATTATACGTTCGTGACTGAAAGTACTAGATAAGTCATTGACTCGTGACAGATTTAGAGCAATAGTGATATCTTTATCGAAAACTCAAATTTTCACAATGGCGCGTCGTTCGCGAACGTATATCTCCTTTCCGACATTTCCGTGCAAAATATCTCGGACGAATATTCTCGTACGAATATTCTCGTGCGAATATTCTCGTACGAATTTCCTCCCCAACGAAAATTCTCGTAAATTGGGAAACGAGAGCCGTGGAACCGAAATCTCCACCGAAACCACCACCGCTTCGTTTATCCTTCTCTATGGTTGCGCGTCGGTGTAATAGTACCAATCTCGAATACACTTATTTGGAACGTGGAAACGTCGGCGATCCTGGGAAACGCGTAGAATCGAACACCGTTTGAGCGAGGAAAGAAGGTAAAAAGGTAAAAAAAAAACGGCCGAGTTCGCAAAGTGTAGGTTGCAGCGACGCCGGGAAAAAATGTAAAAGTGGAGGAACTCACGGTCGGGAGAGACGGCGAAGCTCTTGTAAGTTGTCGGAAGCTCTCGGAAGGTGTTGGAAGCTCGGAGCTCGGAGCTCGGAGCGTGGCGCAGGGGGGACGCCTCGTCCCCTCGAACTCCCTCGAACTCCCTCGGGCTCGATCGGTCTTAAGACGGGAATCCCTCGGGACGGAGGCTCGACGAGGAGCTGCGGACTGCCGATGCGGACGAGTGTGCCGCTGTCGACGGCTGTGGAGGCCGCGGTGCCATAAGTAAACCAAAGTAAAGCGCGGCAACCGTCCTGGTGGTATTCCGCTGGCAGAAGCGAGATGCGAAAATGGGGCGAGGACGACGAGCCGGCGGAGACAGCCAGGCAGACGGACGGGCAGGATCTGGTTCCGGATCCGGCTATGCGCGCGCGCGCGAACCGACGAGAGTCAAGTCACGCGTCGGCGTGTTCGCGACCTCGCGTCGCTCGTCTTCGACGTGCCTCGAGTGGCGCACGCGTACGCGGACGCAGGAATACAGGGACGGTGCGCGCAACCCCCGCGTACATCATCCCCAGGATCTCGCTCTCTCTCCCGCTCTCGGAGCCACCCTCGCTCGATTCGTGCGCAAGCCACTCCCTCGCGAGTTGCCAGCGAGCTACGAGCGAAATTTCGCCGAACACGCGGCTTTTCTCTCTTTTTCTCTCTTTGCGAAGATACGCCGGGGAGATAGATAGACCGAGAGTTCGAGGGGTGGGGATTACGCGTACGTCCCACGTACATGACCAACCGGCTATGACGTCAGCGATAAATTTTCCTCGCTCTTGGTCCGAGGTAATAAGGGTCGATTAATTTTCTCTTTTTTTTCTTTTTTCTCTTTTTTCTCTTTTTTCTCTTTTTTTTTCGCTTTTTCTTTTTGCTATTTTACTATTTTACTATTTTACTATTTTATCCGAGGTACGCGATTAATTTTTTTTTCGAGATCGAGACGAAAATTTCACGCGAATAATTCGGAGGCGCGTTTTTCCATTCTTTTCTCCTTTCGTCTTTTTTTTTTTTCTTTTTGTATAATTTTCCCGTTCTTCCGCGCGGAGAAGCAAACTTTATCGCGAGATCAAAATCGACGAGTCGATATAAATTATTTCAACGAAATCATAGTTTTACCATCGACGCCGTAAAATATTATCTAGGTAAAAACGTAATCGCGAGTATCTTTGGTCGTTGAACGTCCCGCGATGATGCAATACTTTTCGTAAAAATATACTTTGTCTGGGTTTCGGTGAGCGCGATCGATTGCCTCGTCGTACGCTATAAGAAATCGCCCCTGATACGAGAAAACGCATCGCATCCTTCTTATATTTTTTGTTCCATAGATGTGTTTTATCCGTAGTTGTGTTTTAAATTACGATTCGATAATATTTGTAAGAAAAATGCAAATATTATTCGATAAAAAATACGAAAAGAACGCGATAATAAAGTAAACGTCGTTTTCGATTTATAATATTTATACGATGTTTATAAAAGACGTTTCGTGTTATCTAAAATTAGGAAATGAACTGTAAAAAACTGAAAACTAAAGTGTACGGAATATTTGATTACGAATTACCTATAATTCGTAAATGTGTATCTATAAAAGCAATTTATCTAACGAAACTAATTGTTTCATTGGCTATACTTTAATGATTTTAATGATTTTAATGATCGGTTGTAGGGTTGTAGGGTTACTTCGTGGAACGTCACGGTAAATAATACTATTAATTTTACTTACATTTTTATAAATCATTAAATCGATTCTTTATTACTTTTTGTCATTTGGAACTTTATTGTACCATTGTACATCTTATTGCAGATTATATACCAATTCTCGAATGCACTACAAACTAATTGCTGCTTCGTTGTATTCGCGATGGAACGTAATTTTCTTTTTTTCGACAATACCGACTATTTTTAAAAATTTCCGAATATTTACGGTGCATGCATACGATTTTTATAGGCGTGTCAAGATTAAAATCGCGATACCTCTCGTGAAACGACATCAAGAGTATATTTACTTAAAAAATTATACGCGTCGTGAAATATATTTATTCCAGCGGAGGTGGATATAATTTGAATTTATTAATAAAAATATTTTCGTAAAACCGATATAAATAACTGGTAAAAATGATCTCCGTATTTGTTTTAAAATCCTGAAAATTTTATCGGCGCTTTTATTCTTACTTTTCATGCAAAATAAAAATGGATAGAAACTCGTAACGTCGGAGCGGTGCGCAAAATCGTCTCAGTAACGGATCGTCGAAGCTTTACAGTTCGTGTTTTTGATTTTACGTTTCCTCATAAACCGAAATTGTCCGACGGACCAGCGCAGGCGTTAGATGCCTTTCCGTAGGTGTTATAATCCTGGAGTGTCGTCTCGAAGAGTAGACCGATACGAAGCCCAAAATACTACAAGCCGTATACACAACCCTTGATTCGATGACCATTGTCCAAGAAACCTTACTCCACTCGTTCCTCTCTATGAATTTTGAGATGCTGACCTGGATACGAGAGACTAGATAAATAGATTTACATTCATACCGGTATTTATCGGGAAAATGACCGCGCAAGTATTTTTTTAACGCGGCAATTCCGAATTATTTATTTAATGCAGCTGCGGATAAACACGAATAAATATATTCAAGTACAGAATAATAATGACCGTTGGAATAAAAATGCCATTATTTGTGAATTAACGATCTTTTAAAATGACGCAATCTTAAGAATAACGCGTTTGTAAATATATCGTTTAAAATAAATATTTATCCAACTACTTTATAAATACGTACGCGCCTAGAATATTTTCTCGCTGTTCGATAACAGAGCTCGGATCAAAGTTATAAAAAAATTGATGTCCGAAATTGATCAAATATTCGAACGTTCCACCGATAAAAAATTTCACGTCCGATCCTTCTAATTTCAAAGAAATAAGTATATTTTGCACAAGTATTTTATTTTTTTTTTTTTATCAGGATAGAATCAGGATAGAAAATACTAGTTGCTTTTATAAGTAAAATTGTTGAGTTGATATCATTTTTTCTTATTTCTTGATATACGACCTATAAAAAATATGCCATCAACCACTAAAGTACTAAAATCAATTCTAGCTGAGTTGAGTTTAAAAAAGACAAGAAACAAGATATTAGTTAATTATTCAGATGTCAGTGATCAAATTTATAGTCCTCTTAAAAAATTTAAATATAAAAATGACTAGATCGGAAAGGCTCGTCACATTTGACAAAATAATTATTTAGAAACGATCTTGAAAATCATTGGAATAATTTGTAATCGAGTGTCGAAAGCGTCTCGCGAGAAGTAGCTTGCGATACACGCGTGAGAGAGAGGGTGAGGGAGAGGGCGAGGGAGAGGGAGAGAGAGAGGGAGAGACGCGTCCATCGAGTCGGAATTAAAATTTTGAAAATCACGCGCGATTTTACGATAAGTATATAATTATCGTTCCCTTCGTTGTTTCAACCTTGACTCGACAAAATTCTCTTTCAAAATTCTCTTTCAAAATCTTATTGAAATTCGTGGAAGGAATGATGATTCGCTTTTGGAAACGAAATAGACGTCACCGTCGGTACGCGAATGATTTATCGATCAAAAGCTGGAGGTAGGTGAGAATTCAAAGCTGGGATTTATTTAGAATTTCCGAGAAAGTTTGAATTTGCAATAACGATACGGCTATTATCGGAATGGCCGAGAGATCGCTGGATACCGGAAGCGTTTCATCAAGGAAGGTTGTAACGACGCGTATCTCCTTAGCGAGAGAGGAGTGGGAGAATGAGGTGGTGGAGGAGGAGGAGGAGGAGGAGGTGGAGAGGAAGGGAGAAACGTTCCTCCTCAAGGTTCGAGCCTCGCCTACTCAAAATGCCCTCTCCCGGCCATTTTAGGGATGATAGCGCGCCATATTGTTGGAGCGCGAGGAAGAGAGCCCATGTGTGATACGGTCGAGGGATAATATGGAGGAGCGGAGGGACGGATGCACGAGGAGACTCGCGAGCGTTGGCATAAAACGCGCCTTTGACGACCGGTGCAACGGTATATGTATATGAGCGAAAGCGAGGCTTAACTATACGGTGTGCGGGGCGCTCCGAGGAAGGCACGTAATTTTCTTGTAACTAAATGAAAATAAATTCACGGCCAACTAATGGTATACGCGTTCGCTCCGTTTTTTTTTTACTCCGTCCTTTTTTTCCTCCTTGCTTTTTTCGCGTGAAATTTATCTTTTTTATTTCTAATATCGAAGAAGGGGAGAGCGAGGAAACGAGAGGGATCGAGAGAGACGGTGCAAGGCACAAGGCACAAGGCGCAACTCGCAAGGCGCAACTCGCAAGGCGCAACTCACAAGGCGCAACCTACCAGCCAGAAACCAAGAGCGTGTTTTATGAAAGCAAATTACAGAGCCCAATGTCCGCCTCCTGCCAATGCTGACGCTCTAGGTGTTTCAGAGCTTGGCAATTTTTTCAATTTCACGGTCGGCACGTTCTCGACCGACGTCGGAGCGATCTCCCGCACTACCGGACGGGGAACAACGATCGCCTTCTCCGTTCCTCTATCCGATTCCTCTATCCGATTCCTCTATCCGATTCCTCCGCGGAACTTTTTGGACGCCTTGTCGTTCTTTTCCCAGTCTTCTCCGAGGAGCGAATCTCCAGCCGAATCCTCGTTCCTAAGTTCTTGCTTCGTCCGTGAAAAGCACGGGGCATCGATCAAAATAGGTTTTCGAAAACGAATGTCTTTAATTTCAACGTAGGAACGTTCGAACCAACGTCCTCCTCGAGAACAAAAAAAAATAACAAAAAAACTACCCGCGCTCTAAAATCGTTGCATCGATCCTTTCCGAGCCGGTATTACGAATAAAATTTAAAAGCGTACCTACGCTCGATTCGTATTGTTTATTTAATTTTATCTTGCGCGAATAAATCTTCGTAATAGAATATATAAATTTGATACAGCAATGATCCGGTATAATAAAAAAAGCTTGGTTGACTTTTCATAGAAGCGGAAACTCGCGAAAAATGATGTCCCTATTGAAATGAACGTACGAATCATAAATACGAATTTTAGGAACAATTTACGTCGTGTCGTACCGTTTTCAATTCATTTATATACAATTTATTTACAATCGAGCGCAACGATAAAGAAGTAAGTAGACTTTTCCGTATTTACTTTCTCACCTGTTCGATCAACGTCCGCGAACGAATAAGGTTTGATCGATGAACAAACTGGAACCAGCGTTTAGGTAAAAATGTTAACGCGACCAGAAACTGAATGGAGCATAAAATAGTTATCTTCTTCGCAACTACCGTCGTTATCTTCCGCTTTACAATTTCCCACAGGACTCGCAATCCTATCTCGCTCTCGATGTACGTGTACACGGTAACGGGTAACGGTGTTGGCAACCGTGTTTCTTGTTAATTCATGTTTACTTCTCGTCTCGTCGAGTCGCGTTTTCCTGGTCCGAGAGAACCGCCGAGACCGAAGAGACGTCCGAACATTTTCCAACGGACGAAATTTCGACTGGCACCTTCGTTACGCGTCGCTGGAATAACAACAACAAAAGAATAAAATCGTTTTAATAAAAAAACTTTTTACATTTTAATTTATTTTAAAAAGTACAACCCCTCGACGAGCGAAAGTTGTTATTAAAATATCATCCTATGAATAAATTCAATCGAACGGAGACCCTTAAATTTAACTTGACTTTTATAAGCTCTCGCGTAGACGAATCGAACAAAATGTAAGCGTTCGCTCATCGACGCGATTAATTTCGTTGCGTTATTCATTTTAATAATATCTTAAATTTTATTATTGTTGCGTACGTAAGAATACTTTGGACGTTGAATACATTGTAATAAATTTATACATTGTGTTAAACTCGAATATCAATTCTTACGATATGTTAATTTTTTTTTATTAGAAACGCTAGCTGTTTTATTTTGCATAAAGATGAGAACATAGAATTCCAAAGCTGGATTCATGAATCTTTCATCTAAATTCGAATAAAGATTCTAATCAAGGGTAGTAGATAAATTGAATATTTTCATTCGACATAAAATTCCGACTTCAAAATATTAACGCTGTTCGAAATTTAAATCGTAGTAAAAGATACTGATTAAATTCGAATTTTTAGCGAACGTAAAGTTTTTTATCCGTTTTCGCGATATATTAAATTAAAAAAAAAAAAAAGAGTTACGAGTCCAGCATTTTAATTATTTATAAAATACGATAGCTGAAAACTCTTTGAAAATCGATGCCTCGTTTATTAAGAATTAACTTGTAACGATATTCAAAGATATCTCGAGACGAGGTAGAAGTCGAGTACTTTGGAGATAATTTGTGTAACTTTTCACTTGGAATATCCGCGTTAAATTATGGATATTACAGTGGTTACAACTCAATCGTACCAGGAAACGACCAAGAAAATGATATCCATACTTCTAATTTAAGGGCGTTGGAAAAAGGAGATGAAAATCAAATATTGCTATAATTCGTGGGTACATTCGTCAAAGTATCGAGTTAAAAGTGTATTATTTTTCATTGGTTTTGTTGGATATTTAGGTGAATATTTAGGTGAATCGGCGACCGGGATGGAACCGTCGCGACCCCCGTCCAGTCGAACGAAGACAGACTCGTCCGAAAGGTCGCGAGGACAAATTTACGCGTATCTAACTCGAAGAATACCGTCACGGAAGAGAAAACAGTTCGGAAAGTGATTCGGGCGAAGGTTTCCTTTGGAGAAAATTTGGAAATAAAAGACGAAGCTTCCGTGTTGAAAGTCTGGGAATGGGATTCCCCGTAGGCGAAAAATACGCGTCTCGCTAGTCTCGCTAGTCTCGCTAGTCTCGCTGGTCTCGTAAAAGGAAGGACGCGAGGAGGAAAATCTCTCGACAATGCGATTTCGGTCGAGCTCTGCGGGAAGCTGCCGAGCTCCGAGGGAAACGGTCCGGCTCTATCGAGCGCGCGCGCATTTACGAAAAAAACGGTGAAATCCACTCGGCGAGGCAACCGCGTATAGATATAGCTTCGGGCGTCCGGAGTCGGGTCGATGTTTCGCTCGGATGCCGCGCACGCCTATATATAGATATACGAGGGCTGGTGGATGCGCGCGTTACCCGCGCCCGGAGGAGGGAGGTGCGACGGCGACGTCGGCGGTGGTGGTGGCGGCGGAGGTGGAGGAGGTGGAGAAAGGGGATCCAGTCGTCCGAGCAGCGCCCGAGAGGCGGTGGAGGCGGTGGAGGCGGTGGAGGCGGTGGTGGCGGTGGAGGCGGCGGAGGAGGAGAGATCCCGGGGAGCGGGTGGGCGGGGGATGAAGCGGGGATGACGCGGGGATGACGCGGGGATGACGCGGGGGAGAAGGACGCGTCGGGGGTGGATTGCCGCCGAGAAACACGCGGGGCATAAATAACCGCGCGTCATCCCTCTCCGGGGGGTGCGAGGTCCGGGATTCGAGCGTAGCCGAGCGACTGTCGTTGCCGTTGACGTTGCTCCAGTTGCCGTCGCTCCAGTTGCCGTCGCTCGCCGACGATTTCACCGACGTTTCCACCGACGTTTCCACCGACGCTTCCACCGACGCTTCCACCGAGCTACGCCATTACCACGAAGCGCGGGCTCTTCGGATTTCCCGGAATTGCTTTACTTTCCAACGTTAACAATGCAAGAAAAGGCGCGATCGCCTCTTTGCCTTCTACCCTTTTCGCCCCTCGTTTTCTTTAGCTTTTCCTATTTTTCTCTTTGTCGGACGAACTCGATGCCGTGATTTCCCGTGCATTTTTCAACGGCGAAATTGCTTCGCGGCGATATTGAATTTCCTCTTTAGTTAAAACTCGATGCTCCGTCTTACACGCGATTCGCGAATCGTTCCGTGAATACAAAGGCTGATCGTTTTCTTTCGAGACGTTGGCTCTCGTTCCTTTATATCCTTCGTTTCTTTCGCTCTACTTTATTCGATAGTATTACCATTGGCATCGAGAGGACTTGGAAATAAATAAATTAACGTATCGAGAGATAAAAATTTTATTTCAGCCGTGTATTTCGAACTCGTCTCGATAGCTTATTCTTTCCATCTTAAAATATAAATACGTATAGTTTTTTTTTTTGAATATTTAAATAGACCTGTAGTTTACGTACGTAAAAAACATTTGAATTCGATTCCGAATACGTGGATTTTTAAGAAATTCCACATTTTCTTAATAGTTTCTTTTAATGTTTATAGTTACGATTTAAATTAATTTTTTATCCGCGTTTATTCAAGGACATCTTCGTTTAAAATTCGAAATATGCGATTGAGCACGACTGACTTATAAATAATGAAAACTTTTCGATATTCCAAAAACTTTATAGACGAAAGAGAGAATAAATATTTGTTGATTTTGGAGCTGTGTGTAAAAATATCATTCTCGTATTTCTTATAGCCCATAGAATTCGAAAATGACCTTCAAAATTTTCCAAGTGTAAAGAAAAACAGTTTCATATAGTAAAAAATATGGTTTTTCTTACCGATACATATTTCATTAACGTCGAATTTTTTCTTTCGTTTAAAAAAAGCTTAACGGCTGTTTTTATATTTATATAAAAAACATTTATGAGTAAAGTAAAATGTTCGTATTCATCGTTACGTATAAAAACGCTAAATATTTATATCATTTGTAATTTCTGTAATACCGAAAAAAAATTTTTTTATAATTTCAATAAATATAAATTGTTTTATAAATCTAATAGCGATTTTTAAAAACTATTCGCTTAAAAAATTCGTATTTCCTATGTACAGTTAAATGTGTTATAAAAAAATTTGTTTTTTGAACTTCTTACTAATATTCTAAAAAAGTTTAAAACCCTTTATAAGAAAATATGATACGAAATGTAAAATTTTACTCTCGCGAATTTGTCAAACTATGATTTTTGAAAATTAGTTGAAAACATTTTCCATAACGGAATTGAAAATACAGTTATATTTATCTATAAAATTGTCATGTTTTCAAATTTTATTAATTTCTATTGCTCGTTATAAACTAATATAAAACATTATGCATGACATTTGTAAGTACTCTCTCAGAATTGAAAAGATCGAAAAGCTACTTTTTTAAATCATAAAAGTATCCGTGACTTGAATACAATTGAAAATTTTATTTCTTAAGAGCAATTTAAGTTTTAATTTCTCGAAGCAGGTTTATTGTTATCGCTAACAACTTTTTATACCATAAAAAATCATTTCTTTTAAATTGGTTGAAATCATGTTGAAAATGTTCTAATAATTTAAAATTAAAGTAAATAATCAAATCTCTTTAGATATTTTTACGAAGTTAAATATATTAAATGCTATTTATATATTCTATATGCTATATATATATATATATATATATATCTATATACATTCTTATTGATGCAGCGATCCGTATAAATAAATTAGTATTAAAATGCTATTCTTTACTATATTAAGTACTTTAATATCTATCCTAATATTCCATCGCCAATAATAAATCATTTAATTTTAATATAGTCTAATATTTAATCATGAAAAGATGAAATAATTTCCATTTCCATAATTGAATTATATTGTTATAAATTAAAAAAGTTTTTATGTGCATATTTATGTAGAAATTATTAAAAATGATACATTGATACATATAAAAATGTTATTAAATTAAAAATATGTTTTTTATTCTAATATTCAAACGTTTATTTTACTTATTTTCCAATAAAAAAGATTTGATTCATAATATATTTATTCAAAAATAATAATTCATCTTCCAGTAAATATAAATCTAATAAATTTACATATTGCGATTAAAAAAGAAAATTCCTTTAAATTCAAATATTTTAACAATTTATAACAAAATTACTAAATAATATTTCTTTAGGTATTTTATCCTCTCAAATATATACAATATTATTTATATACTAATTGATTATATGAAAATTTATGCAAAATATATTCTTATTGTACTTACATGTAATGAATTAAAAATTTAAAAATTACAAATATTAGATTATATTTTAAATTAAGAATGAAGTAATCCGATAATATAAAAAATAAATTGCAATAAAATAAGATCATATGATATAAAATATATTTTTAAATTAGATTAACAGTTTATTTTCTACTGCAAGAAGAATGGACTTAATCATAATATAATTATAATCTTGAAAATCAAAACTAAAAAATATCATTCCTGGTTATCTATTATAATATATTATCAAAATTTTTGTGTAAATTAGATTTGATCATAAAATAAAAATTTCGAATAAATTAAAAGTTAACTTAAATAATTTATATGTTATTAATATATCACACTCTAATCCAAAATTATCTCTTTACTTATTAGTAAAAAAGAATTAGTATTTTTTGTTTTTTATTTGAATAATTTTCAATTTTGGAAAAAAATTTTTTTCTATGAATAATGTAAATAATATATATTTATTTTCTAATAATTAAAAAAAATTTTTTAAATGTAAAGATAACTTTTAAAAATCAACGGTATATATTAAAAAAGTTAATAAAAAATCGAAATTTGAATGTTGATAATTTCATAATGTAAAACACGAAAAAAATGGATTTCTTGTTTTAATGTAAATAATTTATTCCAAGCTATATTTTCATAATTAATATTCACTTCTTTAAATTAAAATTTTATAATAATATTGTATAAAAATTGAAACATTAATGATCAATAAATAATTCAAACTTAAAAAGTTGCTAACAATAATTTGATATCTATATATTTTCTTTTTAAAAATTTTTTTTATAAGAAAAATAAGTTGAATTTATATTTAAATTAAAAAAAACGATTTTTGATAAAAGTAAACTCTTAAATGAAATAAATGAAATATTTTTGGATGTATAAAAATATGTTTACACGATAAATTGAATTTTTTGTATATTTTTGTTAAAAGCTGAACATTATGTTACGAATTATTTGTACGTTATTAATGCCTTAGATATTTTTATTTAAACTGTACTATTAAATAATTTAATAATTAAAAGAAATTAAATGATTTTTAACACAATAAAAAAAATTCTAACGTAAAACTGTTGTTATTATCATCGATACCCGGTGAAAATAATGTTTATCTAACCGAAATAAATAATGCAAAAAATTCGATAATACTTATGACCCGCAATCGTAGGACAGATGTATATTTTGATACAACATTAATTATACGATACGTTATTTTAATTCTTTTTTAAGTGCTCGCAATCATAATTATAATATAATTTATGCGATGTATTTTAAGGAAAACATTCACCGTAACGAGACGATCTTTTAAAATGATCGATTTCTAGTTCACCTTTACAGAATGTTCGCGTCATAAAAAAATGTTCAATATTTAGAAAAGACGAAGATCGTTTGTTCGTTGACACAGATAGAATCGACTAATAATAAAGTTACGGAAGTCTTTCGTTTCATACGTTTGCATATATACGAACTATGTAAAACACGAAAGATATTAAAATGACATTCATAACGTACTAAGAAAGCTTTTTTTAATTGTCTACTTCATTTCAGTTAGCACATTCTCAAACCTACAAAAAAGATCCATAAAAATACATAACTACACTTCAAACCTTATTAAAACAGTCAATCTCGCTAATAAACGTTACAACGAAAAAATCAAACAGTATAAATATATAAAAGCTCGCACGAGAACGACCAATTAATAAATTAAGCAAACCAGAAACAATCAAATACAAACGTACTTTATCGCTTCGAGAGTAATCTCGTTTATGAAGTATTATATTCAACATAAAATACATAAAATTAATTGCCGACAAATCATTAAATTCGTCACTTGGCGCCCGTTAAGTAAGGCAACGCACGTCTTCGAAAGGAAAACAACAAGAAGACTGCGAACGCAACAAATCGCCAAGCTGCTGAAATAGTATAACATTACATCTCCGAGTTGGATGGATGGATGAATGTATAGTTCGCAGCTTGTCATCTGCTTTACCAGCGGACTTATATGGGCCCATTAAAGCGCCAAAAAGAAATCATCGCCTCTCTCTCCCTCCCTCCCTCCCCCCTCCCCCCATCCAACCAAGCATCCCTCGTCTCTCTCTTTTCATTTCCTCTCGCGTATATTTATTTCTCTTACTCTTAACTCGTGGATACACCGATTCTCTCCTTCTCTCTCGCGCTGTTTGCGCGTCTTAACTTTTCACCCGTCGGCGAAACTTGATGCTTCACTTTTTTCTCCCTTTCGTTGCAGGCGGAGCGTAAACTCGAAATCATTGCCACACACAACATTCGCATACAGACGCGAGTACAAGAAGGAGAAAATGGACGTTCTTTGGTGTCGGTTCGGGTCGTGCAGTGGTGGTTGCCGTTTCCGTCGCCGTCGCCGTCGCCGTCGCCGTCGTCGTAGCCGTCGCATACAAGCCAACGTCGGGAGGTTCCTGTCGCTCCATGGGATCCCGAAGCGCTCGCTCAAGCTCCTCACCATTATGGGTGCGAGAGAACGGCTCTTAACCACCGACACCAATATTATATGGCCTCTGGTCGCAGCTCTTTTTCTTCCTCCCTCTTCCTCCCTCCCTCTCATTTTTGCCTCGATTACCCAAGTGCCGATTTTGCGCTCTCACCTCTTGCACCGCCGCCTGCTTATTTCACTTTAATATTTTGCGCACGCGTCATTATAGGTACAAAGTTTTTCATTATATGTACGCGCAGCGTAATGACCGTGAACATACCTCGTATAAACGCTTTGCGAATAAGTGCGCCCGCATACTTTTGCGCGAGACGTCGAGCTGATGCGTATAATAAATACGTAGCGATACGGCCGCCGAGTTGTGTCAGTTTCGCTGGAATTTTGCTTTGGATGCGTCGTTTTCGTGATGCGCTTTGAAAATTATAAGCGACGGGACCGGAGAGCGAAAAATATCGTTTTCTGGTGTCGATACGATTCTTTTTTCGTACGCGATGCGACTCCGGTCTGTAATTATTTACTTATTTTTTACTTTACCGCCGCTAATTAATCGTTAAATACGTTTTAAATTTTCGAGAAACTACTCCTCCTTCCCTTCTTCCCTTCTTCCCTTCTTCCCTCCTTCCCCCGACTCCTACGATCGATACCATTCAAAAATATATTAAACGCCGACTTTCGAAAGTTCCAAGCTGCTCGTTCATTATTCAAATTCGCGAAGAGAAGGTTGACTATCGCGTTTCAATTTTATCGCACCGATCGATTTTTTTTGTTTTTTTTTCCTTTTTTTATCGATAACGTTGTTACACGTTTACAATTTTCATCGTATTTTCGATGTAATAATTTTGATTTTATACGAAACTGAACGCAGACGTACGAGAACACGGATCCAAACGATATTTATACGATTTTAAATAATCGTACGTTTAACCTAAAATCTAATTTATTTACATTCGCGTTGACGAATCAAAAGAAATATTAAAAGAAAAACGATAAATACGAAATATTATAAAGAGATTTTTTTATATTTGTATATTATACGAGGGGTCGTAAATATAATTAAATATCCATGATAACCGGTTGATTTACGTTCGATCGAATGGTATAGAAACAATACCCGAACACCGCCTTTAACTATTCAAAAAACAGACTAAAATGATTTGATCGATCGCGCTATTTTTATATAAAAGAACGCGATAAAGTTTTACGCCGCGTTGTAAAAGAACGGATAGAATTGGAAACAATTTTTAGTTGCATCGACCGATAGATGAAATTCGGCTCGGCTCGTTAGTTTCCGCGTAGTTACGCTCGAAAACGTTAATATTCTCTTCTGGGTGATTATGTTCGATAAGGAATGTGAAAACAATAGAATCGAAGCGTGGTTGTATTTTGTTTATAAATGGAAGGAACGGGGTAGAATTAAGCATCGAGATCCAACGGAAGCTGTCTGGAATAAAGGTCTCGAAAAAGGAGAATAGAAGCTAGAAGAAGGATCGGTCGGAAAAATAATTTGCGAAACGCGAGGAGTTTGAAGCGATAACGAGGCGACGAGGGAAAGAGCGAAAGAACGAAGGGCATCGGAATAAAAAATGGCGAAAGGAATGAAAATTAAAATAAAGGCAACGAGCGTCTATGCAGTGCGCGGGGTAATATCGGAATAAAAAATTGGGAATGTCGTCGTAAAGCCTTTTAAAGCTCGCACGCTTCTAAATTGTTCATCGACGCGAAGCTCCAACAACTAGGCGACTACTCGTTGTTGGTTGGTCCTCGTCGCTTCTCGTCGCTCCTCGTCGCGACTCGCGCGGTTGGCTCGTAAGCACACGCGTGTCGGTATCCGCAGAATTACGTGTGTGGCCATCCATCGCCGGGCGCAGATACGCCATATTTTAATGGGGCCCGGGGACCATTCCGCAGCTCCTCTTTACAGCTACGAGGAGCAGCGAGGAGAGACGAGGAGAGACGAACGTGGACCAACCAACAGCCAAGCACAGTGGCTCGGTTGCGCGGGTCGTTATACGCTCGTTCTGCACGCTATCTAGTATATCACACGGAGATTCACCCGAGCACGCCTCTTTCTGTCTCTTTTCACGCCGGTATAAATTAGAAAGCTATGGTAATACGTAAAATATAAATTGTTGAAGCTTCTCACTTGAAAAGAGCGCGTTATACGATCTCGTGCTTTTGGTGCGCAAGTTTCACTGAAAGAGCCTGTCAGGATTCTTATAATTATGTAAGCGTCGTTAATTTAGATTTATGACTAAGTAAAGTAAACGCTCGCTTTAGATAAAGCACATTCGAGATATTCTCCGAGCGAATCTGCATATTCTTAAAAACCAGTTCTAATTTTTCCTCTCGCAGCTGCATCCCAACTTCGCCGTCCGCTTTATAAAAATTCCTCCCTTAGAAAATTAATTTTCTCTTATACGCGTTTATTATCTCTTGTAAGCATTTTAGAAATTTTTATTACGCGCGTTCCTCGCCAGCGTACCGAGCAACCTTTCAACCGTTTAACCAAATTTTATATACGTTAAGGAAACATTCGACGACTCGTCTTGCACCGATGCCTACCAACTAAATTCTAAAGTTTAATCTACTTATTTATTGTTGTTACCTGCCCGCTTACGATTATAGATTATACGCTTACAACGATGGATAGTTGGAAATGCATTTATCTGCAAACTTCTCTGATACCATTAAGATATAAATATTTACGTTTTTACAGAAAATATCTATTTATCGCAGCGCAGTTAAAAGTATTGTTCCATGTCGAAGCTCCCGTAAATTTTATGCGTGCGTTATGTTTATAGAGTCAATATTTAAATATACCATAACGTCCTACGGGAATCAGTCGTATAACTGACAGGCTGAGCATCGCATGAATACAGCTAGATACAAGTTATTTGGCTGTTATCGTTACACTTTTTTTTTTTTTCCAAACTTTCATAGCTATTCGAACAAAAAGATGATCGAAAAATATTGTTACCGTAACCGATCGAGTAAACGTCATCGCACTTCTGCCGTCTTTATATATTTTGATAGAGTAATGAAAGTAGTTCTCGTAAAAAATCACTTTCTTACAAATCTCTTCAAAACTTTAACTGTGCGTTAATGGAAGGTTCATCTAAACATCACTCGTTTAAACTCATCCGAACGATGATGCTTCGTTTTCTAAAGTTAATCGGTAGTTTGCGTCCGAAATTCTTACCGAGCGCAATTAAATATGTAACGTATAGTTTTATCGTATGGAGCAACGAACCAAAAAATTAATATATTATGCAAACTAGTTCTACAAAAAAAAAAAATGAAAGCAAAGTTTTCACGCGAAATAAACTTGATTTTTTCAGATTTTCTTTTTATATTTATAATATCGATCTCAAGTAATGATTACTCCGATAATTTTCTTACGTAAAAATAGAAATAACTTAGATAAAAATGCATTATTAAAAAATTCATTTTTTACAATCGGCGCAAATTTATATCTTTGTCTATCGATTGTTTAAAGATTTTATTGTTAAGATTTTTTTAATTGCGTTAGTTATTTTATATATTTTTCTACGAATGATTATTTATCCTATCGATGTAAAATGATTAATTGTAAATAATTTTAGTTTATACGCTTCGTATTTTTATGGCTACTTTAACCTTTAAAAATTTGTATAACGAACATATTTCAAAATGTTTGTTTCGTTACTTTTTTTACAAATAAATATTTATGTTTCTCGTCTGATTAAAATCATTTATTATTATTTATTGTACCGAATATCAATATCAGAGACAAAGTTTACAATCTTGATATTTGATTTATTGTCTTTTTTAATCAACCAGTTATATCAGTGTATCCCATATAGAAATAAACGCTTGTAGTAAAATATTGTCAAGAGATGTATTATAAAACAAATTTACTCCAAACAAATTTGTTAATTTACGTGAATTAGAAATTTTTTTTAATATTTATTAGAATATTTACAAATTAGGTAATTTCAAAACTATAAAAAATTAAATTTAAACTGGATATTTAAGTTAAAAACACTAAGAACGTATTTTATAAAAAATTAAGTTTAATATTAAAGTATATCATCAATAATCTTACATATATATATTTGGTCAAATTTATATTCACGCTTAAGTTTTTTTATGACATGAAAAATTTATTATATACTTTTTAATTAAATTTAAAAAATATTTATTTATCTTTAATGAAAAATGATTAAAAATCTATATAATTTTTAAAAATACGACTCTTATTTTACTTCAAACATATTCATGATTTAATAAAAAGCAAATTAATTATAACTAAATAATGCATTTCATCAAAGGTTTAATATATTAATTTTAAAACAATTTAGAAGCAATATAAATGATAATACATTGAAAATACTTTTTAAATTTAATAATTTTAAATATAATATTATTCATATAATATTGTAGTTTATATTTTTATTAAATGATACCTATATATACATATATACCGCAAAGTTATCAAGAACTATAAAATAATTCTATAAAATTTTACAAATGATTCTGTTTAAGAGGATTTGTTTGAAAACTTTAAGTTTCGTGATACCATAGGAAGAATATAAACCTTTTTATTGTTTAAGATTTAAAAAGTTTTTCTTAACTTATTTATTTTACGTAAATATTTGTTGTTTAATTCATTTAACTTAGTCCAAAGTACACAAGTTTTTATCATCTATACTTTTTTATCGTTCTCTTGCACTAGAAGTAAAAAATTCAGAATATTTTTAAATATTTTAGTCATCAAATTGTTTTATCTGTAAAATATGATATCAAACTTGTCTAAGAAGTTGTATATAAATAAAAAAGAATAGATGTAGATTATAATTTGTATTGTATAAATAATTTGTTTAATTTATAAATTAAAAGCTTGACACGTAACATTAAACTAAACAATCGGCGAAGAAGTTTTTCGGAATTGCATATTTGCATAAATAAATGCGAATACGCGCATGTATATAAACTCTTATTTTACAAATAAATTTTCTTAACAAATATCGTAGTCTAGAACATATAATAAAGCTTGGTATATGTGTGATAGAAATAAAAGATATAATAAAATATTGTAAATAATATTAAATAGAATTTGTACTAGTTTTACGTTAGTTTTTATAGTGCAAACATGAATAAAATTTTACAACGTTTAAAGAAAACTGCAATAATATAAAATTTAATATTTATAATAGTTTGTATTTTAAAATTCGTAGAAAATATTGTTCCGTGATTAATTTTATACGTAATTCTGATATTTTAAAAAAAATTTCAATCGATAATAAACTCGTGAAAATAAGTACATCGTTTTTGACATATATATATATATCATATTTCACATTATTCTGCAAAATCTCGTCGATTATTTTACAATCGTACATAGAATAGGCAAAAAAAAAAATCAAAAATTTTACAAGCGCCATAACAAAATTGTACAAGAAAATATGATAAAACTTGTCTCTCGTTCAAACTAAAAGATTACCCGAAAGAAAAAATTGCACAGGATCCTTGAAACTTATACAGTTGGGAAAAATGAAAATATATCGAACACATTTTTAAACTTTACGAAACTTTATCCGTAGAGGAAACGAATTCGTAATATAAATTCCTTCGGTTGTATCAAAAACTACAAAATAAAATATAATTTTATCGTTAATAAATGTTTCGAAGGATTCTTTTATTATATATAAGGAATTCTTTTCCTTCTCATTACCATGTATATAAGAAACTTTCGTGTGAAAGTGTTAAAACTACATTCTCATGACATTTATGGCCGTCAAAAAGATAAGGCATTGAAATATCACCGCTCGCGATAGAATTTTTCAATTTATATTCAAGACCGAGGATATATACGTTTATATTAACCGAACGTATATATTATAGATAGGAAGAGCAGAAGCGTCGTCGGTTCGATGGAAAGCGAAAGATGAAACTGCTGTACCCAGAATTCGCTCGCTGCTCGTTCATCTCCGTAGCAACGATTCGACGTCTACCATGATTCTATTAGCGATACCATTAACGGCTTGGCTTTATTATGCTCGACGGTCGCTTTTATAGTTTTAAGTTGAAATGTACCCCGTGCGGAAAGTACCCCGAAAGTACCCCCGAAACCACCCGGAAAGCACCCCGAAAGCACCCCGAAAGCACCCCGTCTCGGTGCCAATTAGACTCGATATAGACGTGTTCGCACACGCATGGATTTGTCTCGCGATTCATGAGAACGACGCTCGTGAAACAGCCCTCGAACAACGCGTTCCTGGGCTGGCTCGAGTCTCATGGATGGGGAGCGATTTTCCTCGGTTAAGAGATCACGGAGAAGGTAACCGACGACGAATCCACTTTCAAAGTGTGTCCGAAAGTGTATCGGTGCGTATTAAATCCACCCGATGCGCGCGAACGAGCTTTTTCCGAGTAGCCGAGTTGGCCCGTCTCGACTTGAGAAATGGCCGAAGAAAAAAAAACGGGAGGAGGTCTCTAGCGGAGTCTGGAACGAGTCACTTATTCCTACGTCTCTTTTTTCGTTGGATGCCACCCTAGAGCCACGCCACTGTAACCCGCCACTGAAACCCGCCACTGTAACCCGCCACTGGAACACGCGCGAGTATGCGTACAAGCGCCTGGATTTTTACGAATGTACCGGTCGCGAGAAGAGGAAGAAGAAAAAAAAGACCTATCTCACGTATTATATGTATACGCGCGGCAGGTAGAGGCTCACGAGCGACGATAAATCTCATCTCCGTGCAGCGTTATAACTTTTTTCTTTTTACAGTCTTGTCTGTCTTGAATCTGATTTCGGAGGGTGGCGAAGGAGACGCTTACTCAATTTTGAAGTTTACGAGGCGTCATCTAGTAAGCATCGCTTTCCTCTCTTTTTCTCGTATTTTTTCTTTTTTCCTTGTTTCGTTAGGTTGCCCGGTTCCTCGGTCTCCCGGTTCCTCGGTCGCCCGGTTGCCCGGTTACCTCGACGCCGAGAGTCTCCGATGGATGACGCGAATGACTAAATGCTGTATACGCGTGGTTGTCGCATTATGAGCCATAAACGTACAGTTGTGTAAGAGAATTGATTACCGTTGGACATTTTGACGCTTTTCGCATTGTGAGCTCTTATAAGGCTTGTACATTGTGCGCAGATTTCATCATCGATAAAAAGTACGAGGGTACTCATTGGAAGGCAGTCTTCTGCAAAGTACCTATTTAGAGAATCGTATACATTGTGCAACTTTTCAAGAGCAGTCAATTTATAGATTCTTTTGAATTTCACTTACAAACTGTGGAGCCTAAACTGCAGCCTTTTTTTTTTTCAACTCGAATACACCTTGATAAATTATTCGAGCGTGATTTTTTTTGTACGCGAGTTCGAGAAAGCTCGTCTGTGAAAATATTTATCGCTCGGAACAGATCGAGTTTACCAAAATCGTAAAATAGATCTTTGTATTTCCTCGACTGAATTTTTTTTAACGTCGCTCCGCGTTCGATCCTCGCGATTTCGCTAATACGGAATGCCCGGGAGAAAAATTTTAAATCGCGAATTACCGTGAAAGTATATTTCATCGAATAACGATGCTTTTGATTTAATAACGAAAGACCTGCTTCGCGTATAAAACTCTCCTGTTCTTACCATTAAACGTTAATTATATAAGCATCTATAAAGTATGATTTACACCATGTATTTTTTTTTGCGCAAAATCTTTTAAGATAAATTACGTTGTTCGAGATCCTAATGTGATATCATTTTAAAAATTAAAGAAACAAGGATGACGATAAATTGGACGTTTCGGGAGGAAGAAGTCGAACGTCGATGAACTACGGATATACGAAAAAATGCATATTATTAGAAAAAAGACTTTCTTAATTTACCGCGCGTTCGCTATTAACAAAATGACAATAACGGTAAATTTGAGCATTCCCCCGTTTACTTTTATTTTCTGCCAGTCAAAGAAGACGACGAGGAAGAAGAAAAAAAAAAAAAAAAAGCACGGCACTGGAACCTGATTTAATTTATATAAGAGTGCGGCTGTAAAAATTTGATAACTGCAATTTTTAATGACCAGACGTAGATCGTGAGCAGAGCCGCCTAGTGGGATTTGCATGAGTTATATGGCGGTGAGTAGGACGGTGAGTAGGTGCGTGTGCCTGCGAAAGGGAGCGAGGGAGAAAGGGAGCGATGGAGAAAACGGGGAGGAGATAGAGAACCGGAGAATCGAAGAACCAGAGAACCAGAGAACCAGAGAACCAAGGGAATGGCGTCCGTCGGAGCGCGAAGCCCTGGCTCTTGCGCAAGGATAAAACACAGGGGAGAGAAGATGACACCAGGACGAAAGGGAAGGAAAGGCTCGTAAAACCGGGGCGGAAGTTGCTTTGTGAGCAATGCGATGTATAGTTCGCCGAGCCACTTTCATGAATCTCCGTTCATGAAGCGAGTGCTTCACGAACCGTTCGTGCTTAAGCCATGTTTTCTCTCTTTCTTCCGCGCCGCTCGCGCACCACTATCCGATTCGAAACTCAAGCGACGTGCACTGCTTCGCTAAATATAGCATGATTCAGCTCGCCTGCACCGGAGTTAAAGCCCCGACACGGGCATCTCTCCGTATACCGAGACCCGAAGGAAAAATCTTTCATCGTAATCGTAAAAACGAAAGTAGTTTCTATTCTTTCCTTCTCTTTTTTATATTACAGAATTTCATAAATATAAACTTGCTCAACTTTTTTCTCTCTCTCTCTCTCTCTCTCTCTCTCTCTCTCTCTCAATCCATTTGTTCCGCTTCCTTTATTTCGCTTTTCGCTTTTCGCTTTTCGCCTACCGAAGCTTCCCGCGACTCTTCGCCCAATATTCGATCGTACCGCTTATTTTCCATCTCCGATATCGGCAGCGGTTCTTCCTTCGATCCGCGTTATAAGCGTATTTTTAACTTTATTCCGGCTCGATGGGAACCAATCGTAAATTACTACCTCGCGGGAACTAATAATAAATTCGTATAAAATATTTAAATTATTGGAGCGGAAACTATATATTCCAATTTTAAATTTCAATACCATTAACGAGCATAAATATTTTTAAAGCGTTCAAAGTATTATATTGTGTATTGTTCTACTCGCTGATAAGAGAAGCTTATTTTCCGAACATTAGCATTTAATTACGGTAATATTTCCTTCGGAGACCGGAAAAATAAATAAATTTATTAGATAAATAAATGCCGCTAACTAATGATAACTATTAAGAAGATTTGCAAAATGTAAGGTTGAACGAGTAAAAATACAGGTACGATATGTATTTTATACGCGTTACACGAGTAATGCTCGAGAGACTACGTTTATTTTCTTATCATACTTATCAACCGAACTTTAAGCAAGCCAACCATTAAGTCCGAAACGAGCCAGATAGTTCAAGATGGAATTTCTCGGGGAAAGAAAGATGGAACGGGATGAAGAGCGACTTGGGTGCAATTCAGTCTTTGAATACCCTTTTTCTCGTTTTCTCTTTCGTTCTTATTCTTTGTATACATCGCTTCCTTTCATTCTGCGCGAACACTGAAACGAACGAAATGACAGTCGTGATTACTCTTTCGCATTCCGAAACATTTCTTCCAGAACATTAAACTTCAATCCAAATCACATTAACTACTTTTTTTCGTTTTATCTTCGGTGGAAGGAGGTAGAAAAAATCGTTAAAACTTTTGCTGAAATGTACCTACACAATTTAATCATACGACTAATACAAATAGTAAATTATTGTTTAAGATTAATTAAAACGAATGTGATGTAATTACAAAATTTATACGATAGTATGTACCATTCAAAATAATAAAAAATTTAAATTAGCCGATTTTAGCGATAAATCGTCTTTTATTTACTTTTCCAATACAACTAACGATCTAATATCGGGAATTTATCGCTTCGAATACGTTATTTTCTTGCGTTCAAATTTTATAAAATACCATGAAAATACAGTCATTTTTACGATATTAAAATCGACGTTGTTACGTTTTTCAAAAATGTTAAAATTATAATTTCGCATAATTATCGATCTAAAAAATTGTAAAATCTATAAAAATATCTATTTTTAAAATATACACACTCGATATGGTAAAATCAACCACTATTATCGAAATTTTTAACCAGATATTTTTGAAAAACATTTTCCCAGTTGTTATATTTGAGAAAAACGTGAAAAATCCAACGAATCTAATAAATATACTTATAGTGGAAATCCCGGATATTATTATGTTTTTTTAATAAACAAACTCTATCGAATATACTTAAAAAACATTACGTTTGTGCAAAAACTAATATTTTTAAGTAGTTAGAGTCGATCCATTTTTTGTACACAATGTAATACAAGCTTTCAAGATTAGTAAATATTCGCTATAATCTGTGTATGAACAGGATATGTATTTTAGATAATAAACGATAAATTAACATTTATTTTGATATTTTTAAAGAAATAAAAACTTCATTGAAAAGGTCTCTTTCGTGATTATTTGCGAATACACACATAAAAGGTGTAATATATATATTTATATAATGTTTTTTTCTTAATAATCGTATTACTCGGAGCACAACCTTTCTTATAATTACACACGACCTTATCCACCTCTATCCACCTCTATTTGCTTTTAGAAGGTAGCCCCAACTCTAAGAACTATCACTACTCGGTTGATATCTCACTCGCTCGTTCCAACAATCGTTCCGAATGTGATAAGTGCACGTCACTCGATTGCGACCGACAGTACACCATCGTAAGTCTCTCTCTCTCTCTCTCTCTCTCTCTCTCTCTTATCTCTCTCGCACCCACACCGAGTACCACCCACATGTGCGCAAACACACACGCGAGATTTGTACATCCTTTCAACCGGTTCTTTTATTAGTCGATCGAAGCATTTCTTTAGGTCCTCGTAAGAATCAAATATCGATTCCTTTTCCTACCTGTATCCTCCGAAGTGCCGAGTGTCCGAATCGGAAACGAACGAGAAGTTAAAAAAGAAAACCCGTAGGGAAAATATTTTGCTCTTTGACGTGTTTTTATGAATTCTACCTTTGGCCGGTAAATATTCGAGGAATTAGAAAACCGAAAGCTTTTGACGTTATGTTTAGAATGGAGTTGAATTTAATTGGTTTATTGCTACGGATAACGCCATGGTTTATCTACACAACAAGTTTTTTTCTATCCGTCGGCAATGTCAAAACCCCGAAACGAATCCAACTCATTATCCCTTCAAACGTTTTCTTGACCTAAGACCTAAAACTTTGCACCAGTTTTCTCTTTCTGCGTTTTAGCCCAGTTTCCTTTTTGCTATTTTCCCTTTTTTTTTTGTGATGCTAAACATGGAATATTAAGAAATACAGGATTTCACTTTTTGAAAACTATTTCAAAGTTATATTTTACACGGAGAAAAAGTTTTTAGGTCATAAATTTATTCGATGAATATGAGAATTAAAAAAAAGAATAAATTTTTTTATTCTAATTTTTTTATTATATTTATGCAAATAAATTAAAACATGAAATTTTGTAACATAATAAAAAAATATATAGAAATTTACTATTACATATGGTATAAGAATTAGAAAAAATTAAAACTTTTTTCTAAATATTTGCCTTTACAGTATAAATTATAATATTATTTTGATTGCAAAATTCTATAAATTGTACTCGACTCATTATTACATAAGATCTTTTCATATAAAGAATAATAAAATTTGATCATCGCAACGAAAATGCTTGAAAGAATTGCTTTTCTTCAAATTTATGTAACCAATAAATTATCTTAATTGGTATATCAGACTATTTAATATTGATATTAATATAATTAAAAATATTTTCTTGCGATGTTGAAGTATCGGAGTACAATTTGAATCTGAAATCCCTTTTTGTCTTTTATTTTCTGCGTAAAAATTTTAAATAACTAATTTCTCAACTATCACGATATTTCCATTAGTAGAATTTAGTTTGTTACTAATTGTCTTGTATTACTAAAATATATTCATAAAAATAAGTCGATCAAACAATTTCAATAAAGAAACTGCGATTAAATTAACTGGTTTTTTTACTACAATACAATTAAAATATTAATTTAGTATAATTTTAATACATAAAGAAATTTTTATAACTTATAAATTAAAAAAAATGTTATAATAAATCTTAATACAAATTTTTGATTTGCAAGTCAAATCGCGCAAAGAATAATTTATACCAATAATATAATTTATGGAATGAAAAAATTAACCTTTATTATTCATTTACATGTGACCAAATTTAAAATATTAATTAAACTTGTGAAATTAAATATTAAGAAATAAAAATAAATAATATAATAGCCATAATTGTTGTACATTTTACAGTTTATATCACCATATTTCAGTTTATTACTATTTAAGCGAAAGTACGAATATCAATGTAACGAAAAAATAAATTATTTCACGCGACAATTTTTATTCTTAATTTAATCGCGAAGAACGACAGTTTAAATCTATTAAAATAAATAAATTAACGTTTTTTTCTCAATAGGATCATCATTTTTTAAAATTTAAAGAATAAATTACAATTTTCAATATAGTTATTAAATCAGTACTGATTGGTTAACGAGAAGAAAAGAGATTTAGAAAGATCAAGGTTCAAAATAACAAAGATATCGAAGCGAACTAATTGCAATATAGAAAAAACAATTTTCTCTTTCATTGGCGCGTTAAAAGACGAAAATAATATTTTGTTATTGTATCGCACTCGAAGTCGGCGTACGTAAAATCAATAAAATTCACTTTCGCAACAATGGAGTTTTCGGCAAAGGTGTTGGGCACAATTTGGTTAACAAGAGGGAATATTCTCGGAAAGCTCGGACTCTGAATATTTGCTCAAATATTAAGTGTTAACGCGCGCGTATTATCCACCCACAAGTTAAGTTGAAGCCTAAGCCAAAACCTCCCACCCAATGCGGATCCGATCCCATCGCGCATTCTTACGCGAGTCTTGGCCTGCGAAGGAAGTATTTCTGCAGCTGAAGGAGTCCGACGTCCGACGTCCGACGTCCGACGCGAAGCTCACTCGCACGGTGATTTAATGATTTAACCTCAGGTACACACTACAATTTTACAGCGCCTGAGCGCGCGCTTTTAACGACTGCAATATATTTACACGTGTATTTATGACTCTTCTACCTTCTTCTACCTTCCTCTGCCTTCCTCTGCCTTCCTCTGGCTTCCTCTGCCTTCCTCTGGCTTCCTCTGCCTTCCTCTGCCTTCCTCTGCCTTCCTCTGCCTTACTCTGCCTTACTCTACCTTTCTCGGACCCGAGCGACGCTCTTACACTCCCTTACCCCCTACACGCGAGGGCTGCACGCGGGTTGAAATTAGGAAGATTGCCAGGTTCGCGGCTATCGCGGCTGACGTGCTCTTTAATCGGAAGTTTCCGAGGGAGAAAGAGGAGGAATGAGCTTCTAATAACCGCTTCGCTCGCACTCGAGTTTCACTTTTTAAATTAATTTTATCGTTCTTTTTTTTTTCTGTTCTTTTGTTTTTTTTACCCGAGAGACGAATGAGAGGGACGAGAGAGAGAGAGAGAGAGAGAGAGAGAGAGAGGGAAAAGGAGAGAATCTCGGAAGGGGATTGCATCTGCCTAACCGTTTAAAGGAGACCGATGATGATGTCTAAAATATAAACGAGTTTTGCGTAATGCCTGTCAGGAATGATTCTTTAAAACTGTACTTATGCGTTAGTTTTGTTTTATACTTCTCAACCAAAATTGATCCTCGCTCGTTTTTCTCTTTAATGCGAGATATTACGATATTTTATAAGAATCTTATAATAACTACTATTACATTTCATCGAGAGTTGTTCAAATTTAAAATAAATAACAAGCGGTAATGTGGCAACTTTTATTTTACCATGGTAAACATAATACGTAAACGCTCCTTTATTCCTCGTTAAAATAGAGCGATCCTTTTTTTACTTTTATAATATAATAATTACCGAACGATCGCAGCCGGATTTTGCAACGAAAAATGTGCGAGACGCGGTGAAAATATTTCGATCGACGCGGATGCAAATATTTTTAAAAAAATTTTATCCAACGATTCGTTATAGTTGTGTTACAAATAAGCCTATTATGAAAAGTTTTACGAAATTTCTTAAGAAAGTGTAATATCCTCGTAAAATTATATTTTTTATTGCTTTGAAGGATATAAAGCGGCATTTTAAGCTTAAAAGCATCATTTTTAAAGTGCATGTCGTCGGAAGATCGAAAAAACACAATCTAAAAGTAAACCATTTACGCGTATATCTTATAAAAATGTCAAGATAAAGCGTAACGAGCTTAAACTACGAATTTCTTAATCACGCTCGAGAATTTTTTCCACGCTAGTCCCGCATAAAATCGAAGACGAGAAAAATGTCCCCTTTTCACGATCGTGATTTACGAATGGAAGAAAAGGTATGGATGCTCGATTTTTTTTAGTGGAGAAGAGCCAGGATGGACCAAACCACTCCTACCTGTTTGGTGACTGGATATTCCACACTCGCGTACGCGTGTGCGTTGAATACAAAGAGAACGAGGGATAGACGACGGAGCGATAGAAAGAGACGGACGTCCAAGTCTGGGAAATAGATCCCACCCACTCGAGGTCCGTGATATCATTCGCTCTTCGAAAGAGGAAACAAAAGGAGAGGATTTGATACCAGCTTCCAATAGAAACACAAATCATTCCAGCTTCTATTTTACTATTTTAACTTTAATATCCCGAGCTACAAGACAACGCCATTAAAAAGAGAAGAAAAAACTGATGATAAAGGCAACGCTCCTACGATAGATAATAATAAACAAATTTTATTGCTTTTTCAAAAAACAACCTTCTGCGATCGTTTACCGGTGGACTATCGAAACCGGCGATTTGGAGGAAACTCGCTAAATTTAGGAGAAAATTAGATATTAGATATTGTTTAAACAAGATTTACAACGCAAGTCTGAATTTATTTAAACAACGATGATACGGTTACGAACAAATTCAAACTGTTTTTCAAATTATAATCGCGTCTTTGTAGTCGTACAGTCATCGATATCGACGAGCTTGTATTTATATATTTAATAATCCGTTTAATAATCCGAAGAACATTTTTTCTCTCTCATTTTTTAGCTTCTCTTTCACACAATATTAATAAACTATTTAGTTGCGTACTTGATGTAAAGTCGAGTCTAACGTTGGATTAATAATAATTTAAGATCGAATGCTTTTAAAATTAATTCGTTTTAAATATTTTTAAAATGTTTTATAAGTTTGCCCTTAAATATTTAAGACGCCATTAAACTCGTGTACTATACGAAATATCTAATGTATTTTAAAATACATAGTATTTTAGATGCCACTTTTTCTTAAAGTTATAAATTAAGAACTAGAGGACATTTATGAATGACTTATCTTGAATATTTTTAAATTAATTTATAAAATATTTTAAAAGGATTAGGTTTTTATCGAAATTTTATTTTAAGTATATCCGAATACATGAAAATATGCTAACAAGTATTTTTTAATGGATGCATATATATTGAAATACAATATGTGATATATTATGAATTGAATTATAATACCATAATATTTTTTTTTTCGTAATAAATAAAAGTTATACTAACTTACGTAATGTTTTTTTTATAATCAATTTAAATTCCTTAGAATTCTCAGATTAGATTTAACGTATTTATTTAAACTTTAGTTAATTTGTAGTAGCAAAAAATTCAATTTATAAAAAATGAAGTAATAATAACGAATTGAATTATCCTTTTTTATTTTCAATTTTTTACCGTTATATATTTTTTAAGGTCATAATTGACGTGACTGCTAAACTAATTTTACTATTAAATGATTTGACATATACTTTTTTATTATTATATATTTTTATTTGCAAATTAAAAGTTTTTTTTAAGATTTTATCTTTTGATAGTATTGTTTAGGTTTATTTTTTAATGAGTATTAAAATTTCTATAAATGATAAAGGACTGAAACTGTTATGATTCCAAACTTATTGTTCTCGTAAATTAAATGTATTGAGTAATCCATATAAATGTTTACTTTTCATTATAAGTAAGATTAATCTATTATAGCTTTCATTTTTATTTTTAAAAAAATTTCACATAAAATTTTTTTACTGCATAGAACTACTTTATATATAGCATATGAAAATTTTTTCTATAATTATCGAATGCATTTATTTCAATGTAATTATATTAATAGAATAAATTTTTAAAAATTAGTTGTTTGTGCATTAAATCGTTAATTTAAAAATTTTTTGTAACTAAAATATATATTTTACTTCCTTGAATCATCGTTAATTTTTTCATGTCTGAACAAATTTGATAGATGTAGATTTTGTTTCTATTATTTTCAATTTAATTTTCAAATTCAGTATTTTATTTCATCGCCTTGTTAATTATTAGTATTAGTCAAAAAATTTTTGCTTTTAATATAATCGTTAGTAAACAATGTAACCAATAAATTATTTCAAATGTTTTTAAAATATTTAATTATTCTTCGCAAATATCGTTACATACTTCTTATAAATTTCAATATTTAATCTTAAATTTCTTTTACATAATTATTTTTTAATTATTTTTTGTTTTTTTTTGTTAGTTTGAATTTTATATAGTATCGTAAAATTTCGTACATTCAATTTATAAGTATAAATAATAATAAAGATCGTACAAGTTATCTTATTTAAATAACAATCGTACGAATCAAACAATCTTTAAACGCTCAACTTTTGCGATCAGATCGAAAGGAAATAACCTCATACGCGAATATTAAATTATATTTTTAATTATGAACGTGTTGTGCATTAATTAGAATTATACACGTATTTTTGTTGCGTTATCGTAACGAAAGTAAATTTATTCGGTGAACCTATTAATATTTATTAGAAATTTCGTATCAATATTAATATCGTAATTTATAACACTTTGCAAAATTTCACGTGTACTTAGTAACCGAAATTTATTCGATCGATACGGAATATTATTGGGTAAAATAAAGCATAAACGAAGCACCGAATGCATAAAATAATAAAATGTAGGATAAATACGTACTACTTGCCTAAATATAATAATTTTTACACTACCTCTTAACACTTTCCTACCAAAGATAAATTCTTGTGGCAAAAAAGATCGTTGTTCTCTCCGTCTGTATCTATCCTCCTTTTTAAACTTCTCGCGCTTTAGTCGAAGCCCTTTCCTCTCAAACGGATTAGCCGAGGAATTTAAAAGCTCCCCTAAACGCGTACGGATGCGGAGCAACTAGCTTTCTCTCTCGCGCGCACGCACACGCACGCACGCACGCACACGTTGCTTCTCTCGGGATTGGAGAAAAAGAAAACGAGCGGGAGGAGGAGGAGGAGGTCCGAGGGAAGCCACGGAAGGAGGGGGGGATGAGCGAAGACGAACGAAAGTACCACGCAAGGATATCGAACGATTCACCGATGGCTGAGGATAAAAAAGAACGAGACGAAAAAGAAGTGTGGAAGGAGGAGGATGGGAAGAAGAAGAAGAAGGAGAAGACGATGAAGAAGATGAAGAAGAAAGAGGTGGGACGGAACCGAAGGAAGAGAGGAACGAACGGACGAACGAACGAACGAACGAACGAACGAACGAACTACGTTCGAGAGAGGAAGCCTGTCGTGGAAAAACGAGTCCGGGGAGAGTAGAGGGAACTTGGGAGGAGGAGAGAGAAAGAGGGTCGGAGATGCCGAGAGACGGTACTAAAATAAGAACGAGGAATGAGAAGATCCCGCGAGGAGATAACTGTGTAAGTGGAGACTCGCGTTTTGCGTGTGTGCGTAACTGTAAAAGCCGTATCTTTCGCTAAATTTTAATGACGTTTCTGTTTGTTGGATGGAAAAAAAGAAATATATATCGAGCCATACACTGGCTTGTAATTTACCACCAACGGCTAACATTTTTTAGAAAGTCATTTTTCTTTTTATTTTTTATTTATACGATAAAAGTAATGAATAAACTATATGTAATTTATAGCGGAGAAGTACGATATATTTTTCTTCGGATAATAATTTTAATTTATTTGTATAAATAGATAAGATTTATTCCTTTTTTTAATCTATCCTTCAATGTACAATGGTGAAAACTTGTATCGAAGCTCGTATATCTTTACATCCAATTTTTTATACTTTTAAATGATGAAAATTTCTTATTGTGTACAGAAAAAATAGTATCCAATAAATTTTTTATCTCTGTTTTGTTTTACAAAATACCATTTAACGTTAACGTTGGTAAATTCGAAGCTGCATTTTATTTTACACGTTTGCAAATTTGAAAATTCGTTTAAACTCTTTTTTATAATATCCTTATAGTTTTCATTTTTAGAAAATATTCGTGAAAAACGTTCCAACCAAAAAATTCTATAAGTAAATAAAATTTTATTTTTTATTTTATCATCCGATCCCAACTTGGATATAAGATACGAGACTATACGTTTTAACCATTGTACAAACAAATTTGATCTATTTGAAACGAATGTAAGGTGTAATTTATCATTGGTAATAAAATTAAGTAAAATTCTTTTGATATCTAACTATAATTTTTGAATAAAAATAAACGAACAAAATAGGAATTTATTTCAAACGTTTTATTATTATCCATTTTTGGGTTGGTAATTTCATAAATAAAAATGCATAAAATATACGAATTCTCGAGTTTACGTATATTTATATTTAAATTTTTTTTTAAGAAAATGATAAAAAATAAAAAAATATGACAAAGTATCTTGTTTTTGTTGAATTTAAAAATAGAATCCATTGTAATATTTAACGAAGGAGTAGTTCTTTACATCCCGATATAATTACGGATATTATTAGAATCACGGATAAAGTATAATAAATATCGCTATAAATTCGATCTAAAGCACAAGAATTGAAATTAAAGCAAACGTATCGAATTTTATTTATTTATTATTACAGCATTCATTATATTATTCGTATTAGATTTTCAAACGATGCTCGAATAACAATTTTTTTAATTTGCCTTTATTCGATCTAATTTAGAAACAATTTAAATATCATTTAAACTTACCACAAGATATAAATAGCTAAAATAAACTAAGACGAATGTAGATTATTTACACGGAAAAAAGGCAATAATGATTAACTATCTAAATGACCGAACTAGAGATAATAAAACAAGTTTTTTTTCAGTACGTGATAAGTTAGTATTCATTAAACAGATATAAGTAAGAAGGATAAGTATTTAGTACTAAATTTCCGTGTTTACTGAAAACACTCCTTATTTCGAACCGCTTTATTTCGCTTGAAAACGTTATTTGCATTTAAAAGATAAAAGTGATTTAAAACAGGTGTAATTTTTTTCCTTCAAGAAAATTATTAGCGATCGGAAAAGGATTTCCTTTTTTTTCGATGGCTAACGGAGCATGATTTATTTATCTAATTAAAGATAGGCATATGCGCGGAGGTATAAATAAATTTGTAAAAGATTAAGCGAATAAAAAGAAAGGACTTTCATTTGCGTTAAATTTTGCGTTATATTTTGCGTTAAATTTCGCCTTATATTTTGCGTTACATTTTGCATTATATTTTGCTTATATTTTGCCTTATATTTTGCATTATATTTTGCTTATATTTTGCATTATATTTTGCTTATATTTTGCGTTGTATCTTGCATTATATTTTGCTTATATTTCGCCTTATATTTTGCCTTATATCTTGCGTTACGTCTTGCATTAAATTTTCCTAATTTATCGCGTAAAAAGTTTCTTCTTCAATTCTCTCCATCGAATAATCCGTCGATCCGATAATTGCGATCGACGCATTCATCTCGTCATTTTTCGCGTTCGGCTAGAAAAAAAAATTCATTTATGCAAACAAGGAAGTAGGATTCGAGCTGTAAAAATATAAATCTTCCGCTTTGAATAAAACGAAACCAATCCCGTTTAAACTGCAGCGCCATCGAGTTCACGTATTACGATATATTTCTCGGTATCGTAAAACTTTGCGCTGTACAATTATTCAAAACTCGAACCTTTCATAACGCAACGCAGACTCCGCAGACTCCGCACACTCCGCACGTGTGCGCCTCAAAAAGTATCACGTTCGCGCACTATAGTCGAGCTCTCTCGCACGTACACATCCGAAGCGGTAATAATACGTGTATATAAAAGGAAATTCGAAGGTTTCGCGGCGCGAAAGGCTTTGGTAACTAAGCGCTGGCGCATTCCGGTATCGGCTCATCTCTCGCGCGAAAAGCTGTCTTTGGTCTCTCGTTGGCTCTCGGTTAGTCTCCGGGCCGTCGGTGGGGGTGGTAAAGGTGGTAAAGGTGGTAAAGGTGGTAAAGGTGGGGGAGGGGGAGTGTGGGGAGTGTGGGGAGTGTGGGGAGTTCAGGGGGGAGGTAGATACGACTCCGTGCAACGACGACGGTAGCATTTACGGCCGTTGCCAGCGTGAATATTTATGCGTCGACCATCATTGTCTATATAATGGACGGTACGGCCAAAGAATAAGGATAAGCGAGGCTCGACCGAGGCTCGACCGATTCGGTGTGGGTGACGGGCACACGCAAGATTTCAGTCCTGTTTCCTGCTGTACAATTGGCTTGTTCGCGTACTCTTTTTTAGTTTTTTGGTCGGTTCGGTATACGAAACGCCCATATAATGCACGCCACGGAGGAATCCGTCGGCTCGCTATCTCGCGACGCGTCTACTCGTCTTTCTCTCCCCCTCGTGCTCCCCCTCGTGCTCCCCCTCGAGTCTCGACAAATAACACGATGAAGAACGGCGGAGGCTGGACGCGCATTATCGCGATGAAGCGATGAGAATGCGCTTAGGACGAGAGAATATACGTAAGATCTTAAATCACCTTTGACTCTGGTAAATGGAGGAATGCTCCACGCGTCCGCTTAAAAACGACGCGCTGCAACGGCGCGGGTTCGAGAATCACTCAAATCTCTAATAGTAAATCTACGCCTGACTCTTTCTCTTTCTTCTGGTTCCTTCGTTTTTTCTTTTTACTCCTGGGTGTGTCTCGTGGGTTTCCGAATTCCGATTCTGGGAACGACGCGCTGCCAATCTCGCAGCTCTCCAACTGCTATTTTATATACCAATCTACGTTCGCTCGGAGAAAATGGATTTTGTATGTCGTTCTTGTGGTGTCGTGCGGCGAAGGACATTATTTCGCTATAAGCTTGCGGCCGACTAGAAACTCTATTCTAATACATATTTAATACAATCATTTTTTCCTCTCCGAGATACGATTGCTTCGATATTCAAATTTACGTAAGGTTCCTGGATTAAATAGAGAACTTTCAAATTCTGCGTTTATATCGGTTCCCGTTCCCTCGGCTATCAAATTCATCGGGGATCCTTGTACTTGTTTCGCCTTCCAAATTTGCGATATTCCTTTCTTTAAACTTACGTTGAAAATGTACAATTTTTCAACTTCGAAATCTTTTCGTTGTCTTTAAAAAGAATAGGCATCGATAAAAGATGCAATTTTCGTAGATAAACGCTATCGATTCAAAAAATCGACCTTAAATTTATATTAAACTTACGCGTTTTGTGTTTTTCTTCGATTTAATTCGAAAAATGAAAGTTACCGATTATTTTTTTTTCCAGTAAGGATATAAAAGATATTAGGTTTTTGTTTGTAACTTTATAGGTAATAAAGATTTAAATGGTATATCGAGTATCGATGTATTAAAAAATAATGTATTATCATATTTATTTTATCATACTATTTGATACTTTAAAAATTTCATGCGATATAACTATTATCAATTTTTCACATATTATGTACTCATTTAAAAGAAATAAGCTCCGATGATTCTTATAATGTACTTTATATATGCTTTAAAAATACTATAAACTGTAATAAATGTTACGTCGAAAATAGAAGAAAGTAATATTAAATTTACCAACGAAAATAAGTAGTACAAATACTATTTTTGAATCGCTACCGAAGATATATTATATTCTATATTCAACGATCGAAACATCAAATTAATAAGTTTTTCCGTATGCAGGAATAGAGGTTTTCGTTCGTATAATAAATTAATTTTAACAAACTATTTTAACTTACCATTTTGTCTATTAAAATTATAAATTTAATAAAATAAATTTTCCATCGTGTTAAATTTTACTTATACTCGTGATTGTAACGTTATTTTATTTCAAATAAAATTATCCAAGATACATTATATCGTAAAAAAATAAAATAAATTTAGATATAATAATTTTTAAAAGTATGAAAAAGTAAAAATTAAATCAATGAAAGTGATATTAAGTGGTAATCGTTACGCTAAAAGTAACGTATCTTTTATTATACTTTGTCTATTATACTAAGAATCTCAAATATTTTACAAATAGATACTTTGATCGTTATAGTATCTATAATCTGTATGAAAATAGCATTTCTATGATATATAAAATGTGGATTATATGGTTATTCACCTTTATTATTATAAATTATAATTTACGAATTATATTCTTTATACTATATTGTTAATTTTTAGTGATAAACAGCTTTGTCATCGTTTTATTTATAATCATAATTCATTTTACGAATTGTATTTGAATATTTTTTACACAGAATAGTGCATAAAAGAATGTAGTAAAATATTTCATAAAATTTTTGTTTTTGTAATCAATGATGATCACTATAAAATGAACACCACTTAATGTATACCGATGTCCCATATATCTCTTTTATTTAAAAAGCAAATAAGATATTTACTTATTTTCTATTTTTACTCAAAATAATTTAATATTATCCGAATATTTTTATTCGAATCCACCTAAAAATTTTTAATTTTCAGTATTCCAATTAAAAATATATCTTGTACCTTGTCTTTTATATCTCGTGATAATTGTATATAATATTACGCAAAGTACAATTTCTTAACTTATATTAGTATAATTTATTTTAATTTTCTCGTAATGTCGATGTTATAAAAAATAATTTAGATTCTTACTTATGTAAATTAAGATTTTTACAATATAATTTTGCTTAACATTATTATTATTATTATTATTTATATTTTAAATTCAATTTTTTCGAAATTGTTTTCTATCGGCGATACAGGAATTAAAAAATTTTTAACCGTTTTTGGTTGTAGATTAGATTTTGATAGGTTAAATTTTATGATACCGGCATGGAAAAATATTAATTATAACTTAATTTCTACCTTCCTCAACTATCCATTAACGTATAAAAATCATTGTAATTATTAAGATTTATAGTTAAATATATCGAAGAATCTAAAAAAGTCGCATCATTCATTCGATCGTTCCCATAAAATTTTCCGATAGAAAATAGGAAATTATGTTTTATACCATCGTTACTAAATATATTTATATTAATTTCAATTATAGACAAAAGCGATAATTTTTCTCTTTTTTTTCATGAAAGAAAATACGCGAGTATAATTATATTTTTAGGTAATATGTACAAAAATCAGTTTCCATTAATAAGTTTACGTTCACGGGGATAGTAAGAAAAATATATAGAGTCTAAAGTACGGATAATAATACAATCGAATAAACTATACGCATCAAGAATATTGTACGGCATAACTTTGTTCCAATCCATTATTAATTAAATTAAAATTACTTATTAAAATATATTCCTTTATCGCGTATAAAAAATTATATTTATTTCACGTTTTTTATTATACAAAATCTTAGCGCGAACTCGTCAATTTTATAGCTTTATAAAAGGATGGATCACCGATTCTTGTTCGTTAGCGTATCGGTAAGAAAAATGTACGATAAATTAGATATCCATACTTAAGGAGTTCGAGGGAAGCTGAGAAGCGAAAATATCGGGTGAGACGTCGATATCGAATAACCTTCCAACGGCAAAAATTTAACCGAATAAGTTGGCAAAATTGTCGTTTGGAACGATTGGATAGATCGCAAATATAATTCTTAGAAAATAGCCGGCAAGTATTTTGTAAGGTTTACCTTGAATCCAACGTAGAGAAAAACAATACCTTTTCTCGAGGAACGCGTTAAAGACACTTGGAGTTCAAACATATCGCTGGAACAGCTCCATAATGATTTCGGTTGCACAAACTCTACGCGCTATAAATTGGATCGTAGCTCGGACAAAAAGTCAGCCAACTGATCCAGGTATAACGAGAGGAGGTCACGCGGCATCTCGTTGATGTATTCAATTATTGTCGTAGCCGTATAACCAGCTATACGTCTACTCATTGCGAGAAGACGAGAGGCAAAGAAAGGGATGGAGGAATAAAGAGAGAGAGAGAGAGAGAGAGAGAGAGAAGCGCAATCAACACCGCGGAAGCACCTCTTGAGTTATACGACGACCAACAACCTAGCAGCAAGTGGTTGCTACGAACATTGTGGCAGCCTGTAAAGAGACTTTATTTAAGAGGCTGTTGCCGCAGGTATGTTGTTGCCTGGCAGACTATACGCGTCGTCGAGTATTTTTTTCTCTCGGCGGTGCGCCTTGGCCTATGCCCGCGAGAAATCGCTTTATTCCGCGAGTCGTGGTCGTGGTCTTCGTCCTCGTCCTCGTCCTCGTCCACGTCCACGTCCACCTTCTCCACCTCCTCCACCACCTCCATCACCTCCACCACCTCGTGAAATATTGCGCGGTGTAAATTTTGCCGAGATGCGAACGCGAGCGCGAATAAAAGTCGCCGACCGACCCACGAAAACCTACCGCCACCTGCCTTTTTCATTTTCTAACCAAACACCTCACCTCCGTCTCTTCTCGGAAATTTTTTCGAGCCCCGGACCGCCGGAATTTATTGCACCAGCGCGAGCGAGTCTTTCCGTCGGGGAAGGAAGGCAACAAAGGCTCTCGTGAGAACTCCCGAGGACTTTTTCCGAGGAGCCCCGTTACTTTTTCAAACGGATCGAACGGATCAAACGGATCAAACGGATCGAACGGATGGACAGAGCTTTTTTCGGGAATTTATTTAGTTTTTTTTTTTTCCGATTCGCCCGGAAAATGGAGCGAATCCTCTACTCGCCTCGGACGAAGAAACGATACAACGAAAAGATGATTGTAAATACAACTCGAGTCAGTCTCGTGGCGTCTGGTTTCACGTGTTAATAAATAGCCACGTTATTACCAGCAAGCTAATTCCTCGGTCACTCTTTTCGTTTAACGAAGCTAATTATGACGGGCATAAATGTAAGCGTTCAATTGTTGTGTATACATACTCGCGCGTGCTCACTTTGTACGGCACTTGATACATTCTTTTTAATTGTATCGATGTTTCCGTTGTATCGTGTACCGTTCGTTCGTTCGTTCGTTCGTCCCGTTTCAACTTTAACTTTTCACTTTAAACTCCGATTTTATAAATCGGACGTGAAATTTGTGCCTGAACGCGCGTAAAAAGCGACGACGAGCTTTTCCAAATATCTGATTTAGGAAAAAATCGTCGATTCTTTTCCTCTCGAAACTCTCCTACGAAATAACTTTCGATCGCTCGACCTTCGCTTTTTCTCGAGGATTCGCTAAACACTCGCGTTCTTTTTCCTCTCGAGCCGAGTTTATTATCGGTAACTTAAGCAGATGTCGCACCACCGAGAAACGAAAAACGAATCGTATCAAAATACCTATAACGTAACTGTTTGGGCAATCGACTACTCGAACGGATCGAACGGATCGAACGTTTTATCGCGTCGATTCACCTCCGCTTTTACAATGACGCTTTATAAATAAAAGCGTTGTTTTCTCCGATTCGGGAGCCGATAAATTTGCCGAGAATCACAGCCAGAATCAAACTTGGTTCCTTCGAAGGCGCAGACCGATTTTTTTAAAAAAACTGACTATAAAATTTCAAGTCCCGAGACGACACGAGTTGAAGCCGCTGCTCGTGAAGAACTGCAGATTCTTTCCGTTCCGACGACTCTCGGAACACACCGCACTGTTTGGATATTTCATTACCACGGTTCTATTGCAAACACCTGTAGACATTCCAAGGTATACGTTTCGACGTAAAATATCTCTTGGACAAAGTTGATGAATCGTCTTTTTTTTTTTTTCTTTTTTTCTTCCACGCTCGCGAGCGGTGAGAGAGATCGGCTTGAAAAACAGGCGGCTTATGCGATAACTACTAATTAATTTGGAAGGTACGTCACCTTTATTTTTACACCGGTGTAACAACGCCTTTCCAATTTTACATAATATCGCTAAATTTATGGACGGATCGCTGCGATAAATAGAGGTACATTTATCAAGCTACATTTTCCATTTTCCATCTTTCTGCCTTGTTCGCGTGTCCCTGAAAACTACGGGATTTCCGCGATGAGAAAACTGTGCTGCAATTCGTAATGCAAAAATTATATTCTACGTCTTTCATCGATAAGTTTATAAAAACTTTATTCCAACGACTCCGTTCGTTTTATCGAATGGAAAAAAAATGAAAAACTAACGATACCGAGTACATTTCTTTTATTAGCGCTGGTGTTTTAGAAATTAAATAATATTGTACGAACGATGATAAATTGTGTATTCGTGATTTATATAAATGGATTAAAAATTACTTCAAATTTTTCTTCAATTTTTCTTTGCAGTAACGTAAAATGTATAGTGGAAATAAATTTCGAGCATCCAGTCTTGACGATGTTCGTCCAAAAATTTAAGTTGTGGTACAAATTTTACGAAATATATATATATATATATAATTACACATAAATATATTTATATACGAAATATACAAAAGAATATGTTACGAAAGTATCGGAAACTATTTTTCTTTTATTTATACGACGTAATCGTTGGAGCGTCGATTAATCGTTAATTTTACATTTGTTTACTCCGATGCGATGGATTGCAAATATAAAAATTGTGCGTTGATAATAATTAAAACATTTATTCAGCCATATTTCAATAAGTCATTTATTAAAAGTTAACAAATTTGATTATGTACGAATAAATCTTTTTTCAGTATACATGGGTGCGTTGTTAGCAAAATATATTTATCGGTTTGAAATGTATTAATAAAAAGTTACACACGTTGTTTAAACATTTAATCTTACAATTAGCGAGAAACATTCGTTTTTAACGATTTTAACGATCGAATATATTTTATATATTTTACTGCGTTACTTACGCCCTCTACTAACCTCACCTAAAACTACGAAACAGAAGTCGATAGAGTAGCAATCTACTAATTAACCAACCGCTGCAAAAATTGGTAAATGAATTCATTTACCGACAGGATATTTTTTATTACTCGGTATAAATCATTTTTTTACATCGTTTTTTTTTTTACAATTTTACAATAATTATTATTTTAACTTATCGGTTTCCCTAAATTATTCTCTTATCATTTTATATAAATAAGGCTAACATTGTTTACTCGATTCGATTCTCTATTAGATGGCGTATCGACGTACGATAAATTCATTCGGTTATTCTGGTTATTCTGGTTATTCTGGTTATTCTTCAGGTAACAACAAATCGTTAAAGATATGATAAATATTATTTGAAACATGTCCTATAAAATTTTTCGATTTTTCGATTTTTCGACCTTTAATTAAAATTCAAACGCGTTTGGTTATAAAAGAAACCTTCGCAAGCGACGGAGCGTAAAGATTGGAGTAAGATAAATCGTTACAAATACGTTTAAATTTCCAACAGAGTTTTCCGTATTTACTTCTTTAAACTGAATGTGTCGAATACTTTTTTTTTTGTTGCTGTATACCTTCCGAGTTGCAGAGTAGAAAAATTGTCTACATTAAATATGTAAGAAATCGTTGAAAATAATTTATTAAAAGGCTACATAAATATTTTGTTCAAATCGAAAATACAAAATTCTTTAGAGCGTATCTCGTTTCAGTCATATTTTGATATCTGTCAAAATGTCAAAAGACATTTAATAAAAATGAAGTAATAAAAAAAGGTTTGATAAATGTTATCAATATTTTTAAATTTATTACACATAATTATTGATTCAATTTTTCGGTGGAACAATGGTTGTTGAATTTGCCTCGCCAGTCTAAAAAAATGAACAATCAGTTGAATAAATTAACATTGTAAAATGCATTGAGAATAGAAGAGGAATATACGAAGAGGAATACAAACACTGTTGGATGGAGCTGGAGCAATTCTTAAGGTCGCATTGACGGCGGCGTCACTTCCGTTAATCGGTAAAGTTGCATTGACCAACGTTGCGGCTAACTTTGGTAACTCCGATGGGTTTAAGGTATACACAAAGTTTGACACGGCTGAAAAATTCATACTGGATGTTCAGTTTGATCCGTACCCAATACGTTTACGGTTTACGGTTTAGGGTTTACGGTTTACGGTTTTTAACCTCGCCCAAATATTAACGGGATGAAAAATTGTGGACCGAGGGTTTTTCTAGTTTTTCTAAATTTCCTAATTCACAGCTCCTTGGTGAATTTTTTTCCCTTAATTTCGTCGCGCTTTCCTCGACATTTTTTACGACAGTTTTAAGCGTTTCGAGTTCAAATCTTGTATAATAATCTCGTTGAAACAACGCGTAATAAATATAATGAAGTGTGAAATAACGTATGTTTGGAATACAGATAAACAAAAATTCTTTATGCCGAGATCGTTTACGTAAATTATAAAAACGTTAATTTTAATTTGATGTATGTATATTTAAATTGAACAAATTTGCGGTTATTTCATGAATTTTGATTATTATTTTTTTAATTTTTCGTTTATAAAAATTTATTTTTAAACGAACATCGAATTCGACGGACACTTTTTATTCTGATCTCGAAAAAATTATCTAATTTTTCCACTTCTAATATTAAGAAACGCAAACTTGAACGTAAACTTAAACGTAAACATTTTTATTGCCAATTCATAACAACGAAGACTTTGATTTATTTTTTTCTTTATGATCAAAATATTATTTTGTAATTTAGCATAGAACAATAACTACTTGTATCGTAATACGTTATAAATAATTTTCTATTTAAGTTACACGACATTTATAAATAGTTTTAGTTCAGCTTTGATGTCTTAAAAATTAGTTATACTATATATTTTTTATACTTTCGAATCGAGAATTTAATTAAAAAGAAGTTTTTACAAGGTATCATCTTAAAGCTAAGTTTTTTGACATTGAAAAAATTGAATTAATTAATATAATTACTGGACATTTATATATTTATATACGTGTAATAGAAATAATTACGTACGAATATATTTTTTAATATCTACACAAGGTTTATGCATTTATGTGGTTGAACGTATCGGCGGAAAAAATTGGTACATAATTAGATGGATAAGTAAGAATATATTTATGGATTTTTCTATGCTCTTATACATTTTTTCTCGCTGTACAATATCTATTAATATTAATTATGTTATATAATTTCGTATTGTAAAGGAATAAATATGCAGAAATATTTAATACTGTTTACTTAATAATTCGATGGATATAAGTATACATATATAAAATTGATAAAAATTAAAAATTATCGATTAATGTGACGAAATAGCAAAAAATGTAGAATGAAAAAATTACTTTTAAATCCTAAATAGTGAATAATAAAATAAAAGTTTCATTGACTCGAATGTCTTTACTAAAAATCTTTACTAAATCGATTTATAATCAAAAGACTAAAATAAGAAAATCGATAATACGAATGCACTGATCATCGTTGTGATGATAAGGTATGTCTTTTCCATTTTACAAATTAATTAATTATAAATGTGGTAATCCATTACTCGGTAAAATATAATTTTAAAAAAGTAACAATTTTCTTTGAACAGAAAATATTCGGATAAAAATGTACAAACTTATCGAATTTAAATTATTTGAGATTATTTTTTAAAAATACAAAGAATTTTTATAACGTTACGTGAATTAATTTTATAATTTAATAAAATATTTCTAAGCATTAATTATATTTATGATTTTTATAATAATGATGAAATAATTTTAGTTGCGTATCTATGTAATGATATTTATCGACGTATAATTGCGTAGATATGGCAAATCTTAAAGGTTGAAAATGGTTATCAATAAATATTACCATTTTGTTCATATGATATGGAATCAAATATAACTTTTCATTTGCTACAATTTAAAAATTATTTTCTTTTATAATTTTTGCTCGAACAGAAAAATAAAAAATGAACCTTCTATTTTCTTAATAGTTGACACATTTGAATTTAATTTCTAATTTATAAAACGAAAGTATATTTTACATCTTTTGGGTTACGCATAATTTTAAAAATATACTAAAATTGTCCTAATATAATGTTTATTTAAAAAGTCAATTTTTTTAAAAATATTATGGTATACCAAAGTAAATTATTTGTCTTATACAATTATGTATAATTAATTATGAGTTCCCGTATTTATTTGATAAAAAAAAAGTTTAATATAAGCAATTAAATTGTTTATAATATAAGTATATTTAGAAAATTATATTATATTGATTTTTAATTGTAGCAAAAAGAAAGTATATGATCACATATTTCAATTCGTTATTCTATTTTGTAGGTGACATGTATTTATGTGGATAACTAGAACGGATGAATTTGTTACCAGTAACTTTAATTTTATATTTGAATATTTTGTATGTAAATATTTAATTTCTTAAAAAATAAAAAATTAATATTATAAAATATGAAAAATAGATTTACTAAAAAAATTTTTTCTATATTATCAGTATTATTATATATCAATTATAAGTATAATAAAAGATAATAAATATTAATTATTGAAATAATAGTAAAATATTTATTCTATAATTACTTAAATAATAAAAAATTATAATTCAAAATTATCATTATGAATTATGATTAAAAATATAAAATGCGTAAAATTTGAAAAATAAATTATGTGTTAGAAGCAACAGAACATTAATTAATATTATTTAAAAAGTACAATTATAAATCTTAAAATAATTATAATTTGTTAAATTTATCGTACATTTAAATTTCTTTTGATAAAGAATCTAATTAAAATAAACCTAAACATATATTTTTTTGTATATATCTGAATCTGTAGATCAAATTGGTTTTTGAATTCTTATTAATATAAAACAAGATTTTAATCATTAACAATAAAACTCTAAATTCACTTATTATTTTAAGCACTTTTAATTATTTTAAAATTAATACTATTTGATCGAGTAAAATTATCTATTAATAATTGAGTTTTAAAATTAGTTTGACATTATTAGTTAACAAGAATCGATTTAAGATTTAATGTTATTTATATAATTTTATTAATATATTCATATCTGTTAAAATTTTTATCTGATCCACATACTTGGATAAATTCCAAATATACTATCTATGAACATAACAAATTATTAGGTATATATTTATCCTGAAACATAATTTTTCAATACATAACTAAATGAAAATATAATTGTTTAAATATAAATATGTAACTTATTTAAATAATATGTCAATATAATTAATTATATATTTATTCATGATTGACTTAATTCTATTTTAATTATAAATATGAAAATCAATCTTCTTATAAAATTTATAATTCAAGGACTTCTCAAGGTCACACTTCACTTTTTGAAATTTTTTAATTATTTAATACTGTTTGCCATAAAAATTATAATGTGTGAAATATAATATCATTTTTTCTTGAATTTTTTTTTAAGCTAAAAATATATAATTAATAAACATATTTATAATAAGAATTTGATTTTTTATATTAAAGATTATAAGGTTTACCATCTTCAAATGTATAGCATACAATTGTCTTTTAATGAAATGTATTTTGACAATTATTTAAGATACAATTACATAGCAGAAATTAACAAATTTTATATTTAACAAATATAAAGAAGTACATACAAAAATTTTTGGTAATTTTAAAGTAGATTAACCTTGTAAAAACTTTGCATGAAATTTTTATTTTTTCTAACGGATATTTTTATCTAATGTACAGAATTATCACCATTTTGAAGATGTAAATTTTAAAACGATTTAAGAAGATGAATACTAGTAATAATTATTATTAGAAAAAAACAAAAGAAGTTAAAAAACACTATTTAACTCGTAATCGACCTTGAAATAATAAGAGTACGAATTATCTTGAATTTTTATTTTTATAATACGTAAAGAAATGAAAAGAGTTTAAAATATTTAAAAACAAATTATTCTATTTTTGATATTAAAAAAAGTGAAAGTTTATTGCTCGGTAGAATTTATACATTTTAATACTTACCAATTGCATATGTAATCAACACAATCATGTAAATTTTCAACATGTTTAATTATCACAGAATATTCCTGCAGATCAAATAAAGTATTGCAAATGTGGCCTCGTAGTTATGCTAAGCAAACTTATATACTTTTTTTATCTTTATTGACTTTGCGGTAAATAGTGATACAGCAACATAAAACGATATGAAATGAATTTGTGCCATGAAAAAATCTATAAAATATGATTGTAATTCTTTTAAAGCAAACAAAAAGCGAAATAAAGATTCGAATATAATTTACGTTTCTTAATTGCGAAATACTCATTCAAAAAAAGTATTAACACAACGATTTCCAGAAAGTATTTTATTATTATTTATATATTGCATCGATCTTAAATTTTTTTTAATGTTAATACGACAGATTTTTTTTATTTTACTAAAATTAATGTCTCGTATCATGAAAAAGAAAACTTCGTTACCTTAAATTTGTTACAGCATAAAACAGGATGAGTTTTAATTTATAAGCAATTAAATTGAAAATTACTCGAGAGAAGTTATTATTATATAGAATTACGGCATTTTTAGTAATTATTTTGTATGTATATTGTTGCTATTGATCTTTTAATAATATAATGAATTTCAAACATATCGATTTGTATATTTCTGGATACTTTGCTATTTATATAAGTATAAAGAGTAAGCAATTTGATATTTTTTAAATAGTATTTTAGATAAAAATAGATAAATATTAATATATTTATTATTATTATTAGATAACTTATAAATATAATATAGTTTATAATTTTAAAAAACTCTCTAGTTATTAAAAACTAATTATTTACAACTATGTATACGATAATTACTATATAATACGAAAAATGTATTATAATTTACCTATCAATTATTTTTGATAATTTTTTTAATTTATGATTTTATGAATGATAGACTAAAATTGGTAGATAATTCAGTAATTAAAAATATACTAAGAAAATAAAATAAATTATTGAAAAAAATAAACAACTTAAATCATTATTATCTAGAGAAAAAAGTTTGATTCATCTTAATTTTAATATTAAATTTGATATTTGAAAGATATTGAAAGTACTTTACATTAATTAAATTAAATTTCAGCACATTTCTTCTAGCGTAATTATCTTTATAGCAATTGCATTACATTATTTAATATTATGAATTATTATTAATTAGTCATAAAATTCAGATGTAAATTTTAAATCCTTGGAAATTCACAATATTTTTTCTAATTTAAGAGAAATTATAGATTATATTATTTGAATAAAAAATTTCTCTAGCAAAAAAGTGTAATAGTAAAAATCATAAAATTATCTTTCCTAAAACTTTCAGTAAATTATTTACTAACTACATCTTTTATTAAAAATAATATACTTAATAATTAAAGAATAAACTAATCATAACTGAAAATAATGATCGAAGAAACATTATCTTGTATAAAATATTATTGTTATGATTAATTTTGATAATTTTTTATATTTGAAGGTTTTGTATAATTAAAATATATTTTCAATGGTAATGTAAAAAATTCTAAATATTGATTTCTTATTTACTATACATTAAATTTTATGATATATAGTAAATAAATATAAGAATGCATAAATTTGAATACAGTTTTAATATATAATAATTATTTACTATTAATTTAATTAATTATTAAAAAAGATAAAATTTATAAAAAGTTTAATTAGTTGAATAAAATAATGTTTATTATACTCTATGCATTTACGTTATATATATAAGTTGTTTAATAGAAAATATATTATAATCCTAATTTCAAGAATATATTTATATATAAAAGCAAAATACAAGCACATATGCAATATTAAATTACAATATATAATACCTAATGAATGTGCATATGGAATAATATAATATAGTAAATAATATAAACTTACTCAATCTTAATAATTCTTTGGTTTACTAATTCTATTTAATCAGTTTTAGTTTAATAATGAATTTTCGAAAGTTTCTAATTACACTAATGGTACAATAATAAATTCTCAAATGTACAGAGAAACTCGTAAACGTCTCTTCTTTCTATAAAATTAAACCCTTAAACAAAGAGTAACAGAGTAGATAAATCTGTTTTCTTATCCATTAAATGAAGTACAACAATTTTTTTATAATACTTTTTATTATGTAAATTAACTGCAGCACAAGGAAAACAATTTAAAGAATAATTTATGTACATTATTGTAAATTCTTGTGTATATTTCATTAATAAATTTTTTTTATTTATTCAAATTTTTTCTATTAAATTTATTGATTCATAAAATGCGTCAACTTGAATTTGGTCTAATATCAATTTAATTTCTAGTTAGCATAATTAATAGTTTAGCTACATACGAATTAATTATCATTAGTTGATTAGAAAATTTAAAACACTTATAGAACTACATATTTTTTAAATGTATTTTTGATGTTAATTACATTTTCAATAATTTAAAAAAAAATTATAATTGTACTCATCAGTTCTGAATTTCAAAATTCTATAAAATTTTATATAAAATTCTGTATCAAATTTCTTTTGATACCATTTATACGATTATAATAATATTGTACTAATAAATTGTATTTTTATTCTATAAAATAACACATATTTGTGCTAAAACTATTTATTTTTTATAATTAAAAATTATAGCTGTTAAATAAATAAAAACGACTAAATATTAATTATGTATTTTAACTAATAATTTTCAATGTATTATTAATATTTATAGTAATTCAACCTGTAAAACTTTAATTCGTAATTGCAATAATATTATTCAATTTATTATATTTAAGTAGATTTTTCCTGTTATAAATAAGTAATATATAATGTGTAATAAATATGTATTGTATTATGAAAATATTGTAAATTTGTAATTAAAAATTTTATTTTTTATTTTTAAATCTTATTTAAACGATAATTTTTAATGTTCCTATGTGATATATAATGTATGCATTTTGAAAGAAAATTAATTAAAGAACAAATAGTATTTTTTATTTAAAAGTTTCTATTAATTTTAGAAATTTAGTGAATTTGTGATATAAATATATATATCTATTTATATTGATTAAAATTTTTTTATTAATAAATAATAAATATATATAAGTTTAGAAAATAAATTTTATATAAATAAACTAATTTTTGTTAACAAAGCTGCTATTTAAAAATAAAAATGGTTTTATATGAATAAAATTTTTATTTCTTTACACTTTTTGATATATAAAATTATACACTTATTATCAAACTAAAAATGATAAATTTAGAAGCTAAAATAGAAATATTAAGTTACATTTTGGCTGGTCAAATAATATATATTATTTTGACAAGTAAATTAGTCATAAGAAATGAATTTTTTGAACAAAAATAATTTATACTTATATATCTAGTTATGAAAATATTCATGTAAGTTTGATGTATTGGATGAGATAATTCTAATTATAACTTGGTACAAATATAGAGAAAATATTAAAAGAATGAATAAAAAAATTTTTTTTGATCATATTTGATCTGGCATTTTATAATTTAGGTGGTCAAATTATATTTCACAATCTACGATTTTTATAAAATTTTTGATTAATTAATTAGGGAACGTAGAAATTAAATTTTTTAAATAATTCAATAAAAATAAACGAAATTATGTTATTTTGAGTTTTTAATTGAAATTAAATATTTACATTAAAAATGTATCGAGTGAATTAATTCAGATATTTTGAAAAAATTAGTCCATTACTATTTATGAATTTAATACGTTCTTTCAAAATTATGCAACAATATTATATTTTTAACAATACTAATACGTAAAAGCTTAACATTTTACCTATAAAAATGTAGATAATTATTTGAAATAAGAAACTAGTCGCAAACTATAATCAATTTTACAAATATTTATTTTAAAAAAATGCAGAACATTAAGAATTTCTTATTCATTTTATAAAAAAAATATTTAAATAATATGATCTATTTGACTTAAAAATGAGTGAATAAAAATTAAATATAGCTTATATTGTACATATTACATAATATTGATCATTTCAATTATTTTCTATTCCGTTTTGTTTTATTTCAAGTTGTCATTTTTCCTTCCGATTTTCATTATACTCTATTTTCATATTTACATATGAGAAAATTAAAAAATTTAACTTCAATAACAATAAACGATTATTACATTAAAGTATATAAAAATCAATTACAAATAAAGTAATTTTATTCCAGTGGTTTTTATAAAATAAAAAAATTTTATAAAATAATTTGAGGATAAATATGAAATAGCAATTAAATATGAAAAGTTTTTATGGAAATAATACTAATTTTAAATACAAATCTAATTGAAATATAAAAAAGTACATAAATTGCACTCTTTTGCTTAAAAAATAAAACCAATTTTATTACTTTTAAATACGTATCATAAGAAGTCAATACTCTTTCTGATGTTATGCATAAAATTTTACACAAAAAGATATTACTTTTTTTATTACGATAATATGAAATACTGGATTCTTAAGATCGTCAATATGATTGAAAGTATTGAGAAATAAAGTGTAACATCAGTATTGATAGGCTGTTTAATAATTGATGTGTGATATTAACAGTTAACTGAAAAAATACCAAATGATATAAAATAGCAAATGAATACATTCGTTTTAATTGTAAAAAAACATACATTTATGAAAACAAAAATCATTGAATTTTCAATCAAAGGTAAAATATCTTAGAAATTAAAATCAAGAAATACTAAATCAAAACATCAACAGTCGATAATAAAAAGTAAATTAACGAATTGTGATGCAATTAAAACAAATATATTTCATCAATTAATCTATATCGAACCATTATACTTCAAGTTATTGAAAGCACGATTTTAAAATGATGCATATATTAATTGGATAGGAAAATAAGTTGTATGATTAATCGAAAATAAATAAGTAAACATAAACTGACACATAATTCTTTAAATAAGGGATTAATATTAAAAAATATAAAATAAGTAATTCGTTAGAAAATTATTCTAAAGAATTTAAAACCTATTATACTAAAATTAAAGTCTAACGTTTATCAACTAAAATAGATATATAAAAAAAAGATTGCGACTTTTGTACAATTTTGTACACCAGTAACTCTTTTATCCTTTTTAGAAAAATGAACGATGAACCAAAAAAGAGATTAAAATCATTATTTATTAATTAATATTTTTGAATAATCATGAATATTTTTTTAATTAATATTTTTAACAATAAATTCAAATAATAAAATTACACAATAAAAAATAGTATATTCATATTGTTCTTCAATTAGAAAAATATCTTTTCTTCAATTATCCAACTAATCAATATTATATCTCTAAATTCTTACATATAAATACACAAGTAAATATAGCGAATTTGTTAAAATTAAATTATATTCTATGTTCTTAAAAGTGTAATCTAAAAAGAAACTTTTGGAAACAAAAATTATTTTATGTATTCAAAATATGTATAAATTTTCGTTTTAGATATCAAAATATAGAATCAAACTTACTGAATTTATCAATTTCATAGAATAAAGGAACAAGTTTTTTAGTACAATATAAATTGTATAATAATTGAAAAATTTAGTACACTCTCAATTTATTTAAGACAAAAATATAAGATAAAGTATGTTTTGATCAGAAGTAAGTATTAAAAAAATTTTTAAAATAAGATAAAAATAAATAAAATGAAATATATCAAAACATTGAAAGCATTTGTTTAAAATTATATCTTTAAAATATTTTTATACGACTATAAATAAAATAAAATAATACGAATAAGAATTGCTTATAAATTATCAAAGTCAAAATAAAATTTAACTACAAATTTATTTAAGATTGGTGATAAATGTAGTGAAATGTTTCGGTAAAAATATTTAATAATAATCGACTAAAGCATTAATACACTTTAAGTTATGTTAAGTCAACACAGTTGTCTCAAAAGATAGAATGATGAATTAATTGTATTAAAAAAGTTAGTAAAAATGTTATTTTGTTTCCTTTCTTTAATATAATATATATATATATATATATTCAAATAATTGATCGAGAAAGGTAATCATGAAAACTCGAATGTATATGTAATATCGAATTTCCGGTCACAAAAATATAAATCAAAATAAAGTTTAAATATATCGATAGAATATTATATTTTTACCGAAGATACTATGAATTATTACAGTGGTAAGAATATATTATCATAAAAGTCATAAAATTTTTAATAAAAATGATATCCTAATTTAAATAGTCAAAAATTAAACTTCTTTAACGGTATTTTTTCAATTGCTGGTTCTCATATGTAATTTAGTACAGATTGATTAAAACAACTAATGTTCTATTACAGTATTAGTTTCAATCATCATTTTAAAATAGATAAATACATTCGCTTAATATGTCAAGATATATTATTATTCATTTAATGTAATAATTTTATAATATGAAGTTGTAATATTTTATGACATAATAAAAAGTAATAATATATTAAAAGTGTAAGATAAAAAGAATCAAGAAAATTATTTTTAAATTTTATTTCAGTTACTGCACGAATAAATAATTTTATCGCTTTTATAAATTCTTCTGAATTTCAATTGTTGTAACAAATTATTCAAATGATGAAAAAATATAATAGAATAATGCCTTTACTTTCAGCAAAAAACTGTGAAGAATCTCGTCACGCTTTAATCATAAGTTCCTTGTTTTCGGTTCGTATCTTAGAAAATACTGCAAAATCGCTTATAGAATTTATAAAACTTATTTTTGTATAACCTGATTATCGATTAAAGTAAAAAAATTTATATTTTTTAGATGATCGAAGTCAGTAAATTACTTTAACATCTATTCAAAAAAACTTGTTAAATGGTTTTAAATTCTGATCTGGTAAATGTTAGTGTACATTTAATTTGTAAAAAATTAAAGTAGCTTACCGAGAAAACTAATTTTGAAATTTAATCGAATATTCATTACGAAAACTAAATAATTAAAAGAACTACATTAAAAAATTTAATGAATAAATATTTATTTAAGTAAAGTTAAAAAATATTTTTAAAAATCGGATAAATACAGTTTTAACGAGAATAATTAATTTTTTAGTAATATTTGATACATTTTTTACGATCATTGAATTAATTTTGTACTCGTTAACGTCAAAAAACATATTTGAAAACCAAAGAAAAAATTTTCTAACAGATTAAATATTTTACAAATCCTAGCGGTAAAAAATTTGTGAAGCTGATACGAATATATTAAGCAATGCATACGAGTCCATTGTTCTGTCGAAATTAGACTACAGTTTAATAAGTTACTCGACTTGCAAAGAAGGAATAAAACTTGATATTATACTTTACACGAGTCTATGACTAATACTAGCGTCACTCATAACTAGTCCTGTTTAAGTTTTACAAATGAAATAAAAAATTTAATACATATAAAATAAATTATTAATACAATATATTTATTAAATATCTATATCGTTAAATAATTGCGTGCACGAAATTTTTCTTACAAATTTTTTGATATAAAAAAGATCAATCATATAACTTATCTAAAATTCCATTACAAATACATAAACACATAAAATAATAACACCTATTTACGAAAATAAATAAAAAATATTATTAAACAACTTCATTGTTTTAATATCAAAATAGCAAAATGTTATCAACGGAATATTCTAATACCTTAGTATTAGGTATACCTATCGGTTTAGCCTTCGATAATTATAACTTTAAGGTGATAAAAATATATCATTTAAACTTAATACAATACATATTCTAATCGAATAAATAATTACGGCTCTAAAATTAAAAAATTTATCTTAAAAAACAAATATAACAATTAGCATAAAATAATAATATCCGAACAATAAAATAAACATTACAAAAATTAATTTAGAGACAATCAGCAATAGATTTTATAATAGCTATAATTAAAAATTTGTTATTAAAATGGAATAGAACATAGTAAAACTTTAGAAGTTTGAGCTTCTGTGATAGCGGAAAAAATATATAATCTAAAATTTGCGAAGAAAGAATTAAGCTGTATAAATTGAGTTATTATATAAACGATACGAATTAGATAAATATAAATTAATTATTAATATCTAATTATAGAAGAAAGATTCGATAAAATTTAAAATATTATAAATCTATAAGAATGAATACATAATAACAGAAATATTATATATTACTCCGAGTATAAGCGAAGAAAATGACTTTGTACTTGAATGCAGGTCTCGAAAGATATAATAATTACACCCATCAATTATCTTAACAAATATATTACAATTCTTATAAATTATACAGTTGAACAAATTTATCATAAGTTTTTTAATTGGGAAAAATTTTCCAAAATCTTTAAAAATATATATTTTATAAATGTATGTATCTTACATTAAATTTACTATTTTTAATTTACATTAAGAAAAATGAAGTAAAAAATCTCCCTATACATAATTCATTAATATTTATACAAAAAAGAAGGTTTTACAACTTTGTATTATTCTTTGTGTGAAAAAATATATATAAATCTAACGATTCCCAAAAGATTGTATTTTAATCGAATTCTAAAAATATCGATAAAAACAGTTTTCTAAAAAAATAAATCGATAATTTTTAAGGTAATTGTAATTTAAAAGAAAAATCTTCCACAGGAAAAACACTGATTTTGTTCCACCGAAATATTTTTGAACTCGTACAATTTTTTATCTCATCGGAAATCTTACGTTGCAGCTCAAAGTCAATCGCTATTATCTTGTTGTTTTTAGTTATTTGTAGTCTTGGTCCAATTCTATCGACTAAACGCATAAGATAACTAATTAATTTCGGTACTTGTACGAGTAAATAATTTTTTTATCGTGGAACACAGACTTGATCCAACAGCGGTGACTGTTTCAATGTTCTACTAATATTTTCACGCCAGATTTCAAAGTCGATAAATGAATATCGCTGCCATGAACTTCGCAATTCCATTTCAATCGTTCCTTTTCTACCGTATTCTATAAGAAATAAAACCACGGAAGATAACGAGGTTGAAGATTGCGAAACTTTCTCGTGATTTGTACTCGGCGACTGAGTCTTACTTACGCCAGAAGTAAATTCCTTTTTCCAGAACATATTCGGGTTAATGGTACCCACAACCTCAGTCTCGTTAGGCTTTTAAATACTTTTTTATTTTAAATATTATGAAAAGCGATTCAAATAATAAGTTGTAATGTACATTAATTTTGATCGGTAATATAATAACCTAATTATTTTTTTTTCAGGATCAGATGTCGTTAAAGTTTACAAAGGATTGCGATGATCAATATTATTAATATTATTATTATATTTATTTAATACAAAGAAATAGATAAATTTAATTACTTTGCTTCATTGCAATAATCATTCCAATAATTACTTATTTTTCAAACGTGCAATAAATAAAAATTACTAGTATCGCAGGTATTAAAGTAAAAATAATCGGATGATTTTAAGACTTAATAAATCTCGTGACAAATTTATCTTAGAAATTAATCCATTGCGTTAGCATACTTAAGAAACTATTTTTCATTGTAAATTAAATGAAACAAGATGATAATAAATTTCTTTCATTCAAATAAATTTTAAATTGTGAATTATTTACATGTGCATATATATATATATATTTATTTTTTTTTACAAAATACATGATTTTTAAATTATAGTCTAAAAGCTATGATATAACTAAATTAAAATTTTTCAATTGTATGTCATAATTCTATGGTATCTAATAACAATTATAATTAATTTATAGTATATAATAAAAATTTAAATGGAAAAATCATCATTTTCAAAAAAGGAAGTACAATAAGATTTCATTTACTCTATAGAATTTATTTGCTCGTTTAGTCGAATCGAAACGATTCAAGTTTTTAATCTATATTATAATTGTTCTTTAAAAATATGTTCTTTTATCTTTTATAAAATGTGTGAATTATTTTAATGATAATATTCGTGACGTAACGTTAAACCTTCCTTAATATTGCTTATATCAAAGGTTGAATTTAAGTATTTGGAATATTGGATAAAATATAAAATATAAAATTTTTCAACGATATATTCATAAAAAATAATATTAATAATGGTTTTTACGTAATGACAAATATCGATTAAAGAATAACTTAAGAAAATTGAATGTAAGGTTTATCGATGTGATCGCTATTATCAATATTAGCAGTAAACTATATTTATATTTAAAATTTAGTTACTAAATATTTTGTACGGGAGTTCGTTTAGAAAGAACGAGAATATTAAACAAGTTTTACAATATATCGGTGCCATTACATCTTGATATGAAATTCGGACATGAAACGGTAAAGAGCCATTTTCTAAATTTGTGGTAAAAGTTTGCAGGGAAATATTCGGACAAATATTTAATTTATGCAGGTATAATAATCGGAGAAAAATTTTTATTATTACAAGTCCTCTGAAAATTGCGTGTAAAAAATTGAATACGCGTTCGTAAACAATCGAATAGCACACATTCTTTCTCGGTAAAATCAATATCGGATGAATTCCATTTGATATGTTTAATGTCTTCTAGGATTGGCGTTCCACGCCCATGACGTATGATGGCCACCTATGTAACCATGGAAACCCAAGAAAAGGAGGGCTGTAACTGTCGTACGTGATGCCATTCGTAAAAGAGCCGAATAGAAATGGAGACGAATTTTATGTCAGGAATAGACGCTTCATTTTTTTTATGCACAAATTTTCATTAACTACGACTTTCAACTATGGATTTGTAATTTTGTAAATATTTTTTTATATTATGGGCGATGAGGGTTATTCGAGTATTCCACTCTTTAAATGAAGCTTAAAACATTTTATACGTATTTATCCTTCCCTTACTTTTCCTTATGCTTAAAATCTAGTTGCTAAACTATAATAATGAATCAATGATTCTTTACGAACTACGTTTTAGTGTAAAATATTTCGCCAGTCTTATTCGTTTAAATATCGGGCAATAAAGTAACGATATATACGTTCTAGTAAATCAGACTAAAAGCTAAAAATAATTAATATATTTTTATTGTAACATTTATTACTAAATAACAAAAAATACGCGTTAAATTTTTATTAAATAATATCAAGAATTATTTACAATAAAATAAAAAAGTTATTACGCGTAATGTTTATCTAAGTCTATTGAAATTGATTGAAAATTTTAAGATATTCGTTAGATAAATCAAAAACTGTAAATAAATGATAATGATTTATGATTTACGATTTATTTTATTTTAAATTTCTAATATGATTTATTATTAAATTATAGTTTCAAATAAATATTTAACTGGTTTTGAAATAAATAATAGATTTATACAACTCGAATCGAATCTTCTTATTTTGTTCTCTCTCACATTTATAATAATTCTGTAGGGTGTTTAATTTTAAATTAGAAGACGTTTATAACTCTTTAATATTTCCATTAAAAATGAAGATAAGAGCACTCGTTAGCTTTTGAGAGCTTCGTTATTAAATACCGGAAAGCAGTCATTTAAAATTCACATTCTGCAGGATTTGTAATTTCTGTCAGATATAATATTACGGTAATAAATTCTACGATAAGACTTTTAATAACTTTTTTAACTTCTATATTTATAAAATATATAAATAACGAAAACGTATTTTTCAGTTCTTAAATTTAATTCGTTAAACATTTATTTATTATTATTGTTCAAAGTCATTTTATTCATATATTTATTACGTTTCAATGTTTAAAAAAGTTCGGTATAATCGCTCAGAAATTATTTTTTGTATGTATATTATACATTGTATAATATAATTTATAAATATGTATTTGAATTATTAATTACAAAAATGTACGTATTAAATAACTATGGATAACGTTATTTTAATATTTAAAAGAACTTTTTTTTGTTAAGACATGTTTTTTCCCCGCATAATGTATAATTTAATATTTTGTAATCAATAAATATAATTATATTAATTTTTTATTGATTATGATTTAATAACGAATTGATTCATACAAAAATATTAAAATATTAATAGCGTACATAAAATTTAATATTATAAATTAGGAATAGTATAAAACATATATTTATAAATCTAAGAACTAATTATACTATTCTTAATATTTAAAACTCGCTGTTTAAATCTTTAATTGAAGAAATTAATTCTTTGTTTGAAGAAAGTAAAGCTTTATAAGATAAAATAAATTGTGAAAATTTTATTTAAAATTAAATCATAATTTAATATTATTTAAGAAAATGCATGAATTACTTTAATAATAAAAATGAAACACTTGATTTATTTATTTTGTACTTATGAATACCAACGATTAAAATACAAATATGCTGTTATAATTTATATTATCGAATAGAAATATTTTAATATATTTTATGATTGTTTCATGTATTATTTCCTTATTAATATACTAATTCATAATTTAATAAAAATAATTTATAATTTAGAAAATTTGTAATTAATTTAAAGATTTGGTAATAAATCATAACTAATTTCTATAATTAATTATATTAATGTTACGTAGTAATAAATTTTTTATAGAAACAATAATTTGAAATGAATTAAAACGGATATAAAATTATACAAACATTTTAAATTATCTTACTTAAAATTTTTTTATGTAATATAAATTTATAAAAAACTATTTATTATTTTCACTTGCATCTTTGTAATAAAACTCTTAAGATTATTCAAACAGAACAAAGATTTTTTATATTGATATATGAATTAATGAAATTTCTTATAAATACACAATTTTTTTTAACTAAACTGAATTATAATTCGTCGTAATAATTTAGTTGAATCAACTTTTTGAACAAATTTAAATATTTGATTTCAGCTGAACTACCAATAAAATATATGAATAATTGCATGCACAAATTTTTATATTTAATTTTAATTCACCATTTAATATTTTATGGAATATATATATGTTTAGAAACAATAATGTCGATTGTCAAAGAAAGTATTAATAATTAATCATTCATGTTGTCAAAATCAGTCTTTTGTATTTCTTAATTTCTACGACAAGATTTGTCATTTAAAAATATTTTTTAAATATTGAAAGATATTGTAAATACAAATTTCAAAACTATGGATTTTTAATCGTCTTTAGAACAAACAAGAATTATTTATTTACATTGAAAATATGTAAAAATGAATACATTATAAGGATTAAATAAAACTCTGTAAAGGATCAAAAAAGCTATTTTAAATTTTTGTAACTAAGCAATGTTATAATTATGATTGTCCAAATTACGATTTATATTTATATTTATCATAAGATATATTTTTATGTATTTATTTATAATAACTTTAGTGTTTTAATATAATATTGTTTGCAATAAAATATAGTTACATGACATTTATGTGAAATTATATTCTTGTAACAGGTAAAAGAAATCAATAGTTTTTCAAAATTAATAAAGAAAAAAGAACATAACACAATTATTGATAACGTGTTTCAATTTAATTAAAATATATTATAATATTTGTATAAAATAAAATTCATGAATTATCACGTGTTTGTATTTTAACAATTTAAAAATATATCTACATAAATTTTTTTTAATATTTATAAAAATCAAATTACAATTGATTTAGTTCAATACAGTTTTTTTCATAAAATATTATGAGTTCGATTATCTATTTTATATTATAAAAAACGTGTATAAAATAAATTGCTCAATATATTATTCTATACATATCCATCAAGAAAAATAATAATAAAATTTGTAAATTTTTTTTACTAACATACGAATCTAATTAACTTTCTACTTTTTCATTTATAAATAAGTGTAACTATATATTTGTTCGTTAAAAGATGTAATATTAGATAGCTTCTTCTTAATTTTGTCTTATAAAAATAAAATTTTGCGGTAAATTTGGTTAAAAAAAAATTAAGAATTCGTGACTTTATTCGAATAATATATTACAATTTAAAATATTTGCGCATGAAAATCTTATTCGTTAAGGAGACAAAATTTTCAAAGACAAAAAAAAATTCTTAGAAATAGATTTGCTGGAACGACTATAAAAAAGTTTATTATGCTTTGTGAAATATACAATGAATTAGAATAAATAGAGAAAAATTTTGTTTGTATCGAATGTTCTTAATATACGCGATTGATTCTCAGTTATAAAATAATATATTAAATCATAATTATGTGTTTTTATAAAAGATATCGGATAATTTATAAAATATTTTATTTTATAGAACACAGATTATTGCGGTATTTAATTCAATAAAATACGTAAATACGTAATGATTAGTAATATATATATATATATATATATATATATATAAAGTAGCGATAACTCGTTCGAGATATCAAAATGTATGACACTTTAGAATTTTAAAGGTATTTCTTTTACTATGAAACGACTCTCAAATACAAATTGTGTCTAAACATAATACGTAAAATTCAACGCGTTAATTTTTTTCACGAAAAGCTTTTTTCAGAAATTAACTCAAAGGCAAACGTCATTTTTATCCGAACGTAAATACATAATGCGTCAAAGAAAGAAAAATTGTACGATGTCCGTTTCGAAAGTTTAACGTCTATTAAAGCTCGTAAACGAGTTATAAACACTCGATCAAACGAACCATGATAAAATTTAACACAAAAACGTACGCGATCTCGTTTAATTCTGCACGTTTTACAAGAATAACAAATAATACAGAAAAAATAAGGTACACGTATCGAAAGGTGAAAAGCGTAAATTACAAAGGTAACGATCGTATCCGAGAGAATAAAAATATTAGCATTATATTTTTGTAAGTTATACAATAATACTGACACCGATACAGAGGATACGCTAAAAAGAGATGTAAATAAAAAGAGACGTAACAAGATTATACACACAGCTCGTTAATTTTTTATAGTCAATTGAACTTCGCCACTCGGGAGCGAAATCCATTCTCGGTGTAAATCGAACGTAGCGGTGAGTAAGTTTCAGATAAGACTCAATTCTACACAGCGGAATAATATTAACCTTCCGACTCAAGGATACAATAGGAAGTGCGCATATAGGCTCTCGGTCGCTCGAAACGAGATGACGAATCCCCGAGTATCGCTCCGCAGACGTACAGAGAAGAAGAGAAAGAAAAAAGAAAGAAATAAAAAAAGAAGAAAAAAAACGACCGACGTTGTCGACGTTGTCGGCGTTGTCGACGTCGCGTCGACGGCTTCAGAGGATATTGCTCCGAAAAGCGCGCGAGTGCGGAATGCTATAAATAAGAAAAGCAAGCGTGCCTGGTATTAGGATAGAGAAAATCGGCTTCTCGGATGCTGTATCGGAAGCGGCGGTGGACACACGCGGTTCTCGCGTCGTACACAATAAACCTTTGGCTCGGGGAGCGAGTGAATGAGTCGTAAACGCGTTGCCTCCGCGTACATCTTAAGACGCATCCCGAGCAAAGGACCGGAGAAAGACCAAGATTCCTCTCTCGCAGATGCAGCGAGGAAGCTTACATTTTTAATGGAAGGGTGTGCGTCGACTACGACCTCCTCGACCCTTTTTTCTCTTTCGCCTCCGATAGCCGTCTCGCCATAAACGGGCTCGTAAAAACCGGGGGAGGGCCGCCGCCGCCGCCGCCGCCGCCGCCGCGTATATACGCTTCTCTCGAGCGACCTTTTTTCCGGAAACGACGAGGTTGGCTTTTTCGCGAGAGTATACGGCGACCATAACTCGATGCCGAGTGAGAGCGGGTCCCTCGCGCCCTCGTAAAAAGGCTCCTAGGGTAGTAAAGGCGTGCTGGATCCGAGAGATATTACGACGGCTCGGCCAATCTCCGGGGAATCTTGCGATCCGAGGGGGTTGCAGCCGGCTCACCCGTACCGAGGAGTCCTTCACTCGAGATGAAGGACCAATGGGAGGAGGCCGAAGCTGCTGCTGGCCTTTTATCGCCGGGCTTATATGCGAGCGACTTTCGACTTTACGCAGTCGAGGAGTAATGGCGAATACCGAGACTCGCTTTTTTCTTTTTTTTTTTCCTAGCGCCTAGTTTCGCTTTTTTCTCGACTTTTTCTCCACTTTTTCTCGACTTTTTCTCGACTCTTTCTCGACTCTTTCCCCCGACCGACGATATTCAATCCCAACTTTTCCAACCAGAAAACACATTTTTCTAACGCGAGTTGGACAAATTCTACGAGCTTACGCTTTTTATAAATTGTTCTCGCGTTAAACGTCGTCGTGAGCACCTTGAGAAGTAAATCGTTATCCGACGCGACTTGAACGACCGATACGGAAAAGTATCCAAACGGAAATAGGCGAAACTAATATCAAATTTTAACACTTATTTCGTATGATAGTTTTACGAGTAGTTCGACATCTGCGGATCGTTCGTTCGATGAAAAACTAACTCTTTTCGTACCGACAAAATAATACTAGTTTATTTCGTACGATACTGTAAACATTTTTACCTGTACTTTTTTTTTGGTAAATTAAAACACGTTAAAGTAACCATAAAACGTGAAGTTTTTTAATTAAAAATCGAAAATTAAAGCTATTTAAATCGATACCAACGTTTATATATAAATTTGAAAAATATTTTTAATTTAACTTAAATACCTGAATATAAAAAATTAGTTTTCGTAATCAGAATTCATCCGAAGTAGAAAACAAATATCTAATTATGAATTACGATATTTTTCTTCGAATAAGCAACATAAATATTATTTTTATATCCATATACGTCATATAAATTAAACTTTTTCTTTACTAAAAAATACAACGACAACGTTTTCTTAAAAAATGTTCTAACAAAAATTTGTGAATATATCAGTTTAATTGTGATTATTTTATTATTTTTATGTAAAATAATTCTTTTTATAGTTATAAAATAAAAGAAATCAATGAAACATTTACTTATAATAATACAGTCTATAATATTTGCATAGCTAAGAATGACTAAGAATATTCGATTAAATATGCGAATTCTAGCGTGAAATGACAAATTTTTTGTATTACCGATTAAAAACATTTAAATTTAAATTTATAGAAATATAAGAAAATAATACATTTCGCAATGTTGGAAATATTTATACAAAATACGTTAATACTATACTTCTATGTTATAAAAATAAATATTTCTCGAAACTGCTTACAGTATTAAATCATTCTTTTCCCGATAGTCGACCAAAAAGCTTCGTTCATTTTGTAAAGAAATATTTATAGGCTACGCGATCCTTTTTTTTAAGTTTAGCTTTACTCTTATTCTAAGCCTCAATAAGCTTTTAGTGACCCTAAAATCTCAGATATGACATTATGGTTCATAAAGTAAATTAAGCGTGGCAAATTTTTTCGACTTAGAACATATATGTTTTAGTATAGTTTACGTAAAAATAATGTTTATTGAATAAAAAAATGAATGTAATGATAAAGTAAAATGAATTTTGATATAATAAAATTATTAAAATACTAGAATAAATAAAATCAATTCCTTAAAAGAAAGATATTTTTCTTTATATGTTTCAACGAGGCACATCCGAATTTATAAATCTAAGAATTCAGACTCAAAATAAAGCATGAAACGAAAGGAATTCTATAAATATTAATGTAAAATTGAAGTTGAAATGTTAATATAGGATATTACGGTGAAAATAACATAAAATTTCAAAAAATATTAGCGTTAATAACAGAATAAAAAATACTTTTAAATTCTATACTTATACAACATTATAGTATGATTAACATCATTTCAATGATTTAGACCAGTAATTAAATATTTTGACAATAATATATAAAAAGGATATAAATTTAATCGGAAGAATTATTGAAAGTATACATAAATAAGTAAAATCTCGTAAGAAATTTCGATAAAAATAAAATAAATCTTTTGTTAAAATAAGAAAAACGTTTCAAAACTTAATTCGATGAAAATTTTGTAAGAACAAAACATGAAATATTAAATTATATTTAAGAAGTAAATAAAACAATATTAAAAATAGATAAATATTTAATCACGAAAATTTCAAGATAAAGATGAGATGTAAAGACAAATTGTGAAAAATTTTTTCATCGATGAAAATTATAATATTTTATTATAAATTCAATACGATAATTAAAATTATAAGCAATAAATTATTTAAATACTGATTTTTATTAATTCTACGAATCTAGTATTTTGATATTTGTATTTCTGTACGTATATATAAGAAAGAATTTACTTTGTGATATTTCTACCATTTTTTATAATAAAACTACGAACAAATATTTTAAATTTTATGTATTTATTCACAAATAGTTAAATTAACAAATTTATCCACGGAAGAATAATAATGCGAGTCTAAATATATTTTTGACTTCAATTCTTTTCGCGACGGTAAATGTTATTAAGATTTTAGGCTACATAATGAAATAAAATTATATTTCAGTTAAATTGTTTTTCCGTTTATTTGAAAAAAATTTTATTTAAATATTAGTTTTTGCTACGTTAAAATATCCCTCCATTTCTTTTAATATTTAAATTTTATAAGAAATATTTATACGATTATATTATTAGTATAAATTTATATAATTAATTTATGATTTCTAACTTTAAATTCTTTGAACCGACTCAAATTAATTAATAATAAAATATAAAAAATGTGTATTTTCTTAAATATTATTTAAAATAATTATGATAAAAAAAATTAAGGTATTTAATATTAGATTTTAAAAGAAAAATATTTTAAAAATATTGAAACTAAAACATTGTATCGAGAACTACAAATTAAAAATAGTATGAAACTTTAATTCAAGTATTTTATAAAAGTATCCTTATAATGATTGCCTCATATTTAAAGTAAAAAAATTATTTATAAAAAATTTACGAAAGCAACGATGATAACTAGTATGTGTTAATTCATTTCGAGTCTTTTCATTGTATATTCATTATAGTATTTCTCTCTTTAACATATTGTTACGTATTTGATACTTGTAGTATTTTGCTTTTGTATTTACAAAAATATTCCTATTAACAGACCCGCTAAAAAGAACCTAATTAAAACTTATAAAATGCGATTGATTTATACAGTTTAAAAGCAATTAAAACAGATTCAGATATATTCAAATTGAATCAGTTTTAATTGCTTTTGAACCATAAATTACGTGTATCAATCAGTTTTAATCAGATGTTTATAAACAGTATTAAAGTACGGTTTAATTATACTAAGAACTAAAGACAAAATAAGTAATTTTATTTTAATGAAAACTTTATACGTGACTAAAGTCAATAATCAACAACCAAATCAATCCTCGGTAAATTTATGTCAATAATATTTTGAAATTTTAATTTATAGTCTGTCAAAATCTAGAATTAATTCTACTGAAATAATTTATTTTTTACTTTACTTTCATACAACTATAAATATTTTTATTAAAATAAGTTAAAGGTTATAAAAAAAAACGGAATTAAAAACCATTACAAACGAATTCTTATTATAAAATAAAATGTAGTAGAAACTAATATTATACAAAATATTACAAAATGATTTTTTACTTCTTCTGACATTAAATTTAAATTTTTATTACTACGTTACTACTTAAGTTTACTATTATTTTTATATCAAATCATAACATTTAAATTATGATTTTGTCTTGAGCATGAACTTAATTAATCTTTTACACTTAGTATTTTGAATAATAATATGCATTCTTAAATTTTTATTTATCATACAACAAAATCTATAAGAAAAATTCAATGATGATATAATAAATAAAACGTAAAAATATTAGTCACAATACAAAAAAACCTTTTATTAATAAATTAATTAACAAGAAATTTGAATGAAGTGTAGTTATTTTGTCATACAATATAAATATGCTTTTTTTGAAACGTATAACATAAGTTTACGTTAACAAAATATTTAGTTTAATAATTTTATTACAATTTTTTTACTTTAAAATCTTGGTTTAATAAATGACATAACGACTATTAGCAAATTAATATATTATTTTTTAATTTGTATTTAAAATAATTGTATTTATGCTTTATTTATTATTTATTAATCGATAATTTAAAATCACAATTCAAAATATATATTTTAAATTTTAGATATCTTTATATATGCAATATGTATAAACCATTTAATATAAATATTTTTTTATGATTTTATAAATGTATTTTTAAATACTTGTTCACAAATTTATAAAAAAAATTAATTTTCACATTAACAATTACAAAGTGTAAATATATGAATCAGTTATATAAATTCTATTAATCGTTTAATATATAAGTGTATTAAGAAAAAAAATGGGTAGTTTAATATTTTTAATTTATTCAACTTTACAAATTTCTAAACACCGATTCAATATTTTCAAAAAAATCTCGATTTTAACTAATTATTAATTAAACCGAAATAACAAAAGTTATTATTTAATAATTAATTATCTTGCAAAAAATTTTTATACTTTTTATTCTATATTGTATAAATAAAACTTAATTTATAATCAGGTAAAAATTCTTGATATTTGAAATTTGGTATACAATATAAAAACATGATAATAAAATAATTAAAATTAAAATTAAAATAAATAAAAGAAATCAATAATAGAGAAATAGGTTTAATGTATTTACTATTTATTTACAAAATGAGAATAAATTTGTTATTATATAAATATTATATTACTATATTTATTTATCATTTCTTTCTTGCTACATTTCCTTGTTTAATTCTTTTTTACTTTATACGCATAACTGAAGATTCTATGTATAAAATTCTGATTAATTTCTCGATTAATATAATCCATAATTTTTAATTTCATTCTCCTTATTCGTACAGATTTCGACGGATACCTTTTTAAATAAAATCTTTTATTTTATTTCTTTCTATAATCTTATCGAATATTTTTATAAATTTATAAAATTAAATTATAAATTATTCATGCGGTTATCGTGACATAAAAAATTCTTGTACAATCACATATCGAGAAAGAAAATTAGAAATTTTTCAATCTTTGTTAATAATATATTATTTTGCACATATATTTCATTTACCTATATATGTACAATTAAATTCTTGGAATACCAAGTTCTTTATCCGTCCAATCGCTAGGATTCGGTAAAGGCTTACCACCGTAATATGCCTGAAAAAATAAAATAATTAAATAATAAAAAAAATTATTATTCACAGCTATTTCAAAGAATCTATCGTATCAAGTATAATTTATATTACGCTATAGAACGAAGGTAAGCAAAATATTGAAAATATTTGTAAATTAAATCGAACGAATACTATTAATTATTATAAAGGAAACACAATTTGAAACAAAATCAATTTAATTATATTTTTTATAATATCCATACTTATATTTATTAATTATTGAATTTAACAAATATTAATACTTAAAAAATAAGAACAAAAAACCACAAATTCCAAATATTTTTATTTATAATTTACCCAAGCTTATTTGCAAGTAATTCTTTAACTAAATCTATGAGAAAATAATCAGGGAAATATTCTACGATAACAATGGATATCAATATACATAGAATAGTAAAAGTATTCGAGCTTTTTCGTCCAGTTTTCACTGCGTTTAAAAATCGAATCACTTACTCGAAGTGCATCGAACTGATGAAACGCGTTCCAGTAAATCCACCAGTAAGTTAAAGCCATAACGCCTGTAGCAGAATTGAATGCCCATCGTGGCGGATTAGGTGCAGCACGATAAGTCCATCTAGGAAATTAAAATAATAATATCGATGATTTAAAAAACTTTAAGTTTTAAATAAAAAAGAATTCGTGAACATAACCTTATTATTATCGTAAAAAATTATATAACAAATAAAATTTTACTCACGATCCATGGCTTTGCCGTACTTGATTTAAATTCTGTAATAAGTTGTTTGTGACACATCTCCGAGTTATACTCGTCAGTGCATTCATAACTCTTAGAATAAAAATATTTTCTACAGTGATCAAATGTATTGTTTTTATGTTATAACCTGTCACCCTATAAGCTGTACAAATACCATATTAATTAAAAGCAACCGTAAGTGACGGTAAGCGACGGGGAATGCGACACTAGCGCTACTCTTCGAGAGTCTTCCTTATTAAATTCACATCCATCGGTTTGCGCGATTGCGGATAACGTAGATAAGTGTTGGTAATGTAAAATCTACGTTGACGAAAGTGAGATATAATTATAAAATTTAAATTAATAATTCGATAACAAAATAATATAGAATGAACAAATATTTAGGTTGTTACAAAAATTAGGATCGTTTGAAACTGATATTGAGTTCACACGCGAAGTGTACAAGATAAATATAATTATTTTTGCATGGTTTTAAAATTACTCCTACACCTCGCTTTAATTAGAAAAAGAATAACTAAATCTATCGAATAAGTAATAAGAAAAATTTTATGTCAAATTAGACCGAGTTGAATTTGTATCGTATTTCTTTCGTTTTATAAAATATTCGATGTAATGGTTAAGTTTTAAATGAAGAATACTTTTATACATTTTTACAAATGTATTTTGTAAATAAACCTATTTATTTTTTAATTAATCGATCGTTGTATTATTTATATATTATTTTATTGACACATTGTGTCATTCTTTGCGAAAATGAAAAAATATATATTGAAAAAATGTTCTGTTATTTTTATCGATCGGTGAAAGTGTCTTTATCCGTAACGATAAAAATATCTTGAATTTTTATGTACGACTAAATTTATGTATAAAATATTTAATACGTGAATATTGAAACGAAGACAAAATTGTAAATACTGCATGTTTATAAAAAATAAAATCTCACTGTATGTCTCAACGATACAAACGCATATACCAGACACTTATTTACTTTTTGAACGATAATTTTAAATAAAACGATTATTACTGGAAATAATTGGTCATAGAAATCTGTATTAGCTTATCGGCAATGTTGTAAAATAAAAAATATTTCTAGTTACATACTTTTTAATACACTTTTTATACAAAGCTTTTAACACATATTTATCATTAAATACATTTCCATTCGACTTACTTGATTTTATTTTTCTAAGTAGAAATACTCATTGGAATTTTTTATCGAGTAAAATTCTAATTATTTTAAGCACAAGTCTTACATTTATCGTTAATAATATTCCTTGTGTTTTATTTTAAGTTTTTACTAAGATCATTTGTATAATCTAATGTGATATTCACTAATAATAATGTAATACAATATATGATTTTTATCTTTAAATTTGAGAGTGAACGACTCTTCGTATCTGTATTTACAATACATTACTTTTTTTATATATTATATAAGTATGAATAATAGATCTAATCTTTTAATTAATCTAGTTATTTGATTAAATAATTAAATAATCGAATGAAGATATTGGTTATTTTTTCGATTTATTAAGTACATTTTTCGTGTTTAATTTATACATCATTTAAATTATATACATACAGTTACAGAGAAAATGTTCAAATTTTATTTTAAAATCTAAACTTATAAAAAAAAAGTTTAATTATAAAATTAATATTTAATGAAATTTTTATGAATGATAAATTATAAATTATAAGTATTATATTAACTTTACATAAAAATACAAGAATTAACGAAATTTAAATATAACTGATAAGTATTATTTTTTTATCGTAGTTCGAAGAGTAACGAATTAAAAATAAAAAACGAAGAAAATCTTTCATTGATTAAAAATACGAAAATAGAACTCACTAACTTTGTGGTACCTAAAAACTTAAAATATATTGGAAGTTTTATTAACGTACGATCGAAGCTGCAAAGAATTGAATAGGATTCTAATCATAATTGGCTATACATTGGTTTGAAATTCAATATACTATATTGAAGCCCTTCAATAACATATTAAATTCTATTCTCTAATATTTTTAACGATCGTTATACATAAAAACAATGATTAATTTTTAAAAACGTATATTTTCTTTACAATTAAAAGATTGTTATTAGTCGATGCATAAGAAATAAGATAAAACAACAACTTTTATTAATATATTTTAAATGTTTAATTATAAATTTTACCAGTAGCTTCGAGAACTTTATCTACTAAAAAATATCGATCAATGTTATCTAAGATTCTGAAAAACAACTTATGCAAAAGCAGTTCGTTTATTTCAATAAGTTTCTATTATTTCAACTATTTGATCGACAAATATATTTATCGCAAGAAGTTATTGTGATTAAACAGTACAACATACTTAATTAAATTTCGTACGGTACGATGTATTTTTCAATTTATAAATCAAGCTTAAACGTTTATAAAAATGAAGGATCAATCACGAAAACGCATTCGATAATAACATACACAATTCAAACGATTATTTATTTCAGAGTATCTCATTTCCTCCTAGTGCTTTTTGTAAAAAAGTGCAAATGTTGATGTATTGTAAGGTAAATCTTTGTTTATGATACGTTAAACATTGATACTATCGCTATTTAAAAGCACATTCGTTGATTTTGACATCGATCTTATTTTTCATAAATTCGAATATCGACAAAATAAAACGGTAACTTACGTATCGGCGGTTGTAAAGAAAGGAAATTCGATCAATACAAAAAGTGGGTATATGTAGAAATTTAAAATTTTGTTACATTTTGTAAAGTTTAATATTAATACCCTTTTATCCAATGTATCAAGTAAAAGTTTTCTGTTATTTTATTACCTAAAAATATGATGTATTTTTAATTACTCTAAAAATCATTTATAATAATAATAAAAATTAAAATATAAAAGTATTGACCATCGTGTTGAATCGAAAATTTATTTCTAGCTCAAATTTAACAGTGCATTAAATCTACATAACACCATCGATACTTCTGACAGAGATATACCTTTATTTATTGTACAATGACATAAACGTAATCATTGTGATATATCTCTAAGTAAGAATTGAATAATCATAAGTCTACGCGACTTATTTAATTATAATAAACGCATGCGAATTTTCGCACAGTTCGCAGTCTTTTAAATCACATAAACATGATTTGTATTCCTCTTAAACAATAAACTTACATTAATTCATTTTATCAGCTACATTATTTTAATTTATGAACATAAAATATCACATATATATAGTACATTGACTTATAATTAAAAAAAGTTATATAATTTTGAACGCGCATGCGCATTCTAAAATTGCATATGGAAAAGTTGAAGCGTTTGGTCAATTTTTACTCAGCTTTGATTACATTAGTCATACCTTTGTAAGGTTAACCAATATTTAGAATAAGAATTAAAATGTATGGAATTTTAGTACATTTTCGTGACAATAATCGTCAGATTTTTTCACATTAGAAGTGAATAATTTATAAACGAATTTATAAAAACGAATTATCCATTATAAACATGGATAAAATAATATTTATCACCGAAGTTTTAAAATCGTTCAAAATTAAAATTAAAACATTTAAATTTACTTCAGTTTTTTTTTAATTTTTTAAAAATAATTATAAAATGTGTATAAAAAAAAATAGTTATTATATTTTTTCATTCTTTTAGAACCTATGCAAAGAATGAAATAATATTATAGTAAGTAAACGTTTAAATTATATGCCTTGTAAAATTCAAATTATGAATTGATTTTAGCTTTTGAAGTAAATAATCAAAAATAAAATTGAAACTTATATGTGTTTGAAAGAATAGTATATAAATCTTTTAATTATATTAATCAACAGAGTTATAAATTACTTGATATCGTTGGAGTAAAGTTTTGACTTACTACTATTTAATATAATACTTTAATATAATACCGTTATAATGAAATATTTATTATTATTATGTTATTATTATATTATAAAAGCTTTAAAACATGTAATATACTGTTTTATGTGTATATATATATATAACCAAACTAGTTTTTAATATTATTTTACGTAATCTTTTTTTAGTTTTTAATGTGAATAATTGAAAACAAAATAGTTATAATTCATAAATATTATGTTTTTTAATAGCTTATATAATATAACTATGAATAATAAAACTACTCGTTGAGTTTTAGTAAATTATTAATATAGTTTAAAAATATAACTTAATCTATTAATATACTAATGCATAAAAAACTAGATTGATTATATTTTACTAAATAAAATAAACTGTCTTAAAATATTAAACATTATATCTTGAGCTAAAATACTTTTATTTTTGTAATATATCTTAATTTATTCAAAATTTTTTCTTAATTATAGGATGGTAAGCTATTACTAAACATTTAAGAATGAATAATTGAAAAACTTGCAATTCTCGATACAATGGACAAGTTATATATTTATAGATAAATTAAAGAAGTATTATTTATAATTCTACACGGTGTTTTATAAAACTTAAAAATAATTTTTAAATTGCTAAATATATTAAAATGTATTAAAATAAAAGATTTTTAGAATGTTAAATACATATTTTATTAAAATTTATAAAAATTATTTAATACAGCTTTAAAAATATTTTTATTTTCATTGTTATGTTTTTAAAATATATTTTCATAAATTTATAATGTTCCTTGGTTGTATAACATATAAATTTTGTTTGTTTGTACCAATGACTATCTTTTTAAGTGGTCTTGATTTACGATGAAACAGTATGTATCGATATTGTCTTAACTTCCAGATATTCGTGAACTCCTTCTTCACCCCTAAAAGTAATTATAAAAATAATAAGATAAAATATTTGGATTTAATTGGCTTTATAAATGTCTGAATCGAAACAAATTTTTAGATGATTATCATTAAAAAATATATAAATATATTCAGACATATATTAATAAATATAGCAATAATTTTTATTAAAAGTAAATATATTATTTCCTTACAATTCTCTGCCAATTCCAGACATTTTATATCCACCGAAAGGTGTACGAGCATTCATAAGATTGTAGCCATTAATCCTGTACGAACAAAATTTATAAGTTTGAAAACATTTAAATATACAGGTATCGATAATTTCTATTAAAAATAACGAACCAGACACTTCCAGCTTCTACGGCATTAGCAAAAGTTAAAGCTTTATCGATATCCTTTGTGATGATACCAGCTGCAAGACCATACGAAGTTTTATTTGCTCTTTCGATGGCTTCTTCGATATCGTTAAATTTGAAGATAGATTGAACGGGTCCAAATATTTCTTCTTGTGCAATTCTCATTTTATCGTCAACATTTCCAAATATAGTAGGCTATAAGTATCAACAATATATAAATTTAACAATATACTGAAATAAGGTATTCACACTCGTAAAATATATTTATTGAGATTTAAGTACAATCGACAATAAACATTTCTGTACTTTTTAAACATAAAAAACTGTATAGATTAAAAACACTCACTTCGATGAAGTATCCAACATTTCCTACTCGACTACCACCAGAAACCAACGTTGCTCCTTCTTTCTTTCCAGATTCGATCAATCCCATTACTTTTGAAAACATATCCTGGTCGATCTGCGGTCCTTGATCAGTTTTCTTATCGAACGGATTTCCAACTTTTCTATTTTCCACTAATTTTTTTGCCTCTTTTACGAAATCATCATAAATACCCGCTTGAACAAAAGTACGCGATCCAGCGCAGCAACATTGTCCATGATTATCAAACAACGCGTGATAAGCAATTTCAGCCGCTTCCTTAACTGCAATTGTTCAATTGTTCATAACATCGACATAAGTATAAAGTATTCGCTTGCAAAAAAAAAATGAAAAATTGCGAATATAATACGTTGCATTTTTTTATTCAGTTTTATTTATTTAAGTAAGTACGATAAAATATCATTTATTTAAAAAATGCAACCCTAGGTTTTTATAAAAATATAAACCAAATATTATTATTGAAAAAATAGTGGTGATCGCAATAATACTTGCCATCCGCGTCTTCGCAAACAAGCAAAGGGCTTTTACCGCCGAGCTCTAAACTAACTCGTTTCAAATTTGTTCTTCCAGCCGCTTGCATGATAAGATGACCGACCTAAAAATATCGAGACATTTAATTTTGTCGTAAGCGTAGACGGAAGGACGAAAAGTCGTAAACATTAAGTATTATTAATATTAAGACCTCGGTAGACCCGGTGAAGGCGACTTTTCGGATATCCAGATGTTCCGCGATGGCAGCGCCTGCAGTCGGTCCAAAACCGTTGACGACATTTATAACCCCGGGAGGGAAACCAGCCTCCTTGGCGAGGGCGGCCAGACAAAGTGCGCTCAAGGGCGTCTGTTCGGCCGGCTTTAGGACGATCGTACATCCAGCAGCCAGAGCTGGACCCCACTTCCAAGAGACCATCATAATCGGGTAGTTCCATGGGATTATCTGACCGACGACGCCGATTGGCTCCTTTCGCGTCATCGAGATGTAGCCTTTGTCTATACATCGGGAGTAACGAATACGGATCAGCTGCGTTTCTATTTTTACGCTAAAGGCTGTTAAATATTGTACCGAGATCTATTTGTATCTGTAGTTTTTATTAAAACGCAATGTCATAAAACTACGTCACGTTTCGTTTTTTAAAATCCGAATTCTTGGTTAACGAATAAAAAACGATTAATTGCTACGTTTGAAAGTACGTTACGTAAATTTAACCTGATACAAACGAATTTAAAAAGCAAGCGTATCGAGAAAATAAAATTGTAGTTTAGTTGCACTTTAAAGCTGTACTTAGATATCATAGAATCGTAGTTATTACCAGCTGGAATGGTTGAACCGTGTATTTTATCGCACCATCCGGCATAATAACGAAGGACGTCGATACTGGATTTAATATCCTCCTCCGAATCAACGTAAGTTTTTCCATTATCCAAAGTTTCGATGCTCGCCAAATACTGTATGTCGCGTTCGATGAGATCGGCAAGCTTCGAATAAAGAAACAACGATTAACGAATACCAATTTCGGATACCGAGTTAGAAAATGCGAATGAAACTAAGCGTAATTATACTTTGAACATCAATTTTCCTCTGGTGGATGCATCCATTGTTCGCCATGTCGAATTTCTTGCAAAGGCTCGTTTGGCTGCAGCGACGGCTTTATCGACATCGGCCTACGAATCAAATATAATTTAACGTTTGTTGATCAATTAATTAAAGTCCTAATATCATTGGTCGAGTAATCAAAATTAATCTATACATTGATACAAATGAAATCGTATTATTGTTTGTTCTATCCGAAATACCTTGTCTCCCTCGGATACTTGAGCGATGACTTCTCCGGTCGCTGGATTAATCGTTTGGAATTTTTTACCACTAACGGAATCCACGAATTCGTTGTCGATAAATAACTTTAAATAAAAAAAAATTGATATTTCTTATTATTTGTCTTTGTTGTAAAAATATCTTGTATACTAAATATTAAGGAACGTTGGTAAATCTAAAAGATCGAATACAAGCGTTTCGTGCGTAATAAAATACGTATATTTTAGTTTAAAGAGAAAATTTGATAAATTCGGTATACAATAGATAATAGTTATGTATTTATCGATGAATCATTTTACCAAAAATTTTTAATTATTCGTAATGTATGCAAAGTCTTATAAGAACATTTTGTATAATCGGTTTCATAATATTACCGTACAATCTTATCGATATTTTAAACTGATAAAATCAATAAATCGAAAGATAAATAGTTAATACTAATAAACATAAATTTACAGCGTCAAAGATTAAATAAAATTTTTTTTTAATTTCGTGAAATCGAGAGATAAGTTTTTTCTTTCGGTTCAAAATTATACAAATATTTTAATATAAATGAAACAAAATTAAATCGAATAATTTATGATTATTAATTAGTTAATATAAAGTATTATTAAAAATATTCTAAATTATTAATTTATTTTTACGATTAAACGTTTTTCGATTTAAATTTATTACAGAAGTTAACATTGATAATATTTTAAAATCTAAATATAATTTCAAGTTCCGAATTGTATCTTAGGTATAAAACTATAAATCATAAATTCGTAGGTTTAACATTATTGAAATACGTACAAATTCTTTTATTTATTAGATTTTTAGATTTTAGTTATCGATCGATAAGACATAATAGATAAATTCTTACGAATATAGTTTACGAATTTCAAAATTCCAAGTATACTTATTCATCGTACATTACTACAATTATATAAATTACTCGAAAATTCTTCTCGAAAACAAGCCACTACGTGTTTAAAATAGGATTATATCATAGTTAAACAATCATCGTGAAAATGTTAAAAATAAAGGAATTTTCGAGATAAGTTATAATTATGAACGTAATATGTCAACCTCGATTACGTTGCATTTGAAAAATTGTACGATAACATCGTGTATCGCACCGAATAAATCAGTATTAAACAATTATTAAATCTACACGTGATATTACCTAAAACAAATATTTTATTGATCGATCGATCGTATCTTTAAGCTCGTTTAGGAAAGTAGACGTTGTTTCGTTTGTTGCAAATATAAAATTAGAAATACGAAAGTGTTCGAAAAAAAGGTAATAAACTTTATAAATTCACGAGAGAGATAAAAAGATAAAAATACTTGTTAGTACTGGTCTAACCTTCGTGTATTTGACAACTGGCTTAGAAAGATCCATGATTGTAGAGAAAATCGTAGAGAAAATGTAATGGATTTAGTAGAAACACAGTCGCGGTGATAAAGTTCACAATTCGTGGGAAGAACGTTGTCGATTGTGTAGTACTTCAACTCGTACGTATACCATCTAATTTCACCGAAGTACAAACTCGGACTGGTGTTGTACCACCGTTCACCCAACGATTCCTCTCACGTTACACACACGCACACTTACATTCTTTTCATAGTACAAAAACATCGATGCACCTCCGCGTATGGGGTCATTTATCTCTCGAGCGTTTTTAATCAATTCTTCGCCATTTATCGTTTTGCGAGCAACGTGTTTTTCGTTAAATAAATTATTTATTAGTTTATGTTAGTCAAAATTAAGACTTCGTTTTCTTTTCGTTTCTTCTGCAAACTTTATACCTGCGTAATTCATACATTTTCTTTTTCGAATATCGATCGTGAGAGCTGTAAACAAAACAAAAACTAATCACACCTTGTTAATTACTCGTAATATCGTATTGCACGCGTTTTTCGTTTCAATTCGAGTTGTTGTTATCAACAAGGAGAAAAGATATTTTTTTCCTCCGAACCAACGTTTTTTGAACTGAAAAACTTCTTTGTCGACCGATAGTAAAGTCTTTCGTTATAATTATTAAATTATAAATAAATTGATCGTTAACGCTATGGAAATAATTAAATTGTATCCAGAATTCTTTATTAGAACTGCATACCATTGATTGAGTTTACGTTCGTAATGTATTGCAAAATAATATAATATTTACGCACGAAGGAATTAATTTTAAGTTTTATCGATGTAACCGTTTTAGTGTACTTTATTTATTTATAATAAACTTTTTTCGATAAATTAAATATATATCGTTAAATATATTTCGTTAGAATTTTAAATATTGATATATTTAATTAAATTAATAAAATATAGTACCGAATTAAGACTTTAGGTAATTTATAAAGAAAACTATAATTCAATCTAATGATAATATCCTTAAAACAACATATTGCAACATTAAGAAAAACATCTTATTATTTTTGTAACAAAGTCGATATTTCACATTAAAAATATTATCTCGTGAAATTAAACAAACACAATGTTTTTATGGAAATATGATTTACAGAAAGAGATTGACTAACTTTTATCTAATGTTCACTTTTCTTTTATACCAACTTTTCTTACTGTGACTTTTAATTTGGCTTTTATACTTTTGTGTATTAATTGTAAAATATTTTTATAAAAAATTACTCTTATTTACGCTTTAAGATTGTGCTTTATAATACTTTGAAATGTATATCCTGAACACAGTAGTGACGGTTATCCGTATCGAAGAGAAACTCGATCGCTTGCGGCTTGGAGGAGTTACAAGTTGTATGAAACGTGTTAATTTAATATTACTTCTCGAATAAAAATATTTTATTGATTTTAATTTTTTTAATTTGAACGAAAAACGTCTGTATTTTAAGTTACTTAAGACGATAGAAATAAGTTTTTACTCGAATCGACGTAGTTTTTTAATCGAAGGATTATTTAAGAACAAAAATTACATTCTGATGCTATTAAAAAAATTGAAAATTAACATAGAGAAATAAATTGAAAGTATCGTAAAGATGTTTGTTAATAGCTTGACGAACGTTTACTAAAATTTATTAAGTTGAAATATAAAATTCTAATAATTTGTAAATACACCTGTAATTTAACAAATTTTATTTCTATATTTATACAATTAATGTACCTTAATTTTATGTAAGAAACTACCACAACGATATACATTTATTATTAACTATTAAAGTTACATTACAAAAAAATTATGGCACGATGTTACCGAAAAAAGTGATTTATTAATAAAAAATAATACAATAAAATATGTTTATATGCGCAAAAACATAGAAAATATATTCAACCTGATTATTCTATTAATGATCTTGAGAAATTATGTAGCGAATTATCTACGACAATACATATATTCATTAGTAGATGCGCAAGTCAGATCATATAATTACTCATCTTCAGTTTGGAATAAGTGAAAATAAATTTAAACGTACATCGTAAATAATTCTTCTAAACGAATACTTATTATACGATAATAATTGCATAAAACAAAAAAATATGTACTATTTACTTTATATACAATGTTTGTGATGACGTAATCAATTATGTAAGCAATATGCTTTATTTATATAATTTATTCACTTATTGAATACATTTTCATTTTATATCTAATATGGTTAATTAATAAATTTGAATTTTATCATAATAACTCATAAAAAAATAGATAAAGTAACGTAAGAAAAGTAAATTTATTTAATAATGCATAACATGCATTACATTATGACATATTGGATAAAGTATTTTATTACTATTTAAAAAATGATAAATTGTAATTTATTAAATATCATTATTGCATTTATTACTCTTCAAATAATAAGTATAATTTTTAAATATACTTTTTTTATTTTAAATACCTAAATATTCGATTAAAAACGATATTTTAATTAAAAATATTATTAAAGCGTTAATATCGTTCTTTGTTCGTATTTATGAAAAACTTTTGTTAAGAATGTATCTTGCATAATTGTATCTCATACTTTTGTAATAACAATTGTTAATTTTTGAAATTCATGCTCTGAAATAATTAGCACTTTTTAATATATTTTGTTGCTTAATGTACGTTTTTAACATAGTTCGCTAAAATTTTTAAATGATTTGGAAATAAAGAAAAAATTAATAATAAATGTGTCACATAAATGACGTAATGTTTTTCGATTGTTTTTTAACGCTAACTTTAATAATAAAAATGTTTCAGTTATTGTATCTAGAGTTAAGAATTTTTATCTCATATGTTATTCTAAAATAAAAATTTTTTAAATAATATTGATTCATGATTCATAACGATTAACTTTGTAAATAAAATTACGGGCTTTTCTTTTCTTTTCTACCATATAAATTCAACGACAATATCGAGTCCATCTGTATACATTAATTTTTATATAACATTAATTACGTTTCAATACAGTTATACAATCTCATTAGAAATAAATTCGGATAAAACAACATTAATGTTAAAAGATTAAGGAAATAATATAATAAGGAGAAAAATATATTTTATAACGCGGTGTATATTTTATTTGTTGCATAACCTAAATTTAATGTATATTTTGCAACATGTACCACTTCTTGAAATTTAATTATGATTTAATCTCTTGCAGTTAATAAATATATATATCTTCTTATATTTTTGTTTGCTTTATTTATATACTCTATTGCAGTATTTAATTGGTTATAATCAAACATGACAGTATTATTCAAATTTTATTATTTGACAGTCTGCAATAGAACTTTTGTAACGCTTCTTTTATAATTGTATCAAAATTTTTTAGATTTTTTTAAAAATAAACGATACTTCAAATTACACGGTTAAAAATACATAAACGTCGATTTTTTTATCGTTTTTTCCACCATCAATTTATTTAAAACATTTTCGCAAAACAGTGATTCCAATATTCAATCATTGCGTATATAACCCATTTTATCAGCTGCTTGCAAATATACAAGTTTATATTCGTTTGTGTTATTATAAATGAGAGAGAGAGAGAGAGAGAGAGAGAGAGAGAGAGAGAGAGAGAGAGAGAGAGAGAGAGAGAGAGAGAGAGAGAGAGAGAGAGAGATTCTTACGAGCATCTAGATAAACTTCACGTAATATTCAAAAATATTCTTACCTTTTTTGTTTTTTTATTTCGCAAAAGTAGGGTTAAAAATTAAATCATGCATTTAATTACATATTTTCATAAATATAACAGTTTTGTTTCTTTAAGGTTAGTTACGTTACATACGATCGTATATTTATAAACGAGACTGGATCAACATATTTAAATATATTCGTTTATAAAATATACATTTAGCATTGTACCTTTCAATTTAAATAGCTCCGAAAGTACGTAAATATAAATAACAACGATTCGTCCACTATCAACATCCGGAGGTGAATATACTATGTATTACCAGTACCAATAAATACGCGACCGTAAAATAATAACCGGATGTGCTTTAATTATTTTAAAAAAAATTAATTTGTACGTAAATAAGTAACGTGTACATATTCGTGGAATAAAAATAAAAATATCTTTATACAATGAAAATCTATATACAAAGAAAATGCAGATAATATTACTTTAGAACAGTAAAATTATGTATACTCTAAGAAAATATTGTAGGAAAAAAACAATTTATATAATATCGAAATGTTATTCGTAAAATGTATTTGTAGAAAAATAAAATATCCATACTTTAGTTAAAAAATATCGCTGCAACTTTTGAAACGTATTACCAGGCGAAATAAACATCGTCCTTTAGTTGGAAAGTCTGTTGCACGCGTCGATCAACGAACTCGTATTGTTCGTTCCCCCCATGGGTAGAAAAACATACGCTTTTGTATTTGGCAAGGGTGACTCGAATGTTTTCCTCGTCCGATTCGCCAATCGTCCGTCGTTCGTTCCTTCTGGCGTTCGCACTCACACCCCGACATCCCGAGGATCCGATACAAATTTTGCGTCTCTTGTGCGAACAACGGCGATTCTATAATTCTATGTCTATTTCGAGTGGTAATTCGAATGGTGATTCGAATGGTAATTCAAATAGTAATTCAAATAGTAATTCAAATACGAAATTTAATTTCTATTATGTTTTCTATTATTTTTTATTGCAAAATTAAAGGTTCGTTGTATTAGTTTTCAATTTTTATACCGGAATTTTGCATACCATTCGTTCCGTTTATATTTTAGGTATTGTATCGTCTAATTTATTTATAAAATATATTTGTAAATATACTACGTACGTTTATAAAACGTAATTTAAATAAAAATAAAGACGTGGAATAAAAATTGAATACTGTTCTACGATGCTTGGTAAAAGGATATTAACTTTTGTAATTAAAACTGTGCGATCGAATTCTTGATTTTATGACATTTTATGCGTTTATGTGTTCAATTTTTTTATGATCGGTGATGAACATGGTCGCTTTATTTCAAGGTGAACCGAGAAAAGACGATTCATAGAATTTAAATGGTTATAAGGCTACCGAGTAAAAACTTGTTTAATTTATGTATATTTCGAACAACAATTTTTGTTTAATTTAAATGAAAAGCATGAAAATAAACTTAACCGAATATAGAATTGATATAATTAAACGGATTTTTTTATTAAAAATTAATCGATAAATAAACGAAAAAACAGAAATATAGTGCCATCGTTTCGATATAAAATTTTTTATAAATTATATTTATGTTTGCTATTATTTCGATATTTGAATTTAAAAACATAATTTCTGAAACAATAACCTTAGACTTTGATATTTATTTAAGAAATCTCTGTGTACTTTGTACATAAAAATACGAATAAAGAAATAAAAATATTTATATTACGTACTTCGTATAAATATCAAATACACGTTGCTTTAAAAAATTAAACAGCGCTTATTTAAATTATTGATTTAACAAACTTTTGTTTACTTTTAAAAGATTATAAATTTTTTATTATCAAATATAATATTTCATCCATAAAAGAGCCAATTTAAAAATTGAAAAATATATAATTTTGGTAAAAAAGTAAATTGCTTTAATAAAAGTTATTATTTTTATAGAATCGAATGTTTCTCTATTTCATACACATCGGGTCAAGAATTTCACGTTACTTACTTTATGCATTTAACGTCTATAGTCTGTCATTACGTGTAGACCCTATTTAAGAATTTTATATTCAAAATAATTTTATATTATTTGTTTCAAATACTAACGTATCGAGTAGTTAGAATTGTACATTTGATTATTCTTAGCTGTATTAGACGCAAACACAAAGACTGCAAAATTAAGCTTATAATAATATAATATTATACTATAGAAATTTGCTAAAATAATTCATAATAAATAAACATTTCATCTAATTCAAATCAATTCAAACAAAAGTAAATATAAAAAAAATCTATTTTACTTTTTTATTTTATATTTTTATTCTGGATTTTCATAATTTATTTTTACAGTTTAAAAGATAAAAATTTATAAATGTTTGTAAAATAAAATGTATCAAATATCGATAAAAAATAAAGTTTTAAATATTATTAGATTAGCTTTATTTATTGAAACATCTATAAAATTATCGAAGATATACAATTCTAAAAAATTTAATATTTTGACAACAGAAGATAAACATATAATAATAAAATAACGCTTAAAGTTACAATATGTTATTGTGAAAAAGTAAAAATATCATTTATATACTGTTAAATAAAATATGATAATACTCGATGGATTTATTATTATTTATCGAGTATAAAATAAACAAGCGTCGATGATCACAACCTAAGGTTTGGTATAATGACTTATTACTCTATGATTCGTCTTAATTTCGTTCAAATATTTGAATCGGCCCACGAAGTTTTCGACATATTTCTACGTCAAGTACAATACTTGATTTATAACTTTTGCGACCATTGAAAGTTACCGTAAACCAATCAAGATTCAGTAAATAGAGGTACTAGAATTTAAAGTCCTCAAAAGTTTCAAGACGATACCCGTTTCGAACGATACCCTCGAACGTCTTTTATAATTTGCAAAACTGAAATTTGAAATAGCCGAATGCTTACAATTTTTTAATAAATGCCGCAAAACCGGAAAGAAATAATTAAATTGATTAATAATATCTGAATACTATTCATCAATTTCGATAAGCCAGATATTAACAAAAAGTTAAACGGTAAAGACGAATCACTTGACTTGTTCTTAAGTAATATTACAATATTATCACTATCCTATAAATAATATTTTTATTTTCGTGTCGGTGCTGAGATCATATAATTTATAAATTTTTTGCACGTCGACAAACGAAACAATTTGTCCCCTTATAGCAAATGAATATTCTATGCAAGTATTATCTTATCAATATGCCCGTTAGTTTTATTTCGTCTCATGTATACTAATGTTCGTAGAAGCGATTTGGATAATCCTATCGCGATGAGATGGATAAGAGAAAGAAAGGATCCGTTTCATTTTTCCTTTCGGATAAAGCCTCCAGTGAACCAACATCTGCAACATCTGAACACTTCTGCACATTCTTCGAAAAAGACAAAAAATCCGTCCTTTTTAAAATGACCAAATTGAAAATTAAAAGAAAAACTTACACTATTACCTGATAATGCCATTTTTTGAGTGATTGCAGAATAATATTTATCGAGGAGGCGAGAAAAAATGTTGCTGCTGCCATTTAAAATTTTTTGCTGGACACCTTAAATAATTTTCACACAAGGATTTGACTATTACAGTTTTTAATTTATAAAAGAAAAAAGCATGCGAAAAAATAAAACAATTAAAATACGCATAATTATTATTGTTTATCTTTCGATAAAGGCTTTTATTAGTAAATGTGTAAAAAATTTGAACATCGCGTTAAATATTTTACTTTTAATAAAAGACTTTTTAGCGTCTTTGATGCAGTTCTTTCTTTATAAGAGTAAATATAATATTTATAATATAAGAATGTAATTATACTTTGATGATATTATTAACTTTATTGTCGTTAAGAGACAAATGAATAAACGCATTGCAAGTTATTCGTAGCAGTTACAATTTAGAATAAATAACAGATAAATTAGGCAATCGAAGTGTTAAATGTAATTCTATTCTCTCGAGATCAGCTTGGAAAAGTATGTAAAGTCACTAATGTAACTTTCTAGTACAACTTAATATATATTATTGAAAATATATTATTGAGTTATAAATTATAATATAGGTATTGTGGAAATTGAAGTTATTTTGAATTTTCGTTCTCTGACTTCTCTTTCCTCTGTTATTTATGTTCTGCAAACGGAAGACAATCTTATATTAATAAGGTGGCCTTTAAGTTGAGTTGGCCTTTAATGAGTTACACTAGAGATTTAAAATTTTTATTTTTAGTTGCTGAGAGTGAATTAAAATTTATATAGTATTTGTATACTGTAACAATTAAAAATTAAATAACATTGTGAAAGAGATTTTAATATAAATTATATGAAAAATTGTTTCTGTAAAATGTATAGTTTTGGTAGATATGGATAAAAGGTTATCGTTACAAGTTCATTCAAAGTTTAAAAAATGAATAAGTTCACGGGCACACCCGTAACCTATGAATATTTGTCATTTTATAAATTTGTCATTTTCTTAAAAGAAAACGTATAAAAAAAATCGAAGTCTATCGGAAGATACTATAATTCAGACTCGGAAGATATACGAAGATTATGATAAAGAAAAACAACAGAGATTAATAAATGATATTCCTTAAAAATGATTTGAATTCTTTGATTAAAAGAGAAATAAAAAAAAATGTAAGCAAGTGATTTTCTAAAATATTCGGTGATAAAGAAACGAATGAAAGCTAATCTTGCGATTGCAAAATTTTTTAGTGTTGACGTAAGCTGGAGTATTAGAATGTACAAATGTGAGTTTAAAAAATCATTTCATTATCAAAGAGTTTTCTTTTTAACGCGACGCAAATCGAATTATTGTAACCAAAGTATATTTTATTCATACGTTTTCAAAATGAAAAATATTAATTATTATTATTACAACTATACACAATAAAATAAATGTATTAAATTTAGCATTTGTAGTTTACTAATAACATATATATTTATATTATGATTTGTTTATTGACGTGATTTGGTGATGTATAATCTCGACACATGTTGTCTTAATATCGTTTTGTGCATATTGCCAATGCAGACACGGACAATATTATTTTTTAACGTATTATTTAAATTTATATATATGTATATATATATATATGTGCATGTATATGTGAGATAATATTATACGGCACTGATATCAAATCAGTACAATTATCATATATATAAGTTTAAAAATAAATAAATTATCATTAAAAACCAAATTAGCGGTAATAATCCATTTTTAAAATAATTAATCGAATGTGAGTTTGATATAATTTAAAAATGTTATCTCAAGTTTTGAAAGTGGACATTTTATTAAATAATAGCAATTATAAATTTGGAAGCATTTTTCTTATATTATATAGTTTCTTAAGGTTAATTCAGTACTTGATTAAAAAGCTCGTCGTATACGCGACAACAGAAGATTTGTAGAAACATAGTTTAGTTAATAACAGTACAAATTTTCTTTGTATTAAATTGAAATTACACAAAAAATTCAAACAATAAATATTATTGTTCTATTGTAAAAATAATAGATTTATTAAATAATTAAGTTTATTGTGTAATTGCAAATTATATAATAAACTGAATACTTATCAATAAAATAAAATTGTATCTGTATTGTCAAAAATACACGTAACTAATAGTTGATAAAATCTATGGATAACTGTTTCAGTAAAAATAAAGTTAAAAAATTACAATTTTCTTGATTCTGAATTTTGCATAATTTTCTAAAAATTAATAAAATATTCGCTTTATCGAAAATAAAAAATGAATATTATTTAAATAATTTTTAATTAACTTTTGTTTTTCTAGTACATATAATATATTTATACAAGTTAAAAATATATGCTTAAAATAAGATAAATTATTTTTCATGTAATAACATTATCGTTTATTTCTATCATACTTTTAGAATAATTTTTATACTTTTCTAATTATTATAATAATTACTTTTAAGTTAATGAATAAACTTTAAAAACAAATCATACTAATTAAAACTGTTGGAAATAAATTAAAATAAATACCTTACCAATACTTTATTAATTAGGTTTATTAATTACTTTTTATTCATTATATATACGTATTATGTACGTCTCTACGGTATTAAATTAAATTAATTAATTTATTAATTAAATATTTAAAAATTTATAGTTATTCGTAAAATATTGGTAATACATAATTAAATTAATAAGAAAAAATATTTTAATTTAAAAACATTAATAAATTATTCTGCTTTTTTCTAATTTATTTTTTCTATCGATTAAAAATATGCTTTCAAAATTATTTTATTAGTCTTTTATTACCAGTAAGAAAAAGATTAGTTTTGTTATATTAAATTTATTTATATTACATAATTTTTCAATATTTAATCAGATTAGAAATCGTTGTTAAATTTGTTAAAGGTACATAAATACTTACAATTATTTATGTATCGATAAAATTATTCAATAATAAATTTACTTGTTTAATAAAATTAATAATTATTATAAAAAACAGTAATAGAATCTTGGAATAAGAAGTATATATCCAAAATTTATTAAAAATATTTTACAGTTTGTATTTGTTATCTTATTTGTTTTATCAACATATTTTATTTTATTTTATCTTATTTTACAGAAAGTGAATTGAATATTTAATTTATATAACAAATATAACTTGCAGAATTCGTCAAGGTTACACAAAAGAATTTGAAATTTATCTTATGGTGAGCAGATGGAATGTTAGAGGGGGAAATATAAATTGTATGCTCATATAAATATCTGTTGTTTTAATCTCAGTATTTTCGGGTCGAGGCAGCTGAAAGCACAAAGAGGCAATCAATATCGAAGAAACGTTTACTATTTTCATTAGTTTAATAAATATTAATTATTAAAAATAAGCATGGCTCCATCACCCCAACCTATAACTAATCTGGAGATCAAATATACTAAGGTATTTATCGATAATATTAAATTTATTTTTGCAAATTAATTTTTTCATCTATATGCCAGTATTGTTGATACATAATGACTTTTTAACTTAAAATTTTTCTGTTTCCTTTGTAATCTACCCGTCATATTGTAGATTATAGAAAAATATTAAAAACAAAAATTACGTCTTAAATATTTAGTAGTAATAATTAAATGTTTATTAATGATTTTTTAGTTTTCAAGTTTTCAACATTTATCAAAATTTTTATATTACATATATTTATATAATTATTTCAGACAAGGATAATAAAAATTGTAAAATAAAATTAAAATAAAATTCTTACTATTAAGTTTTGAAATTTTTCGTAAATATTATATAGTGTATAACGATTTCTAAATTTTTTTTTAAATTACAGGATGTAATATATGCAATTTAAATCTGTAAATAAAAAAACTTGCAAAAATATATCAAATATTAATATATAATACTCTTCTTTAAAATAATAGTAAGAAATTCGTAAGATATTATTTTATATCATGCAAAATAGAATTAAATTTATCTTTATTTGATAAAAGTCATAACTGTAGAATAATAATGTAGATAACGTATAATTAAAAATTTTCTATGTACAAAATGTCAAACGAATCTCATGATATCTTATCCATATTAAGATATATATATAATATATGTAATATATATTTAAATTAATTATCGAATATAGTTTTAAAATTTTAAGAACCGTTATTGCAAGTTTTTATAAATGAAATTTTTTTTAGTTGTTTTTAAATAATACATGGACCGATTCGATCAGTGGAAAAACTTTTTCTACCATCAACCCTGAAACTGAAAAAGTAATCGCAACGATATCGGAAGCTGATAAAGTAAGGATTATTTTTTATTAATATTTTCACTCAATTTAAATACGATGTAATATCGATTTTCTTATTTTCTTTCTAATTGATTTTAAAGGCTGACGTAGACGTAGCCGTTAAATATGCAAGAGCTGCATTCGAGAGAGGATCCACTTGGAGGAAACTTGACGCTTCCGCTCGTGGAAGATTACTTTACAAGGTTTTTAACAATATTTTACAATAATATTTATTAAATTTGAACAAAAAAGTTAAATCTATTAATATTAAACTTTTGAATAGCTTGCAGACTTACTCGAAGAAAACGTTAACGAAGTTGCTAGTCTCGAATCTTTAGATAATGGAAAACCTTTTATTCAGTCTTACTACCAAACTCTGGATGCAGTAAAATACATTCGATATTTTGCTGGATGTGCCGATAAAATACACGGAAAAACCATTCCAGCAGGTAAATTAATCAGATAGTTATTTTTTGAACGATGATATAAATATAAAATCTAAATGTACATTATTGTTATTGTTTTTTGTTACTCAAAAGACGGCGAAGTATTTGTTTTCACCAGAAAGGAACCCGTTGGAGTAGTAGGTATCATAATTCCTTGGAATTATCCAATAATTCTCCTCAGTTTTAAAATGGCTATGGCATTAGCAATGGGATGCACAACTGTTATCAAACCGGCAGAGCAGACATCGTTAACCGCGTTATACTTAGCAAGTTTGGTAAAATTAGTAGGTTTTCCTCCAGGAGTATTCAACGTACTTCCTGGTTATGGAAATACGGCGGGAGAAGCGATTGCCAATCATTTGAACGTCGACAAAATTTCTTTCACTGGATCAACAATGGTAAGATGAAAATACAACATTCTTAAATTAATATCAATTATTACATAATTTAATTACAATAAATATGACTTCGATTTAAATGGTTGCTCGTAATATTTACGAACATCTATGAAATTCCTCGATACTATAAAAAAAGTTAAATTACCGCGTTGTATTTGTAACACTTATCGAATTCAATCCGTGAATGAATCAGGTAATGTTTTTTATTTGTCGATTTTTGACAAATAGTAATCTTATTTACAACTAGTTACGGAATTAAGATACGAATGGTTTGAGTCATTTAAATCGATAAATAGCATTTTCATTATCATCCGGTAATAAGTTCAAATACTGATATGCATTAGTAAATTTTTAAATAGCTACTTTGTGCGAATTTTAAATACTAATGGATTCATGGTGGATAAAATATATTTTTCTAAAACATGATATAATTGGTTGTGCATACATTTCAAATAACTTTTATTTGATAGATAGGGACAAAAATCGTGGAATATGCTGCAAAATCTAATTTGAAAAATATTAGTTTGGAATTGGGTGGAAAATCTCCATTAGTAGTATTCAACGATGCCAACCGTAAGTAAAAATGTTTGATGTGAAAACAATAATCCTAATAAAAGATATAATAGATACGATAATTTAGTACGATAACAAATAATAATAGTATTTTTTGTATCGATACACGCATTAATTATTTTATACAGTGGATGATGCGATCAAACATGCTTCCAATCATTTATTCGTGAATGCCGGTCAAACTTGTATAGCTCCAACCAGATTATTTGTCCAGGCTGAAATTTACGATAATTTTGTTAAAAAGTATATCGAAGCTTCCTCGAAGATAAAAGTCGGCGGACCATTCGAGTCCGATTCATTTCAAGGTCCACAGGTGATTTATAAAATGACATTATACGATTATTGACACTTTTTTATCCTTAAAAACTAATTTTCGTTTTATAAAAATAATTGAAAAATGTTATTTGGTTATTTGTTTATTTAAAAATAGTTACGATTTAAAAAATTTAAAACGAAAATTGTTTCGATTAAAAATTAAAGTTGGTTTTAATATAAATTTATATCATTTTTTTTAGATCGATTCGAGAATTTTCAATAGAGTCTTATCGTACATTGAAATCGGGATAAAAGAAGGAGCCAAATGTGAACTTGGCGGTAAACGTTTCGGAAACGTTGGATATTTCATAGAGCCTACGGTTTTTACCAATGTTACGGATGAAATGACAATTGCAAAAGAAGAAGTAAGTAAAATATACGAGTATCGATTGATTTGTTTACGTCACTGTACAGCATAAATGTATCAACTATAAATAAAAGTTTGAAAATAGCTGGATGTTACAGAATATAGCAAAAGATAAATTTATATCACTGGTATTTTTAATTTCGACTTCTATCTTTCGTTCGTAATAAAAATATAAATATTTATTTTCTAAATTTCCATCCCGCTAATACATTGGAAACGATCGTATTTCTACAGATATTTGGTCCAGTCCAATGCATCTTGAAATTTAACACATTAGAGGAAGTCGTGAGACGAGCCAACGATACAACTTACGGTTTAGCAGCCGGTGCTTTTACCCAGGATCTGAACACCGCGTTAGAATTTTCGAAAGCCATTCAAGCCGGATTTGTTTGGTTCGTACATCAAAGTTCGATCGCTGCGATCGAAATAATTTTCTAGTAATGTTACAATGATAATGATAAAATGTTACAGGATCAACCAATGGGGACAAATAAATCCTCAGACGCCTTTCGGCGGTTACAAAATGTCCGGAATAGGTATCGAGCTGTAAGTAACATCTATCGAAAACTAAAATATAATATATATATACTAAAAATGTACGTGTACGTAATTTTTTAAACGTTACAGAGGAATGGATTCGCTGAACGAATTCGCGCTGACGAAAACTGTAGATATTCTACTGCCCAGTAACCATTGATCGTGACTGCACTCTGAATAAATATCAATGGAAACTACGTTGTAAAAATAATTGAATCGATGTTTATAATATTAGAGTAACGAACGAATAAATAAATTTTGTTTGCGCAAAATAAAAATTTTTTTTTCGATCCCACACGATAATCCGTATCGAAGCAGCGAAGTTACCGACTCTTGTTTTACACCCGTGGTGACATCTGGTGGTTTTTCCCGGTAAACGGTAGTTTCGATTCGATTTAAGAGTCGCTCGTTCCTAATCGTACGTAGTTTTAAGCGTTCGAACCATTATAATACGCTTAAAAGCGATGTTGCATCCCATTAGGGAAATAACGAAAAGGTCGAGAAGGGGTTCCCCGGTCGAGGCCTATCGTCTTCTTGTGTAAACGACTTTGGAACGATAGCACAAGTCCGTTATCAGCGTTTGTTGATGAACAGTACTATTCGATCATGATTCTCAGTAAGTTGTGTACCTACGCGGAGAATGCGGCTAAATATTTTCGTATACTTTTACCTTACAATCGTCGACGAGACTGCAGAAATCTCCACTTTCAATATTATCCCGACACGATGACCGAGAGACAAGGTGATCGTTGCAAAAAATTTTATCGCGTTTTTCAAAAAGCTCGATCGACGACGAAGTCGACCGGAGCCCGTAAACTGTGAAAATCGAACGAATCGGTGAGTCGTCCAATGGTTAAACTTATCGAACAAATTTTACAGGGGAAACCAAAGAGATGAACATGTATCAAGCCATAAACAATGCGCTACACTTATTTCTAGAGAAGGATGAGAAATCAGGTAAATAAATGTAAATTTAATCTTTAATTTAATAAGCGCGTGGTTCGACACTCGATCTCCGATGAAAGAAATTTGAACGTAAACCGATTATAAAAATCGTTCGTTAAATTATATCAAATTATCCAGCGTAAAAAACGACGCGTCGTAATTTTGGAACTCGCGTTGAATTTCTTCGCGTTCGGCGAAAGTTCGAATTCACGCGATTTCGATTGCGAGAGTATAAAAGACATATATATATTTACGGTCGAAAGATCGAAGGCTGCTCGCGTACAAGTATCGATAAAAACTCTCGTTCCCCTTGGTCGAACGGTGCGTTACGATTTCGAGACCGTTCGATGTTTTTATCAGGGTAAACGAAAGCCGAGAAAGTAGTCGGAGGTTTCGATCGTCGCGATCGTCGCGATCGTCGCGATCACCGCGGAAACTTTCATCGCCGAATCAACCAGTAAAAAAGATGAATTTCAGTGTTCTTCGGGGAAGACGTGGAATTCGGCGGCGTGTTTCGCTGTTCGATGGGTCTGAAAGATCGATTCGGCCAGAGTCGCGTCTTCAACACTCCATTGTGCGAGCAAGGGATCGCCGGATTCGGAATCGGCCTCGCGAACGTCGGAGTCACGGCGATCGCAGAGATCCAGTTTGCCGACTACATATTCCCAGCGTTCGATCAGGTAATTCGTCGAGCGGCAATCGCTGGCCACTGATAAGGCAGCGATCCGCCGATCTCCTCCACCTCTTTCTCCACCTCTTCCTCCGCCACCTGTCCCACCTCTTTCTACCCCTCGATAGCCGCCGAGGAACTGCTGCTTCAATTCGTTGTCGTTTCGACAGCTGGTAAACGAGGCAGCCAAGTGTCGGTACCGAAGCGGCGGCCAATTCGACTGCGGAAAATTAACGATAAGAGCTCCTTGCGGTGCCGTAGGACACGGAGCGCTTTACCACTCGCAGAGCCCGGAGGCGTATTTCGCCCACACACCTGGACTGAGGGTTAGTTGCGTTTCATTCGCTTGGTTCGTTTAAGCCGGATTTAAGCCGGATTTAAGCACGATGGAAGAGTGATACTCGCCGGGGAGTCTTCACTTTTTTATTTTTACGGGATAACTGCGTTAGGCAATTAAGCTTATCGCACGCTGGAAAACGATGGAAAGAGTTTCTGTTTTTCTTTTTCGCTCCATCGTTGGACGGATTTAACTCATCCAATTATGAAATTCGAATTCGATAAATTTAACGAAACACCCTAACGAATTAAAACGTGGACGCGAGGAATTTTTAGAAACAAATATGGTTTTCCTCGTCGCGTCTAGATCGGGGAATTCTCGATTTAGCGCGACTCGATGTTTTTAGAAAAGAAGTTACGGGTACAAAGACACGTTGTAATTGAAATTTGAAATATTGTAGGTGGTTGTACCTCGAGGGCCGGTCCAAGCCAAAGGTCTGTTGTTGAGCTGCATCGAAGAACCCGATCCTTGTATATTTTTCGAACCAAAAATCTTGTACCGCACGGCGATAGATAACGTTTCGTTAGATTATTACAAACTGCCTCTCGACAAAGCTGAAATCGTACGCGAAGGTTTGTTTTCTTGCATCGTTAAAAATTTCTTTTCGCGTTACGAACGAAAGGGAACGCGGTAACCGTGATCTACAGTGATCTACAGTGATCTACAGTGATCGATGAATTATCCAAGTTTCGATAAAATAATTTGCGATAACCCTCGACGCTGTTACAGAGACGTAAATAAAGTAAATAATCATCGAGCAAAATTACCGCGTTTGACCAGTTCTCGAAAAAATGCGTAAACCGCGTTCGAACTTTTACGCGGCAAACTCGACTGTTCGCGTCTCTTGGAATGAATATTTGAAATGTACTTGCCAGCGTTTTCTTTTGTTTTCTTTTATTAGGAAACGCGATCACTTTGATCGGTTGGGGAACTCAAGTGCACGTCCTGCTGGAGACTGCCGATCTCGTGCAAAACGAACTCGGCGCATCTTGCGAGGTTATAGACCTGTGCTCGATACTACCGTGGGATTCCGAAACGGTTTGCAATGTAAGATGCCTTCCTATTATCCAATGTAATGCCATCCAACGCAAATACGCAAACTCGATAAAGATAAGTTTGCGCGATAACGCACAACGAAAATATACAAGAAAATAATTAATTGTTGCAGTCGGTTAAAAAAACTGGACGCGCGATTGTCTCTCACGAAGCTCCGTTGACGCAGGGCTTTGGAAGCGAAATTGCAGCAACGATTCAGGTTTGAGAACACAATATTGTTTGCATGCTGTTGCACGAATAACGAACTTAAGGTCGGAGTTGACGTTCCCGTTCGGTTGGTCACCGACGCGAGATAAAACCGAAATCGTACGATTCCTAAAAACCACCACCTGTCAGAAATGTACGAAAGCTTCCACTAAATTGTATATGTATTTGAGTTGCAGGAAGAATGCTTTTTGAGTTTGGAAGCTCCAATTGGAAGAGTAACGGGTTGGGATACGCCATTCCCTCACGTACACGAGCCATTTTATCTGCCGGATAAGTGGCGCTGTTTTGAAAGTATCAAAAACACTTTGGAATATTGAACGCCGCTATATCTGCACACGATTATTATTAAAGTAAGGCAGTTTCTGCAAGAGTCGGATTCTTTTTTGTGTAAAGCCACGAACACTTTCGCATCACGTGAACACCTAAACCGGTCCGGTAACGACAACTTTATCTTGCATTCGGTCAGATTATTCACCAATGTAATACTCACCTAAGGGGCAATGGATTAAAAAAAAAAAAAAAGAAAAAAGAAAGACGTATAATCGAAAAATATCTTGCGGTAATTAATCTTTATACACGGAATAATAATGAGAAATTAATTTCAAAACAGAAAGTACTTTATTGCTTAACGATAATTGTCTATAAAACAGAATCTCTGTAGTTGGACAATTTTATTCAATATGATATAAAGACTTATTATATTTAGTATAATAAGCATTATTCTTTTATACGCATACGTAATTTTCCTCTTTGTCAATAGCTCACTTTACTTCTTCTATCAATTTTATGTGAAAAATAGTTGATATTATTTCAATTTATGTATTCTAATTTATTATTAATGTAAATGACTAGATTTGAAAGTAACTCTGTTTAATTTAATATTAGAATAAAAACGTTATATGCTTGTTTGTAGATTAAAAAAAATAAAGTACTTTAAAAAGCGATTAACTTTTTTATTAGTATAATTTTTTTAATTCTAGTTTATATAAATTATAACGAATAAAGCAAGTATACTCGATTTTTACGATGAAAAATTAATTGATAAAATATATTATTAAATCATATGTTTATAAAATATACACTAAAGCATTATTTAAATTTAGAAACTCGTACACGCAAATCTGTATCTAAATTTATTTTGAAATTGAAAATGCTGTTTTTCTATAAATACAAAAAAAACGATAAAAGTTTGCATTGCTCTGGTGAGACGAGAAGCCAAATATGTTACACAAATCTTTTTAAAATTGTAATCGAAGCGTGTACGTATAAACATACGTATACATACACATACATACATATAGTTTCATTAATCAAACCTTTTACAACTATAATATGTCTCAAATAATTAAGAGTAAAATATTTGATACGAGCTTATTTTGCTATTTAAAATTAACATAATTAAACTTACTTAAATAACGGAATTTAATAAAATATTTAATTGTGTCAATTAAATGTATATTGTTACATAATAATTTAATAAAATGCATTTACACTATCGTTTCTCAATATTTTTTATGCACTTTTTATTTTTAATTGTAAAGTTATCTTATGATTCATATTCTTCATGGTAAAGTGAACTTTACGAATTGAAATACTATTCGATAAAAAATTACCTATACACAAAATTAACCAAGTTATTTTTTGTATCAAATGAAATAATAATATTTTTAATAGATACAATTTCTATGATGTAGGTTCAGCAATAGTATAAAAACGCGTACAGGCAATGTAATACATTTTTCAATGGCGAAAACATTGCGTCTCGCGAACGTTGAATAAGAAATCAACGGTGATTTAATTTGAGTAATAGGCCGATATTCTTTATTTTGTAAACAATTACGAAGGGTTCATTTTCATCTCGTAGCATGCATTTATTACTAATACAGCATATCAACATTAACTGCCACACATGATCTCCTTTAAAAGAATATTTAAATTCAATTAATTTTTTAATCAAAACAACTTGTCAGATAATGGGTATGTCAATTGTTCGATCATTGTATAAAATGATTTATCGGATTTTTTAAATATAATTATGAAAATAAGAAGTAAAATATTAAAACGAAAGAGGAACATATTTAAAGCAACGTTGTTTTATTCGTATTTCGTACAATCGTTAACATTTCAATCTGTAACGTTTCTTCTTCCGTTAAAGGAAGAAAAAAATAGTCAAAAATATTTTTAATCGATAATACAATTTTTTTAAATATTCATCCATCCAGGATACAGAAATCTCTTTTATCTTTACATCCTACGCGATTTACATAAATTTTGGAACAAGCATCGGATCGGTAAAACGGGGAAACATAAGCGCAAATTATTTTTTCGATTCGAGGGGACGTACCTTCGAGTAAATTCGTTGAACGAAACACGTCTTTATAAAAACTTTTAAAGAAACGTAAACGTTCGCGCGAAATCGAAGCGTTGTTTTATTTCGTTCGTTGGATATCGTTTACAACGAAAGGATAACGATCGATAAAAAAATATCGCGTATGTATCCAAAGTCGAAAAACTAACGAAATTACATAGTTGTAAACTCGCGTTTCGATCGTTTGATCGAAGCTAAGCATAAATGCAGGAGAGAATAATAGGATATTCGTATTTCATAGGAACTACCAAACTTTAATCACGACGAAAGCGATTTGAAATTAATTAGCTTATTCGATCGTAGTCGCCCATTAAATTCGGTAACTATAAACGAATAATTTTACGGGTTTGAAAACAACGGAATAAACGAATTCTTATTTATAAATTTGATCGAAACGATGTTTTGCTTCGGTTAATCAAAAAAAAATCTTTTATTCGAAGAAAAAAGAGAAAAGAGAAAAGAGCGCGCGACGACACTTTGGCTGGATATTTATCGAATATTTATAAAAATGCCTAGGGAGTTGTAAAGTTGGAGCGGGATAAAGGGAAGGAACGATTTACGATCGAACGCGAGAGGAAAACTACAAAACGCAAATAGAAGATCGGCAAAGAAGTAATAAAGTGAGGGAAGGGGGATAAGAGGAAGGGAGAGAGGGAGCTTATCAGCGAGTGGGAGCGAGAGGGAGCGAGAGGGAGCGAGAGGATGGGGTTGGAGCGGGGTCCAAAGGCGATCGCAGCCGTGGCGAGCGAACGCTGGCAAAGCGCTTAGCCTTGCTTTCCTTCAAAATCACGCCCCGATCGCTCCCGCAATCGTCAAGTGCATTCGCGAGCGAAACAAGCGTAATCGGACAACAGCTGAGCCGCCGTTCCACACTGGCTCGACACCGCACCCACACATAGACAACCCGACGAGTGGGCCCGGTATAAAAATATTCTCAATGCTGAAGGAAGTGTGCGAGAGTCGGAGAGCCGGAGAGCCGGAGAGCCGGAGAGCCAGAGAACCGTGTGGTGCCGCGCGCTCGCAGTATTTTGTAATTTGAAAGGGAAACCACATTCTTTCACTGTGTATTATGATACGTGAAAGTTGGCCGAGCCGCGCTCGCGCCCACCGCTCAACGCACACCTCTAAGCGCACACCTCTAAACGCACACCATCCAACGCACACCGACTACTCGGCTAAGCCTCTCCGGGAGTGAGTCTGTGTTTAATGCCTCGAAGGTCGACCGCTTGGCTACCGTGCGTTTTTCCTTCTTTCTCGGGCTCTCTCCCGCTCTCTCCCCGCTCTCTCCCCGCTCTCTCCCGCTCTCTTATCCGCGAGCACCGGGGCTTTTCCGCGCCGAGGCGCGCAACAACCGCTGTCCCGGGGCTCATCGAGATCAGAACAACACATCCCGATCGCGTGCTTTCTGATCCCCGGTATGCGTCTCCGCGATCACGTTCCCGCACACCCGCACACCCGGTTCGCTGGAAAATGGGTGCGGATAAACGCCGACTCCGCCGACTCCGCCGAAGACACGATTCCTCTACGATTGTGCCGTAATTTCACTTGCCATCGGCCGTGCCGACCACCTATTTCCCAATTCTGTGCACGAGTCGATTCCCCGTTGGTAATATAGTCTCTCCATCGGCTATGAATTATCCTACAACGCACGCGATGGAATAGCAAAGAAACGCCGCTACGGTATTGTTACCTTTTTCCCGCTCTTCCATCTCCATTACGAACTCGGGAGAGCTTCCAGGACGGATCGTGGAACATCGAGTCTTCGCTCCGGAAAACTCGGAGGAAGGTAGGAATTCGAGGAGCCATTCGTCTTTCCACTCGTTCCCACCTCGACTCCGCGATACCGATCTTTTCGCGTTATTATGTAACGCGCTACGATTACGATAAGCCAATTTTAACTAATTTTCGTCTATTTTCGCTCGACGACGCGATTCGCAACTTCCAAAATACGTCTCGAGACGTTACGAGGAAGTCAATTATATTTATATTTTTTTTTCGAAACGTTCTCGGCTTTTAATAAATTAATAAGCCGCGATACTCGATACTTTTGGGATAATTATTTAAGGAGTTTATAAGATTTAATTTTCAAAGCGCGATAAGCTTGTAAAGCAACGTTTGATAAAAATAAAAATACATTCGTGACATATACGTACGTAAGTCAACCGATAATACTCGAGAGAATATAAAAAAAACATTCTGCTAAATTATTTTAATACCTGTACTTTAATATTTTTTAAATATTTTAGCGTAAGGATACTTTGTGAATTCGTAAGTACCGATTCACCAAATATTTTTCCCACTGTCGAATAAATTTTTTAATTATTTTTGTTGAACGTTGTATTATGTCAGTTGTATGCATTATATTATCCATGTCTATTGCATCTACCTACTAACATGTGTTAATGACCGTGAATTCATCGTTTATACGGTTATTTTTGAAATGTTATATATCAAACATAAATTTTATTCTTGAACCATTTATTTTATTAATCACGTTTATGATTTTATCTTATTTTAATCAAATATATATTACTTTTATGCTAAAATTACTTTTTTAGAAACAAATTACACGAATACTGGTAATTAATTCGAACGAATGGAAAAATTATCCGTTTTTAGTAACGGTATTTTTCAAAATCTATATTCGAACACTTTTTGGAGTAAAAAAATTTAACGAGAAATTTTTATTTACGATATCCAGAGATACCGTTTCCTCTGATATGAAACTTGTTCAGGACAATGATCCGAATAAAATTTATTTAAATTAAATAATTCGAGAATTATTTTAAATCTAAATTATTAAAAATATTACGAATATTTTTGCAGAAATGAAACAATACTTTAATTTTAATCTGATATTAACCGGTTAATCGTTTTATATTGAATAATAAAATAAACTGATAAAGGTAGAGTATAATAAATCTTCGCACAAGAGCTATATTAATAAAAAATATACCGTTTCACATTAATAATAATAATAATAATCCGAGACATTAAAGAATTCATCTAAAACTGATTTTAAATCAATATTACGATAAGTTACTTTAATTATAATTTATTGTCGGTATTATTATTGCTCGTTGTTTAATCTTTGAATTATTTAAAAATCCATTTTTATAAAAAATACATTTTATCATATTACGAATGATTTGAATTTCTATAATTGTGTATTCTTATTTTATGTGCGAATTTTCAGTATAGCATAAATATTTATATAGATTTTACATTGTACACTATAATTTATAATTTAAAAGATTTAGTAATTATAAACATTTCCTAGTTTTGTAAAACATTAGATTTAAATTGTAAGAATTAAACATTAATATTGTAAATAAAGAGCATATATTTTATTTCCATATTAGCTTAGACCATAAATAATCATATTAACCAATTTAATAAATTGTTATAACGTACGCATAGACGAGTATACTCACACTCGTATATACATACATATATTAAGATATTTCAAAATATCAAGAAAAATATTTTTAATATTACTTATGAATCATTGTGAAAACGTGTTATTTAAGTAAGCTGTCAATTTTTCAGGATTTAAGGAAATAAGTTGCTTGTCTACTTTAGAAATATTTCTACATACTTGATTGATTAACAAATTATCAGATGTTAATAAAATATTCTTTCATAATAAATAACAAATATATAATAAAAATTTAATATATATCGTAACATAATATGTTATTTTTATATAATTATAGAAAAAAATACGTATATTTAAAAAACTAGTTATTGTAGTTATATTTACTAACAAGTATATAATTTTTCTTGCCTATGCAGCAAAATATTAGATTACAATTTATAAAATGTCCGGTAAATTTTATATGCTTTATTATGAAAATTTATCTTTAGCGTAAATTTATAATATCCGTGTAACGGTGAGTAAAGAATCGGTAAATATAATCGACGAAGCAGGATAATAAATAATCGACGTTCAAAAGTACATACAATTTGAAAATAACGACGATAAATTAAAAGAAAAAAATTCATTGATATTTTATAGGACGATTTTCATATTTGTACCGTTTTATACGTAATAAAATATACGTACAGAGATATTTTATATTTTAGAGCCTCTCGTTCCTTCCAAACGTTAATTTATACAATAAAATTATAGAACGTTTTCGCGAAATCGCATATCTCATTTCGGTGTACTTTTACCGATAATGCGGTAGAAATATACTCGAATCGCTCCTCGATTTCGTACCGAGATCGAACTTTCTTACGTCACAAGAAGCTTTACTCGCTTTGGAAAGAACAGCAGGTGTTAAAAAGTCGACGATTCGAGATGCTGCCACGAAAAATTAATCGTGTATCGACAGACGTTACGTGACTCAACATTAATAAGAGCGCGTCAACGTCACGTCGCATAGTTTCAGTTCATCGGCGTCATCGCGAGTTCGATGCGAGTTCGATTGAAAATTGGCCGGCCAAGAATCAGACTTGCGTGCACGTGTAAATTTATACCGGTTAACGTTTCGCATCGTCAACTCCGGCATTGCGCATTGGTGAGGTGAGCTTCCGCGTTTCCTCCACACTCTCCTCCGGAGCCAACCGACTGCGAGAGAAGAAGGAGATTGGGAGAAAGAAAGATGCGAATATCAAAAAAAGTTGCGCAATGCATCCGTACTCGCATCTGTACCCGCGTCCGTACTCGCATCTGTACCCGCGTCTGTACCCGCGTCTCCATCCGCGTCCTTACTCGCATCGCTCCTATGACATAAGACGAGATCGTAATTTAGTTGGGATTCCTTTGCCCCGCGAGTCCTTTTCGCACAATGTCGCGTAAAGTCTCTACCCGATTGCGATCGCCGTATGCACTCTGCAATTCTCGGGTACGTTTTTACGTAATCCCGAGAGGAAAATGTGCATATACTCGCGCGAGTATTTTCTTTTCTCCTTCGTTCGACGGACTCGCAACTGGGAACGTATTGACCGCCTCGTTCTCAAAATTAATAGCCAAAGTTAATTATAGATAACCGTGTACGTCTTTTTCCCCGCTCCTCGCGCTCTTATCCCGATGGAATGCAAACTTACTTTGTAACGCTTCTGACCATTTTTATTTATACGGTACTTCTTACCGTTCCACCCAAATATCTAGATTCTCTCGAAAAAACGAGTTTCTCCGACAAATTTAAACGCGATACTTTCGCCAAAGTCGACTTTTTAAAAGGTACGATTATTCTAATCGTAATGCGCGCGATACATCAATTTTAATCTATTCATCCAAACAAATATTGTTTATTTTACGTAAGCCTTTTACGATTTAGCGTACCGCTTAATAAACCGTATCTCGAATCGATACTCGCGTTAAATTTTATTTAGCTGCGTTATTAAAATTATTCTAATTATCCGAATTTTTTACGAATGTATTAAACTAGTGGATCAGTTTTACGTTACATGAATTTCACACTTGAGGCTACGTAGTAATTTGATATAGCTTATCAAATTGAAATTTGATTAGATAACTGTCAAAAGATAATTCAAAAGATGTGTAATTAAAAGTTATAAAGTTATGAATCGTGTTAGCCAAATTTACATTATAAAATCAAATAATTTTATATTAGGTTCAAGAAAATGCATTATCGAATTTCTATTTTATTGAATTCGCAATATTTATTTTAAAAATCGACGTAATATTTATTAAATGCATTCCAAAATTAATCTCGGAATTACGTCGATTAATTTTCCATTTAATAAATTTTAGTCGCTAGTTCGATTAAATGCTTTAAATAAAAAAAGATATCGCGTTACCAATCGAAATATTATAATTATAATTTCATTAAAATAAAATAATTTATAAAAGTATTAAAAGATGTTCTTAAAAATTTTTTATACGTATTAAATTTGTTATAAATATTTCTTCGTAATTATATAATATAAAAAGAGTAATAAAATATTTTTATAATTTTATTTATGGAAAAAAAATATGAAATCTCGATAAACAATGTCATTTAATTTTGCTCTTTTAAAAATATTACACGTTCTAGGATAATATTTTTATGTACTAAAGATTCACAGAATAATCAACGATATTTTATTGAATTATATTAGATTTTTTCGTAAAAGTAATATATTTATTTATACTTTTAAATAATTTTGCATTATTTCGTTTAAAAAATGCACGGAATGGCAATGAAACCACTTAATCGAGTAATCGTTAAAAATAACGATTCAAATTATTTTTCATTAAATATTTCGGCAATTACACAAGAATTATAACATAATATGCAAAATCGAAGTTCAACATCATCTATTATTCATAATCATTTAATAAATGCAATTTGATTTAAACAGCTGCTTGAAAAGTTAAATCGAAACACATTTATATTATGCTATTCATACGTGTGCTTTACCAATATGACTTTGGCAATAATTTATCTCTTATTCCGATAAAAATTATCTATTTACGCAAAACAAATATTTAGATAAGTTATAGTTCTTTCTTAATACAAAAATAAGTTATAATTTATAACGAGGAAAAAACTATTTTGTACGTCACGTGATATATTCTTTAAAAACGTATAGATTTAAAGTCCGAAAACTGGTATAAAAAGTGAACCTAATTTGTAGGCTTTTAACAAATAATGCATTTAAATACGCAAAAAAATGACCTTAACTTTGAAAACTAGAAGGTAACCACATCCTTGCCGCTTCTTCTTATGCATTCAATAATAGTAATATAGCGTATTTTTTTGTCGAAATGGAAAAATCACCTGCCGTAAGTACACTTTTAAATTTTCAAGCGTATTATTAGCATTCGACAAATTGATCATTCAACAGAATATAACATTGGTTAACTTGGGTGCTTACGCAATAATCAACGTGCTCACTGAACCGATAAGTCCGCAGCCCGCGATACAATTTTTATGAATTTTTCGCATGGGCGTAACATTATATTTGTCCGAGAAATATCATATTTCTATACTTATTTTAGAAAAGCCCTTTAATCGATTGTTCAATTATAAAGTTTCTTTTAATCAGCATCGTGTGTTTTTCTTATCTATCGCTCGATAGACGAGAAACTAATTGTTTTTTTCCGAAAAAACGCGAGTTTCTTTTTTTATTTTTGATATTTATTTATTTTTTACCTGTTTTTTTTACAAATGTAAGCGGTTACTTTGGTAAACCAAGCGAATTTTTAACATTGATTAAACGTGTCCGTACAACTTTTAAATATTATATTCGTACGAATTAATTCGGTTATATAATCCGAATTATCGGAGTTATTTTAATTAAATATAATAAAGCCGAATCTATTATGCAAACTTATTGTAATATTCTGCATAGATAATGTACGATTATAAATTTTAATTAAACACAAACGATTGATACATTAAAAACGAAATTTATTAAACCATAGTGTCAACATTTATATTTAAAAACCATCGCGTTTATATATACTTTTTTAATTAAAATACTGTTATACGACAAAACAATAAAAATAATTTAAAATGCGTGATAACAGCTAATTACCATAATTATATTATGATAGGGGACCGATGACGATTATGAATATCTTTTTCGCATAATCAGTAGCCAAATTAAGGTATCCATGATTTATAAATACTTGCTTATTCTGTTGTGGCGATAAACATTCGTAATGAAAAAAGATATATACTGCTTTTACAGCTGAGTAACAACGACTCGACCGATTATTCATGACACCTATTTACGTTCCTGTTATTGTAGTTCTGTCACAATAAACGTGTAACAATAAAAGAAATATAAGAAAATCAGACGAATATTATGAAAAGATAAGATTATATTATTCTGAAAACAAAATTTTTCCATTAAATACATAAAATTTATGTGTTAAAACTAAGCTCAGTTTACGCTATAAGATACCTTAAATTTTAAAAACTTAATTTTTTTATAAATTACAAACAAAAGTAGAATTTTTCGAATACATTCCGAGATTACGATTATAATAAAACAATTATTCGATCGCAAGAATGTTAATATTAATTATAAGATTACGAGCTCTTATCAATGTTCAACCTTTATTTCATATGTTAATAATATTATTAAATAACAATATTATTTCGATAGCAAATAAGAAATTAACATTTTAATTAATTTATATTAAATATTTATATGTTTTATACAACAGTTAACGTTACCGCAGTTAATGTATGAGCCAACTTAAAATATAATTTAAGTGTTCTTATTATAACTTTAATTAAAAAAACTATAATTTGATTCACTTTCAAAATACGATGTAACACAGAGTTAAACTTTGATTTAAAATCAATATCGATATTATAAATAAAAACTTATTTCGCGAATACATTTATAATAATTATTTTTACGAATATATTTTTTACAAAGACGACTAATTTTTTGCAAAAAGTTTGTGATATTATTTATTTAATCTTAACATTATCAACGATATTAATAATAATACGTTGAAACTTAGATTTAAATTTAGATTTTATAGATTGGAAAAGCCTACGCCAATTTTTGAACGTACACTAATAATAACGATACGTCAAATAATTTTATTATAAATATTTTCCGTAAAAATAAAATTTTTGATATACTTTGTGTTATTAAATTAAGTATTTTCGTATCTGTTTCGATTTAACTTATGAAATACAATTTTTTATGCCAACGACAAAAACTTAAAATATCTATATTCGAAGTTATATTTAAATATTATTATAATGAAATTAATATTATTGTAAAGAAGTTATCAAAGCCTTTAAAATTTTCAAACATTGAGATATCGAAGCATCAAAAAATTTTCATCCGCCAAGTTTATTGTACTTTAAATCGTACAAAGCTTCGAAATTTGGAAATAGCTGAAAACCTGTTATTACAAGCGGATATATCGTGTGGTTTGCAGATTACAAGTTGTGTCAGTGGACGCTTTAAATAGGGAAATAAGCGATCAAGACAGGTTGTTTGTGTCGTTACCTTGAATAACCTATCTTATCCATTTGCGATAACTGTACGAACAACAAGCATCGAAGAGACTTGTTTACTGCTTAAAAAGTTATAAGTACAATATTAATCCTTTTACGATGTTTTAAAATATTATATTCAAATAAAAATGTATATAATTTAAATTGCAATGAGTCCTTCGCAGTGTAATTAAAACTTAGAATGCCGTTAAAAACTCAAGTGTATTATTTCAATTATATAATTTTATTAACAATGAAACACATTTTTTAATTATATAGTATTAATGGAACTATCATTATTTCTTAAATGTAAGAAATATAGATTTGATAAATAACTTTTTTATATCTTTATTCTACGATCGTTTTTAAAAATTAATTATTGATTATTGGTTCCTCTACGATCCAAATTTACTATTATGAAATATAAAATAAACATAATTATATCGAACGTCAGCGAATAAAATGTCTTCTTATGTGATTTTTGACGTCATCCCAAGTAAACAAATTTATAATTAATTTCCTAAATTAAAAGTAATGATTATTTATTATATATTATAAACTAGTTAAATTACGGTAAATTTATCAACTAATATTTATTATATTGAACATATTTGAATCAATACAGAATTTCTTTAAGCAAATTTATTTTAGATAATATTATTGTAAATAATACATTATATTTTTGAAACGATGTTAAAATTTTAAGAGGTTTAAAATAAAATTTATTTTGATTTTTCGTCTTTGTAAGATGTAGTTATATTTATAGTTAAACAATAATTATTACATTTGAATATATGTAAATATAAATATATATTACTGACATCGTTAATATATTCATATATTTAGCTTTGTAAAAACCAAATAATTAATAAAATTTTTAACGGTTTACAACTTTATTAAAATTCACGTTAATAGTAAGCATTTTAGAAAATTTATTCTAAAACAATCATGTAACAAAATAATACTATTTATCAACAAAGTAAGTTTTAAGTAGGTCGTTAAATACTATCCTTGATAACTGATTATGATACCTGCAACTACATTATAGCGTAAAAGAATAATTCAATAATAAAAGATCGAATAAACCGAAAGATTTTTTTTTTATTTCTTGTTTATAAAAGTGTATATAATTTTATTTAATCCTACTTTGTATTTATTCAATTTCTGTCTATATATTTATTATATTTATTTAAGATTAAATTTTATTCGTATCGATTAATCAACGTTTTTAAAATGACAATTTTTAACGTTCGGTTTAATATAAACTTTAAATACGTCTTTAGAAAAATAAATTTTGTATACACTAACAGATTTTGTAAGAAAATAATTTTTTTATTTAAGGAATACGAATACAATTATATTTAATTAGTAAAATTACTATTACTTTAATCTACCAATGTTATTTTATGAATATAGATAAATATTTTAATTAAAAAACAAGAAAATTATCGTACCGTTTAGTTATTTTTAAATTAAAAATAATTATTTTAAGACAGAAATTTTTTCTTCAAAAAACAACATAAAGTGTTAAAAAAATAAAAACCAACGTAACAATATAATACGCAGTAGTCGATATATTTATTCTTTTAAATTGAATAATATATTTTTAAAATTTTGGTTTAGAGGAAATTTAATAGTACTGCTAATAAATATGTATCGATTTTAATATATATTCAATATTTAATATAAATACAATTATTTACTTTAAGATATTAAAGTATAATATTAAATTATGAATATATTTGAAACGATGATTACTTATTCGTTACCATCCAATCAAGTTTCTTTTGTAAATTTAATTTCTACATTCTTTTTATTTCATAGTTTTCACGTGTTTTGCTTTTATTCTCTTTGAACTTATATCTACTTTGTACGAACCATAAATTATATCTTCCTGTCCTATCTTTAGTTTTCTCTTTCTGCTTCTCATTCTCTTTCTCATTCTCTTTCTCATTCTCTTTCTCATTCTCTTTCTCATTCTCTTTCTCTTTTACCTGTTTATATAGGTAACTACTATCATTTTCACATTCGTTCTCCTTGACAACTAGACAACTATCTACTCTCGTACCGCTAATGTTTCATCCGATCCTTTTTCTCTCAGTTCGTCCTGGATTACCAACTGTTTATGGTCGGAGCCACAACGCGGTTTGATACTTCTCAGAGTTATTCTTGATGTTTCATCATAGTATTATATTATTGACCGATGCGGTAGCTTAACTCCATTTTTTACCGATGTCTGTTTTTTGTATATTGATCGTTAGACTTACCACAGGTTGCCTAAAAAATGGAAAATTTTAATATTTTGCTTCGCTTCGGAATTTTAAATCAATTCAATTGCTTCTAAGTATCGATTAATTTTTCATTTAGATTCTTAGATTTTCTATGAATATTATAATTTAATTTTTATGTTTTCTATCTTATAGTCCTTTGCCTATATCAAACAATTCGTTCTTCTTTTTCGGAAAGTTTCGCTTATCTTTTACTTCTATGTATCGTACTATTTTCCTTTATTATAACTATTTTTAAATATAGTTATTATTACATGTTTTTTTCTTTAATTCGAATAGCTATAATTAAAACTTATTTTATATAACAGGTTCTTATATCAGCAAGGTATACTATTTCTTAAGTTTGCTAAGTAATTGATATATATGCTATTAATAGCATATATATTTTGGTTCTATAGATCACGATGAGTAGTTTTTTTTCGATACCGTATTATCTTCAATTTTTATGGTATACTAATCACAGTATATTGTTTATTTCACGATTCTTAATCGTAAACGTCTGATGTAGATGATCTTATTTTGTAACTGTTCTGCTTTCATATGTATTATGACAAAGTTGCCAAATATTTGTTTATGATACTTAGTCGACTGCGAGCCTTTCTTTCGTCTAATTTATATGACTTCTAAACTCTGACACACTATTCGTTTATCTTCTCTTCTTTTCAGTAAAAAATTTTACTATTTTTTTTCATAATTTAGTATTTTTTAATTCGGTTTTGCCCAACTTTTTATACATTGGTTGAGTGCGTATAAAATCCAGGTAATTTATTGCACCTTTTTTTTATTGCAATTATGTAAATTTTTTACCTGTATTACATAGGTTTTTGTTGGAACGTGCATTTTTAATGAAATTTTACTCGTATGTGATGTCACGTATTGTACCATATTTTTTACTTGTAAGATGTTTATAATCAATACCAATTAAGCAAGATATACTCTTGAATACTTGAATAGCATGGGCTAATTACAACCTGTGCTTTCGCTTTAAATCGTCTATTTCTCCTTATACGCTGCACGTCCTTCGACTTGTGTGCATTATTTTCTTTTCTAACCCACGGATAATCCTCTCTTACTCTCTCTCTCTCTCTCTCTCTCGTTCTTATCAGTAATTTATTGAAACATTTTTAATGTTCACTAGCTCTTGAAATAACATATAGCTTCAAACTTTACATTTAACGCTTATTAAATTTTTTTCTTATCTTATTTCCTGGCTATATTTCAATTTTAGGTCTTAATGGAACAATTATAATAGGTTAAAAAGAAATAAATATTGGACAGGTGTCTTCGATAAAAAATTAAATAAATATTTTTTATTATAATTGAATATAATGAATCGGATACAAAATTTTTTATCGAATTTTTTTCTTTTGTACCTATGAAAATGTTTCATTGTATTAGATAAATTTTGTATCAAGTAACTGAAATAAGTCAATTATGTATTTTTTAGTTTTAGTAAATAACGATCATAAATAAATAAAATTAGTCTTTAATATTAATAAAAATTACAAATGTAACAATATCACTAATATTTGGAAAATATATTATAACGTATATTTTTCGTTCAGGCTAAATAATTTTACTTGTTTATAAATATTCTTTTACACTTTATTTTAAATTATAATTACTTCCATCTATCGATAAAAATTTTGTAGAGTTATAAAAATATATAATCTAATTTATCGAATTACATAAAATATTATAGAAATTCTTAAAATATTTAAAACTAATATAAATAAATATATAAAGAAATTTTCAAAATATAAAAAACAATTTAATTTGTAATATAAAAAAATGATAAATTTAATAAATGAATTTTAAGTTTAGAAATAACTTAAAAAATAAAATATATCCATTGATAATGATTATTTCAACAATTTAAAAATTAGAAAATTATATGTATTTTTCTATATATATATATTCAATATTTTGTTAAAGCTGTGATATTTATTAATAATATTAGTGGTGATTAAAATTAAAATATAGAAGTTGTTTTTAAATCATTTATTTTACAATATTATGTAATAAAAATTACAAATCTATAAAAATTGATGTAAAAACTGAAATTAAGTAATTTAGCTTGGATAATTTATTGTGATAAGTCTTTTGTGGGCTTAAAATCCATGAAAAGGTGATTTGTATTAAATAAAAATCTTTACAAGAAAGTTACAAATTAATCAATGACCGTATTTCCGAGACTAAAAATATAAACAATCGATAGATACATATTATAATAAAAAAGTTATTTTAATGATAAATAATTTATATTCAGTATTATTTATTAATATTTTAAGTATGAAAGAATAATAATAAATAATGTATAAAATTTAAGAACGTTCTAATATATTAAAACTGAAAAAAATTCGTAGAAAAAATTTGTATAAATATTTATATAATACATACAAATATTTATCTATTTCAATATAAAATCTTAATATCTAAAATCTTTGATTAAATTTTATTAATAAGATTTTATACGTAGTTTTAAAAAAATTCATTTAAGGCAAGTTAATTTATGAAATTTGTATAATAATAATAATGTAATAACTCAAAATTTAATACTGATCCAATAGTTTTTAGATTAAAAAATGTTATTAAATTTTTTTTTTTTAAAAAAATGGAAATTATAAAAAAATAAATATTTATTATAATTTAATTATTACGTAAATTTATTATCGTCAAGTTTATTATGTATAAATTATTAAATAAATCGAAAGCTTTTATTACAAAGCACATTCTCATGAAATTAATTGAATTAAGAAGAAAATAAATAAAAAACATATTTTTTATAAAGTGTACCTGTAGCAAAAATTATATGTTTGTATGGAAATTACATTATTTTTTGATTCAATCATGCAGATATGAAAAAGTTTAATTAGTAAATTTCCAATAAAAATTCGATAAATATCGATGCTTCAATTTCATCCAGCTTATAATTTTCATATTATGGATATGAAAGACTACCGACTTTAGCATAAGTATTGAAAGATATAAAATTATGAAATTCTTTTATATGTAAATTATACTTTTGACAATTATAATATTTCAATTATGATTTATGTATGTACATAAATGATTCTACTTTAATTGCTTGAAATGACAAATTCATGATACTTCGGTATTTTAAACATATTTTAATACCAGAATATCCAACCGTAGAAATCGTATGTACTTAAAATATGTATTTAACGTATATTTGCATTTTAATGCGAGGAAAATTAAACTTAGTCAAGAATATTTTAGAAATATTCATTATTTAATGATATTGAATGTAATACGTTATGATATTAATAATTTCATTTTTAGTTATAATTTATTATAAATAATTTATCATAAAATTTTTGGTAAAATGCTAGTAAAAAAATTTCGATACATCATTTTTCATACATTTTTCTACCTAATGCATTTTTTATTAAGAACTTTTTAAAATTAATTATAAAAATAAATATGTGCATATTTGAAATTTTCTACTCTTTCACTTTTTTAATATTCATATTGTTTTTTATACTACTTATTTAATCCTACATTCTCTTTGTGTTTTTTATACTGTCTCTCTTGTTCTTGTTTTCCCTCTCCCTCTCTCCCTCTCTCTAATTGTTATGCATATATATACTATCTCTTTTTAATCTTTAATTTTATCTACAGTTCCAACATTAAATTTATTATAAAATACTAATACATTCTCTAATATTAAGTAATAAACTATATTATAATACGGAATTGAAAATTTTATAATACTAATTTTTTTGGGTTTCCATAAATTATATATTTTTTTTAAATATATAAAAAATTTTCTAAAAAAATTTTTCCCAATAGAATAATTATATTTTTAAAACTTTAAATTTAATATTAATTATAAGTTTAAAGAACAACTTTATTACGTTCGTAATTTTACAACTATTTACTTTAAATATCTAAAAACTAACTTTAATGTCAGTTAGTCATAAACAGTGATATCTTAACTATTTGTGAAATAGATTTTTTTTTGTCCCATACTTTCATCAACGTAGTGAATATTATAATTTAAATATCACAGAAAAAATACTATATTCATAAAATTTTATTTCAAGCTAGAATTTTTTTATTGGAATTTATTATTCCTATTATATGTTTCATTTTAATATTTATTTATTTATTATGCCAACATTAAAATAAAAATATTTTGTTGTCTTGTATCACGCTAAATAATTGAATATTAATTTATTTTATCAGTGATATTCGATGCTAATATTTTAGTAAAAAATTTTTGATCGATTATTTATATGAAAAAAATTACTTAACTTTTTATAACGTTACCACTATTATGATACTTATTTTAAATTGCTGATTACAAACGCTTGCGGTAGGACAGCTTTGCTTTTAGTAGCCTTTATATTATCTGTGGTTTGGTGTTTACGTTCTCCAAACTCCAAATAAGTCATTTACCGGCAAAAGTTAGTTCCAGTTAGTGACTGGTAAGTATTTATGAAAGTATTGGAAAATAGATATAAATATAATAAATTATTGGATCTAATAAAATGGAATAATTATGTCGTTTTAATATTATCAAATAATCTTTCACGTGTTTAAAATAAACGTACTTCCTTTACAAGAATTTTTAAGTCGCCATAATTTACATTTTATTTTAATAAAAATAAATATTTATCTAAAAATTTAATATCTGTATAATAATATTTAATATATATTTATATTATGCATATCAAATTAATATCGATAATAATTTTTAAAAATTTTAATTTTTAATTTATAGATTATCTAAAATATTAGTTAAGTCATTTAAGCATTAAATTTTTTACCAGATTACAAAAATAATGCGTTCAATAATCTATTGCATAATATTAAATTAATATTTTGATATCTTTTGGTAATCGAACCAAAAAAAATTTTGTTCTTAGAAGATAGATAATGTAAATTCAAATTTCTTAAAGATAAATCGATAAATACGTAATTAAAATTTTCAAGTTATTAAAGAATCAGCAATACTCTTAAAATTTTTTAAATACTTAACTTAGTACATATATTATTTATGTAATTAAATAAATAAAAAATTATTAAATTTACAAATTATATAAAGAAAATTAAAATAAAGTCTCATCTTAATTCTTTGCTGTTGTTATTCGATACTTCATAAATAATATAATAACTTTTATACATTATTATTAAAAAATATAAAATAAAATGCTATTTATATAAATATTATAGGTAGCAAATGAAATAAGTTTTATCGAATAAAGCTAGTATACGTTTCGCATATATATAATTGTAAGCAGAGTACAGAAATAAAATTATATAATAACTTCGATTTAATTGTCGAAAGTAGTATCAACGATATAAAATAAGAAGTTGCAAAATTTCGGAAGATTTAACAGGTAGATTTAAAATATTTTTCTATCAATAGATGAAAATATTTAATTTTTTGAAACCTATAATCGGAAATGAATTATTTGGAAAAATTGTTAAGCTATCGGCAAAATGTACATAATGTGGTATGAGTAGCTTTAAATAAAGTAGTAAATAATTATTGTAAAATACACGCCGAGACATATTCGAATCTTGACTGATTGGACGGTTACGCTTTGAGACGATGCACCGCAGTTCGGTATAATCAATCGATGGTCGAAAGCTTCCGGTGTCACGACCGAAGCAACAAATTTGACTACGTCACGGGCGTCCTGATTCCAAAATAAGCTATAGAGGTTAAGAATGTCATTATAGGTATCACGGCACAGTCGTATACGATGCTCAAGGCGTTCCTCATAGAGCATCCGAGTTTATCGCGAGACAAACGAATGTGGCGCCTTTTCAAACATGAAGCAATGGGCGACCGCAAATCATAGTCATTTTTATTATACGACCTATTCGGTACCGCATTTGCGGATGATACGCGTGGCACCTTATTAATTAACAAGCCCAGAGTATTTCTACTCTCGCAAAAGTTTACCCGTGCACGTAACTGAATCTCGAATTTTTCCCACGTTTCACTTTTCACTGGACAAAGTTTAAGAGCTTGCAGAAGCTATCGTGGAAGTAGCGTTTTCCACGTTGCTATAGTTGCTATAGGTTGCCGACCTCCAAACAAGGGCACCGCTCGAGGCTCTACCAAAGTAAAAATAGCTCAGCTGGCACTTGATCTGTGCGAGGAACTGGCAATAATACACAACGTATCAAGCACAATGCGTTGGGTGCAATGTTCACCAAACCGAGACCAAAGAGAGGACCAAAGAGAGACCAAAGAGAGGACCAAAGAGAGAACCAAAGAGAGGACCAAAGAGAGAACCAAAGAGAGAACCAACGGTTCTCTTCTTGTACTTGTTCTTGTTCTATCTCTCTCTCTCTCTCTCTCTCTAGCTCGTACAGGCACCGATAGTTAAACGGTGGCAATGGTCGGTGTGACTCATACGTTTGATCGGACGCATTTAAATTCGAAGAATTGGGAACGCTCCAGAGAAAATCAAGAAATATATTGTTGGTACGTAAATCAAATCCGATTGTGTATCGCCTTTTGATTACAAAATGTTGGAAAGTCCGTATACAAAAATATCGTTAACAACGGTAAGCACGACTTTATGCGATATACCCGTTTCCAACTAATACATTATATTACGTAAATTTAAATTCGTGGGAGTTAATATCGATATTATAGCGAAAGATTGCAGATATTTTTTCGTCCTTTTACCAAACATTTTCTACCGTTCAAACAAAATTTCGAGATTATTTTCCATTCTTTTATTGTTTACTTCTAAAATCCTTAGCTATTGTATATAAAGCAAGAGTTTCCGATCAAATTGATGAGTTGATTAATAGACACGAGTTAAATATAAACAATCGTTTATTTCGTACGATTATTTTTAACGCGTAGCGTTTTATTTTAACCACGACTAAAAAAATATTTATATTGTGATAGCGTAATTAATGGCATCTGTACTAATCTTCGAAGAATTTTCTCGCTTGGTATTTTATTAGTAAAATACATGCTCTAAAAATTATGTGATTCTAATAAATTGTAAGAACTTTAATAGTTTAGAAAAAAAATAATGTACTCTGTAACTTCGAGTAAAGAATATTTTTGTTAATATACATTTTATAAAATATTTTTTTGATAACGAATCGAAAAGGTATAGCTTACATAGAAATAAATTTCAAATTTCTTGGAACAGCCGAAATCGAAATCGTAAGTCGAGTAGTCTTAATTTTTATGCATTTATTCTTTGATAGCGACTGATTATGTTTCAAAGATAGATTAACGACATCAAGATTCGGTAACGAAGATGAATAATCAAGAGTGAATTGATATAATATTGGCTTGATCCAGAATTTTTGTTTATATCCATCGATGATAAGGAAAATTATGTGATCACGTTGTGTATAATCTCATATACGTAATCCAATTTCTTATACACAGAAGAACGAAATAATAAATATTATTATATAATGAAATAATTGTTTAGTCATATTTTATTTTTTTATTTTTGGTTCATAAATATTCATCATGAATATTGATTCATTGAAATGACAATTTATTTTATATTTTATTAAACTATAAAATATATTTCATGATTTTCCTCGCATTATTTATATTTTTAATATATTTTTATATGTAAAAGTTTCTTTTAATAACACAATCATATAACTATTAATTACGTTATCAAATTAGAATATATAGATTAACACAAAAAATTCAATTTTTCATAGATTAAAAATGACTTAAACTTTAGATATGCAATAACACTTTTAAACTAAATGTTTGATTTCATCTAAAATGGTTATTTAAAAAATGCGTTGTTTTTCTATATTATAAAATGGAACTAATAAACAAATTTAAAAGTTATTCCAAAGAGTAAATAGTCAATATATTTTATACCATACATTTCACGATTTTACAACACATTTTTCTTATTAAACACAAAGCATTATAACTTATAATACACTTGTAAAAAATGAAACTCGATTAAATTAGTTGGTAACCCTCCGTTATGGTATCATAAAGTATAAAAAATTCTGGGTATGTCAAATTTAATTTGCAAGTAATTCTGATTCTGTTTGATTTTGTCTTATTTTTTTATCGGTATTATTCTATTTTTTGCTTATTTATTTTCTATTTCCTTAATATACTTTCTTATAAGTAAGTTTAACAGCAATTTTTTGCGTAAATATTCCTTCAATCAAATATACATTCAAATTCACAATTTTAAATGAAATATTATATTTACAATTACGTGAATATGTATAATTTATTTCGAACAGTGTAACTTTTAATAGATAATTCATATAAAAATTATATAAAGATAAATACTTAAGTTAGGTTTAATTCAATCACGTAAATTAAAGTTATTAAAAGTTATTTAAAAATATATTCTAAAATGGTTGTTTTTATTATTTATCATTTTTACTAAATTATATTTAAAATAAAATAAACAAAATTTAATGAAAATATAAGATAAATTGCATTTGTTGCATATTATAAATATTTACTAAGTAATCTCCAAGTTTTATAATTACTAAGCACTGAATGTATACTTATCAGTCTGTTTACGCTTTCGTCTCAATTATTTTCCATTTTCAACACATAAAATAATTATTCTGTAATAAATATGCTTGTACATAATATGATTTACTAGAAAAATAGAGTAAAAGGAATCCTTAATGATTCAAATATTTTTTATTTTTCTGCAAGAGTAAATTAAATTAATTACTTACACCTGAGTATCCGATAATTTATTAATCATTAAAAATTTTGCTTCAATCATCGGCAAAAAATTCTCTTTAAAGATCGATCTAATTTATCAGATCTATTTACTTGTCTTAATGCATCGTCGGTTAAATTTTATTACTAATTACTACCGTTACTTACTCTACAATTTATAAATGATTATTTTTCAATATAAAGTAGTTAACACGTAATTTTTATAAAAAAAGGTTTAATGTACCTTTTTTTTTATATACATTTTAATGTAGTACTTATTTATACTAATGGTATAAATAAAATTTAAAAAATTACGCTATTTAATTTTATAGTTATTTAAATATGTTATATTTATTTATACATTTATATATAAATAAATACATTTTAATTAGTAAAATATGAAAAATATAATCGTAGTCTATGGATTATTTAAAAAATACTTTTTGTTATGTTACTTTACAGATATTAAACACAATTGTAAATTTTACGTAATGTATTTTAAAGTTATTATTGTTCGTCACTATCAGAATACGTTGTATCCGAACATTAAATTACACGATAAATGAATTTTTTTCGCAAAGTTATTTAAATCGGCTGATATACAATAGGGTTAAATATTCCATTACTTTACAAACGCCATAGATTAAATTATAAATTATTATATAATATTATAAAATGTACATAAAATTTTCAGTTTGTATCGTAACAATAAAAAAATTCCTACATTACTTACTCTGCACTTTTTTCGAGAACGAAATAATTTTACCGTCTTTCTAAAACTTAAAAAATAAACTGGTATACGTATCGAATGCGTATAGATTAATTTAACCGTCGCTTGTACAATTAGCTTTATAAGACGAGAAAATTAAAAAAAGTGCGACGAGAATGAACGAGAAAAGTGTCATCGTGGAAGAAGGAAAGAAAGACGCTTTCGCTGTTCGAAGCTTATTTCATTTATTACGTTTAGCGAAGGGAAGGAAAAAGAAAGTAAGGGATTGTATTTTCTTGCTTATAAGACGGTCATCGGAAACGCTCTGACCTAATTGTCAGTACATCGGACTTACGCTACTGGGGAACTTCCCTAACCCTCGAGTCGAGGTCTTACACTGATTCGATTGCTTCTGCGGTACTTACGTATATACACAAGTCAACCTCTACTCGCCACTATTACCATTACTCATGACAGAGTGTTTATAAGTACCTGACGGCAAAATGTAACGCTTACTCCGCGGTACTGTGGACATTCATTGAAGCTTTTCAACTTCTACAGGATTTATGTGACTTTTATTTTGAATTATGAATGCAAACATTCGGTCAATTAAATCTAAATATTTACACGAGTCGTATCAAAGGTATTATCAGCTTATACAGTTGTTTTATTCAATTCGTATTTATTTCAAATAATATTATTGAATATTAACGTTTAAATATTTTATTCTATTATAAATTTTTTATTCGCCTTTTATTATAATTAAAAATATTTAAATAACTTTATCGATTAGCAAACACAACTGCATATCTTAGTTCATTTCTTCGTGATTTATTTTTCAATTATTTCTCTTTGTAGACGTGATGAAATTCTCCAAGCTAATTTTTTAAAAATATTTTTATTTTGCTAACTCCAAGCGGATTTATGTTACAAATGAAAGACGGAAAATTCTAACTAAGCTTACTACTATATCATATGCTTGTATACAAGTATAATCTCTATCTTTCTTTGTCACTTTATCTCTTTCTTTTTTGTATCGTTACCTGAACTGGTTGCCTTTCATAGGCGAATGAACTTATAACTGCATAGACATGTCTTCTTACTTCCGCCATACTTGTCCCATTTCTCCTTACCATATGTTTAACTTGGAAAAACTTGGAAAGAGTGAAAAGTTAAGATGAACGAGTACTTCTAACAAACCTTCAACTTTGTTTTTATTTTATTATAAATTCTTTCTATGTGTTTACTATATAATAAAAAGTTGTGCACGAGCAATGAAAAACATAATTTTAAATCAGTAGAAAATCAATAATTACGATATTACTTCATGATTATGAAATAATATTTGAAACACAAAAACATGTTTTAAGCAAATAAACGTTTATTTTCTATAAAGTTAAATATTATACGGAACAAATTAAACAAATATATAAAAATAATTAATGTATATTTAATAATATTTCAACTTAATTTTACTAATGAATAAAGGAAGTAGTTTAAAACAATTTGAAGATTTTTTTAAAGAACAAATTTTATTATAAAATTGATTGTTTATATTATTACAGTATTTATTTTATAAAATGTGAAATAAATTAATATATATTCTGATTAAAATCCTTAATAATTTTATATCATAAGCGTTTTTTTATAAATTACTTTGATTTGATACATTTTAATATATAAAAAAATATTTGTAGAATTATAAATAATTTTTTTAATTATTAAATTTGAAAAATTATGATTTAATTGTTTACTTTTCATAAATTGGATCATATATTATTTGAATGACAAACTTTCTTTATAAATCAATTAATGCGCATATACGAAAATATTTATCGATACTATCAGAAAACAATTTCAAGAAAACAATTATAGCGAATTAAAACAATGTTAGATTGAATAAAAGAGCTAATATTACAGAATTTATTAATAATGGGTTTTTTAATTAAAATATTTATTAATAAACAATAAATAAAAGTAATCTATCAATTTTCTAAATAAACATAACAATTCACAAGTGAAAGTATAAATTTCTGTCTACGATTTATAAATGACACTGTAGTCGATTAGCATATAAACAATGACTACAAAATATGAAGAAATATTAATTCCTCAAGGAAGATTAAAATTTGATTTTTTTTGTCTTTTCTCGTTATAAATAATTTGATATACAATTATAATTTATTAGATATATATATATATATTTAAAATATTTAAAAAGCTTTTATTTTAAATGATAAAAACGTCTTAAATTATATCCAAAACTAAAACAATAATTAAAATATTTTCAGAATATACTAGTTTTATTTTAAAAAAAGTATGTATATCTATTAAATTTACTGAAATTTTTAGAAAATATTCTTTAACTTACTTTAATTTATATTTATACTTTTCTAAAATTTAAATTTACTATATTAATATTTGTTAATACATAAAAAGTAACAGAATCTAATTTAATTATCCGATCAAATTTAAATAGTAAGTTCTATAATTAGAATTTAAAATTTAAAATAATATTTTAAAACAAATAAAAACTTATCATTAAAGCATAATTTTTATAAAAAAATATAGTAAAATAAAAGCTTTCGATATTGTTGATCTTTTTTATATACAAAATGAGATTTAAATACAAAATAAATATTAGATTACTTTTTTCTAAATGTCTAATAATGTTTATACTTGACAATATTCAAATTTGATTAAATAACTGCATTTTTATCTTCAGACCATGAGTTAAAAATTCATTTCCTTAAAACATTTCGAATAAATAAATCGACTTTTTCGTTAAGAATGTATCTAAAAATTTTCAAAACTAAATAACACATTAAGTTAGTAAAAGAAAAATATGTTGAAGAAATTGAAACGATGGTATGAATTAACGAAAATGAGTTTAACTTACAGTTAGATTTATTAATCATAATAAATCTGACTTTCACTTTTAAAAGTAAGCACAAAGTACTTCTAAAATTAAAAAATAAACATTTATTAACTGCACAAGACTATTGAATTTTCAATACTTTAATTCTATAGAATATAATTTGAATAGTTTCAAAGTTCATAAATTTTTTTTTCTAAAATCATCTAATAAATTACCATTTTTATACTTTGTTTGTATTTTATGTTTTCGTTTAATGATATATGCATTGACGTTCGTTGATACCGTTATTGTCACACTAGGAGACCAAATAAATATGATAGATATTGTATCACATGTATGAGCAGTATATTTTACTATGTCAGTGTTACACAATATCTGTGTTCAATCGTGCGCACATGCACCTGTGGATATCACGTGTAGAATAGTACACACTTCACTCTATGTTCCATGTATTCACTCTCCCTCCTTTCACAGTACTTTTCTCACTCCCTTCTCCTTTTTTTCTCTTTTATGTCTTGTCTCCCCAACCTCGGCAGTCATCACTCGATCATGTAATAACTAATAATATGTCTTGTCATCTTTTGCTCAAATTACTGCTCTGTATCGTTGCCTCATACCAATGGATTGACGAACGTCTTACAACGTATAAATATCAATACAAACGCACTATTTATATATAAATATACACAGCTTCTCAATTGCATGTACTTAAAAAACAAAATATTATATATCCAATTTCTCCATATTCTTATCTTGTGCAATCCAGGGAATATGTATATACTTCAACATCTTTTGAAACTATAAAATATGTTAACTTTCAAATCTCGAATCAATGCGCTTAATATTATTTTATTCTAAAATTTGAAATGCTTATAATATTTCATATTAATTACGGTATTTAAAGGCATTCTCTTATAAAAAAATTTTTGCTTTCAAAATGACTAAGTATTAATATCGCTTAATTAAAAATAAAATTCAACCTTTTTCTTGTTTTTCTATTTTTACTTCATAAAATTATGTATATTCTCAACATCTAAAATTGTTTTCTTATCATAAAATTGAATGATTCGACATGTCTTAATGATTTTTAAAAATTGTCAAATATTAATAGACTACAATAATGAGACTTTTATATGTTTTTACTGCAGTTCAATTTAAAAATTATATTTGAATTATTGAAGAAATATACGAACATTATTTAAAATGTAATTTTAAATATTACTAATAGTCGTTATAAAATTATTTTTAATTTATATATAAAAAGATGATTCTAAATCTAGGATAAATTATAATGGAATATAGATTGAACGTTCTTTCGGTAAAATACTTGATTACAGTAAATAAAATTTTACAAAATTTTATTAAAATCGAGGTATAAAATAAACCACGTAAACAAATTTTTTATAAATTTTCTATATATTACAACATATTAAAAAAAGTAAAACGAGGAATGGAATCCTTCCAAAGTATGTGTTTATTATTCCTTATTTAATTTATTATCGATTAAATATTTTCCGAGGGGTATGAATATTTTTTAAAAATTATTAGATATTATCTAATATTACGTAAAACAATAAAATATTTTATTTGCTTGATTCAAATAGTAAAATAATTCAAATAGTTAAAATTTTATTATATACCCAATTATTCATAAAGATTTTGAATACAGTCAATAAAGAATAAAGAAATAAACATTTTATATCTATATATTTTTTTTTTTAACCAAGGAAATATAAAAATAATAATGATTTAAATAATATGTTATCATATTTTTGTATGATCATATATACTATATTTTTAAAAATCTCTTATAGATTTTTTAGCGTTAAATTATTTTCATTATAAAAAACAACTGATTTCTATATTCCAAGTGACTTTTTTATTCTCGCACTTAAAAAATTTATTATATAATTTGAAACATTTTCTGATAATAAACATATAAAAACTGGTTTGATTCAATATCGGAACAGTATATAATAACATAGTATTAAGTTAAAAAAAATATTGATATATGTTATGTTAACGTTTCTAAGTATTTTAATTCCAAAACATAAATAGAAATACAAGTTTTCTCATATAACAATAATCAAAATGTAATATACTTTCTCCTATCAAAAAGCAATATACTTTTTAGAAAAGACATAAAATAATAATTAATAGAAGAAAATTGCTATCTCTTAATTTGACCAATAGATCTTTCACATCAAAAACAAGTGCTTTGGTGTTGCAATAAGTTGAAAATAATTTGATGAAATGCTTTTTAGAAGAATCGATTAAATTTTTTATTGTAAAATTAAATATAAAATATTAGATATAAATTGAATAGAATTTTATTCTTAACAAAAGTCAAGTTTGATTATATTAAAAAAAGTATTTCTATCATCTGCGAAAACATTATTTAATATAAATACTAAAACTATCTATGACAATATTGAAAAAAATTCATTGGAAAACAATAATTTACTATAAAAGAAAATTTTTTATTTTTTCTAATGCACACTTTTTTAAAATATCATTATAATACTTTTCTTAATATTGATTTTCAAAAAGATATGTTTTAAAATTCTTCGTGTATTTATTTATTAGAAATGGAATCGATATCTTTTAAAAATATCTTATTATACGGAATTTTAAATATCTTTAATTAAAATTGAATTTAATTTTGAAAAAGGCTTGAGTACATTATTGATTCAATCCATTTTTAACTTGAAGAGCTTCGACAAATCAACTTTCTACTCGTAATTAAGTTGAAATTAAGTATTAGTTTAATTACACTATTTTAATCTTAACTAAACTGAATTTTATTACACTTTAATTATTTAAATATTTCCAAACTTTTTTAAATCCATAAACTGTTTTCTATTTATAAGTAACTATTTAACAGTAAACATTTCATAACTTGTCGATATTTTCAGTTAAGCTCACATTAATAATTTCCATTATAGAGTAGTAAGTAATAAATCTTTCTAACTGAATGTTTAGTGTTTTATTTTTAAAATTAAAATTGTAATTCCATCTCTATTTCACAAATACAAATATTTTTTTCCATATTATATATTTGAATATATATGTTCTTAAAATTAAACAAATCTTTCATATTAATTTAAAAATACTAAAGATTGATTATTAGTTTATTTCAATTTTTCCACTATATCAAATAAAATAGAAATATGTATTATAAATTATCCATTTCTTTTGAACGATTTACTTTAAAAGTTTTTCTTCATTAAAAATATTATTTTCTTATCAAAATATCACGTGCATCAAATTTTTCTTTAATTATAAAATTTTAAAACTTGTATAATATATGTCTTACTATAATGTATTATTTATTAGAATTTATTTATAGAATCATTTCGTATTCAGTATTTTAGTTTTTTTATTTTAAATACATATGGTTTTATACATTTTTATTTATTTTTAATTGTCTTTAAAAAAATTTATCATTTATATTAATTCAATTTTAATTCTTTATTATTTTTTATTGAGTTATAATGTAATCAAAATTATTAAGAATCATAATATGAGCTTTAAAAATGTGTAACATTCGAAATATTTATAAATCATTTTTTAAAATAAAAATTAATTAATCATAACGATTAAATCGATCGAATAGTTCAATTTAGTATATATTAAAATATTAGAATAAGCATAGTTAATTATGTTATTATTTTGATTACCCATATATAATAAAAATTTTTATTTTACTATTGATCCAGCAAAATATTTTCTTGCAAGATTTACGTTATGACTACCCGTAGTTATTTGCAAATCATACAAGGCGAATTTATAGATTGAATACTCCGATAAATTTAAAAAACATTTTATTTTTTCATGCTATTAATTAAAACATAAAAAGTATTTAAAAACACGTAATTTTACAATATTTTCTTGATTTAAACAATCAATAAAAAATGCTGTATTATAATATAACTCAATAACAGTCTATAAAAACTTATAATATAAATTTTATAGGTTTTTTTCATAAACTCATCTGCTTCTATGAGTAAAGTTATTTCAAAATTTTTAAGAAGCCTGTTCTTAAACTATGTTAATTACTTTTATCAAATAAAAATACTTACCCAATTCTTCTTTAATGTCTTCATTTTATTTACGTAGCATTCCTTCTAAGTAGCTTCCCTTAAATGAAAATAAAAACTATTTTGAATATGTAGTGTATACCTAAGAATAAATTCAAGGTCAAACTTATGTTGTGCATTAATAATTTAATTAACCCTTATAATGTGGTCATACTTATATCTAGTTATTACTAAGTGTCTATAATTACTTATTTCTATCTTTATAAGCATTCATAATTTTTATAACATGTATCTTCTCTCGGGAATTCAAGAAAACACAGATATTTAGTAAGACATCGATGAAATTATTATAATATTTATATATTTATATAATATAGTAATATTAATAGGATATAAAAATATTTAATTTATTATATATAAGTTTGGTATCTAATATAAATTAAATAATTCTTTCAAAGTGTATTTTCATGACTTGCTAATAAAATTTATTTCAATAATTATGACAATTTTCACTCCATAATACAGCAGAATTTTCAAATTATATATTACTATCTCAACTTAATTTGGAGAGGTAATAGTTAGTAGAGCAGAAAATCAACTCCAATAGAAATTGATTCTGCAAAGCGAGTGGAAATTCTACTTTAATATATTCAATATGCAATCGCTTTTTCACGTCTAATTTATTTTTGAACAAAGGTAATATAATTTCTGTTGTGAACAATTGCCTAATACAAAATAAATTTTGTATGTAATACCATAAATAATGTCTTGTAATATTTAAGATTTTAAATTGGTTGTTCATGTTTAGATAATTATACAAAGCAAATTTTATTTATAAATAATATATTTAAGAATATCTTGGTAATTACTTAAAAATGATATTTTTAAGTGCTTTGCTTATAAAAAAAATAAAAAATCGTTGAAAAAACTAGAAAATAGATATAAAAAATATTATAAGTTTAAACAATTTATCGATAGATATATCGTTAGAATCAATAGCATAAATATTATTTAATAAATACCAGAAATTTTGAAGTAGTTATAAGAAGTAATAAATATGTATCGATAAATTTTATAAGTAATAACAATTATTTTTATAATTATTTAATTATTTTTCTTTTCCGCTCTTTTAATTTGTCAAACAAACGGTAATTTTTTTAATTTATTCGAATTCTATATGACATTAAAAATACTAAGAATAATAAATATTAAGAATCGTTGTAAACTACTAATTTATATCTTTAAGGCGCAATTTTAAAATTAATTTAAAAATCTATTTTCCAGAAAGTGTATTAGGTATCCATTAAAATATAGTTTTGCAATAAATCTCAATATCATTCGAGTTTAAAAATAATTTCCTTAACGCTATTGTTAAAATAAAAAAATTGATTTTTATCAATATTAGTCATTGATATTGCATTATAACAATTTTAATTAAAATATTTAGAAAGGGATGATTTTACTATCAGATATGAATCGAACGAGAAAAATTTTAATTACGTTACATATTATTTATAATCAAAATTCTAATTAGATCGAAGTAAAATATCCCGCATACATCGTTAAATAGAAACTTTAAATAGGAATTTCAAGAATGATTATTTTACTTGAGCGCATTTGAAAATAATTTTATTTCTATACAAAGTGTATATATATATATATGTATATGTATATGTATATAGAAGTAGACGACAAACCAATTTACTAAACTACGTGGAAATAATTGGTCTGACCTTAATAGAGACGTAAAACTGAATGAAAATAACGATGAAAAGAATATTTTAAAAAGCAAAAAATCTACTAATGAAAAACTTTTGTCAGATCGCGAAATATATCACGTGATATACTTATACCACTTCTTTTTCAGGGTCACTGTATATAAAGAATAATCAATCTTGGAACGATTATTAGCACTCGTAGTATGTAAAGTCTCACAGTCCCCCTCGTGCAGTGCTTGGGTTAGTTAGTTGTAAGCAATACAACCAAAACGAATCCTATGAAATGTTACGTTTCATTATTTAAAAGATCTATCGACTTTATAGTCGGTGTATACGCGCAAGGCCACTTACATGGACTTGGTAACGTACTTCCATCTGAAACGTGCTCACAAATTCCAGTGAAAAATTCAGTTATTTATCGCGAATAATGCATTCGGTTATCGGTACATTTAGCGCTCCGCGTTTCTCCAAACTCAAGAACCTCACTTCCGACCGTTTAGAAATAACGGAAAAACAAGAAGAATATAATAAAATAACGCAATTAAAAGTAAATGCGGGAATTCCGTTCTTTATACGACTTGACATTACCAACGTCTCTACAGTTTTGTTGATCTGTCGAAACTTTGCGAAGAAATTGCTAGATTTTACTCGAACAATAATACAATGTAAACCAGATGTTGCTTATTACAATACTTTTTTGATAACAAAATTTAATTGACAATTTCAAAATGAAATCTCCGTATCTCGATACAAAGACACTAAACAAATTTTATGCTCTTACGTTGTAAATCCAATTACAACATGTACACTATAAAAAAGATGTATTCGAGTAAATATTTATCATTTATAATTTTGTTGCGAAATCCACATTTATATAACAACTATTAACGACGACAATAAGATAATTTTTTTTTTTTTTTAATCGAAACGCTGCTCTAATATATGTTCTGTTCTTTAATATTTAGGATCGTTCCAAATTACGCAATATTTAAAGCTGCATGGAATTTTAGTACGACCGGGAAGATTGCGCGATTGCTTTTTTATTTTGCTTTGATATTATCTCAGATTAATAGTGTATTCAAGATTAGCATATTTTGTAGGTCAAATAAACCGATTATCACAAAGCATCAAAAATTGCTCTAATCGTTTTACCATGTTTATGAATTGTAAACTTATTAATCGATATGGTAATCGAGATAAAAATTGACTAAGCTTGTGCCACATCGAGAATATTATTAACGTAGAAAAGATCGGTATTTCTTTTGTAATCGAAGGTTTACAAGTAAAAAATAAAAGCTTGCAATTCATTTTATTTCAAAATCAAAAACAAACATGTGTCATGCTCGGTAACTCGTAGACGAAAAACTTTCGATCTTCCACCGCTTAGCGAACGATCCAAGTAGTATCGAGTGCCATTCCCTATCCATCGATTTCAATAACATATTACAATACAGGCTAAAACAGCTTTTACTTATACCGCACGAACAACGCAAAGATCCTCGGAGGGACTGACGCCAGGAGTGTGTGTTTTATACAACCGGTCAAGTCATCCGGTTACGAAGGCCACACTCGAGAAAGCAAACAGACAACAACACACAAATACATTGTATTTTTACCGATTCCTTTTATTTTTATCGTCGATCGTTCTCCCTTTCTCTATCTATCTCGCTCGATCTCGCTCGATCTCGCTCTCCCTTTTTCTTCGCTTTATTCTCGAATACATTAAACAGCTTTTGTTCGCGACTCGATGCAAAATGAATACGCGGGATAGTGAAAACAGTAATTTGGTAAACGTAAGTAGAGTCTTCTTAATTTCTACCTCGCTATCATTAGAGTGTCGCAAAGCTTGGAGATGGATTCCGCGATTGAACTCCGATCGAACCGCGGACAAACGCCGATCGCAATGTCTATTAAAAAGGTATTTATAATTCGGGGGGAAACAGTTTGAAAGTATTATTCGTTGCTCATCATCGAAGGATGATAAATTAGAAATAATTTTTACGGGTTGATCGGCAAGGCTACGTCGTTCCACTTGGAAGAAAAAATTAGTAAATTATTAAAAGAAAAACATCGTTTATCTTTTTGCAACGATTTTAATTGAATGCCTTTTGGAATTATACAGTGGTGTAATCCCGACGCATTTTCTCGATGCGCGCAAAGAGTTCTGAAACGCAAAAATTACGGATAATGCGAGAGTGGAGTTATCCTATAAGTCGTAAGTCGTATCCTCGCGTTAAGAAAATCATAAGTTCGGTTTGCTTTCTAGCGAACTTTGCTTTGTAACGGTTATCTCGATATCAATTAGTTTCATAATTATATATACCTAGATCGTTCCCTCGGACGTAGGAAAATATGACTTTTATAACGCTTACCTCCCGGGCTGTAGCTTATAGCTTACAGGCGAGTAGCTTGTAGCTTATAGCTTACAGGCGAATAGCTAGTAGCTAGTAGCTAGTAGCTGAGGTCGCGCGCTATTCGAGATTTAAAATCGACTGTATATTGTGCTCGAGTGTCATTATTGTCAGGTGGGTGGACGGTTTTATGTGTTGGGTTTGCGCGCGTATAAGCGTGTGGTGCATACGAGCGCCTCCGGAGAAAGGCAACAGGAGTACGCGCAAAGCCAATTCCCCTAAGCTGCTGGTGCGATCTCTTAGTTAAACGAGAACAAGCGAGGATATAGGACGACATCCTTAATTCACGGTACTCGTTATTTTCGTTTCTCCTTCGGTGCATCCCTCCTTCCTTCCATATCTTAGAAGCGTCAACTTGGCGAAACGACTTTTATTTTATTTTATCTCTTCCTTTTTTTTTCACCTCTTCGCCTTTTATTTATCTTATTCTTTTCTTCGTTTCCACAGACATTCACGGGCATGCGAATGGAAATAACTGAAGTCGATCGTAGAATCTCAAGGGCAGAACGGTTGTACCATTGCTTGGCATTCGTTCGACGCGTAGCTATACTTGCGTAGCTTGTAGAATAGGACTGTTAATCTTTTCGACAAACGCTTTTATACGAAAATTTTTTCATCCTGAATCGTATTTCAGCAACGTTGCGTTATGATTTTTAAGCATCGAGAATTCGATCGTAACTATAACCACTCCGTCTGTTTAATGTATTTAAATAAACGATTAAAGGTGTTTTGCGTCGAGTGCGCTCAATTTTTTATTTCATATCTTAGTCACTTTTTTTTTTTTTTTTAAACTAACTTTAAATTTATTTTAAACTAAACTCGACTGGAAATAAACGAATAAAAATGTGGATAAAGAATTTTTTTACAAGTTTTTTCTCGACTATTTTTTTTTATGTAAAATAGCCATGATAAAAAATAATAAATGTATTATCCTCGCTTCTTGCCATAAAATAGAAAATCAAGATTTTTAAAAAAATCTTTAAAATGTAAACGAAAGGGAACTAATAATGAAAAAAAAAGCTTTTTAAAATTTTTTAGCTTTTGCTATTCTTCTTTTTTCATTTTTTAATCATGAATTTACTCAAGTGTAATTTTAAAAGTGAAATATTGATAAAAAATTTGTATAAATTAAACTTATTATTAATATAAATTCATCATTTTTTAAACGTCAATTATTATATTTTTTAAATATATTGAAATCGATTCATAGATTTAAGTAGTTTCTCGTATATTAAAACAAATTTTTAATTACCAATATTTCTCGTTGAGCTTAAGTATCGTAAGTAAAAATTAAGAACATCCATTTTTAATTTTTAATATTATATGTGAAAAAAATTAAATTTGAGACGAATACGTTTACATAAAAAATTAATATTTATAAAAATGATTGTTTATTTAATAGAAATACTAATCTTACAATAAGATATTTGTATATTATTAATTCAAGGTTTCTACACGTATATAATACTATTGGTCTATGAATCAAAAAGCAATAAGTTATAAAAGGTATCTGCCAAATTTTACATTGTTGTCCTATTAAGTTTTAATAATATTATAATTTATTTTCTTTCCTTAACATTTATGTTTATTTATTATCTTTTATATCAATCTTTGTATAAATTATATATTTACTATTATCAACGGCAAATAACATATAATTTATGATAAAATTAACTATTACTATTTAGAAAGTTTAGGATGTAGTGTCATTGAAAATAAATGAAATATAAACAACATTTATTATGAAGTAGTTATAAGAATGAACTATAGAATTAATTTCTTTTTAAAGAAGATATGCATTATATGTAACCTTTATAAATAACAATATAAATCATTTATAATAATTGTCTTTATTAATATGTACCTTATAATCTGAAATATTAAATTATAGTATATAAATATACCAACTGTTGATTTTTATTTCATACAAATATAATAATTGGAATTTTCAGAAAATTAAATTTGGCGAATAATTAATTTTTGCAACAATTGATATATTTTACTTTAATAATTTTATAAACGTATATAAATAAAAAAACGTCTATTTATATTTTTTTACAAAAGTTAAATAAAAATCATGAAAAACGAATTGAAACAAAAATAAATCTTACAAAATTAGAAATATTTTATTCTTATAATAAATGGCTTAAGAATTTAATTATATTTCATCTCTTTTTATTATATTCATGTATTTTATTCGCATGAATAACTATAAAATAGTATACTTTATATATCACATTTAAAATTACATTCTTTTATAAATATTATTACATTAATTTATTATAAAATTTATATTTAAACTTTTAAAATTAATTTAATTATAAATTATTATAAATATGCGGAAAAAAGTTGATAATTACACATATATATTATATAGTTATATCAATCCAGGTTTCATTAACAAAACATGATCCTCTAAACTATTATTAACTAGTGAACTCATCAATTTTAAGTTGGAATAGTTATATTTTTCTCTTTGCCTTTTTTACTATTACTACTAAGTTAGTATTTCTTAAGTAATCATAGGTTCATAAATAAGTGCTGAACTATTCTTAATATAATGAAGGTTACTGTCATAAAAATATAAATTACAATTATTTAAAAATTTATTGACTATATAGTATATATAGTAAATCAAGAACTTTATCTTTTTTTTTATTAGATATTTTCAAAAGCAGAATCATAGATAAGAAGATTTAGATAAAATACTTAGTGATATTATTATTAAGGTACCCCATTATTTCATTTATAATATTTACATATATGTGAAAAGAAAAATGGATAATAAAGCTTTAGTATATCTTGACGTAGTTTTATTGATCCAGTTTTAGCATTAAGTTATTCTCGGTTCCTACGTCAACAAGATTACCGATTATAAGTAAAATATTTCGTAGTTTTATGAATCTTGATGTTGTATTCAAGTGAAATAGATTTGTATACGATCAACAGAATATTTTATGTGTTTGTAAATATATCTCATTTTAGACAGATGAGAATCGCGTATTAAATTATTTCAAATCTCGCGACAAGAAAATTATAATATAATGTACCTCAGACTTATACTGTATTTATTGGATATTACAGTATTTTCATAGAAATACGAAGTATGACATAAAAAGTATACCATCGATAATTTAATAAATTTAGAAATTGTGTAGGGACGAATGAAGTATTTCAATTCACTGAAAACATTATGTAATAGAAAATATCTGGAATAAAATAATTGTCTGTTACATATTTACTTATAGTAACAGATGCCGTAATTAAGCATAGGTATGTGTAAGTACAATTAGGTTGCTGGAAAAAGTTATAAGAAAATAATGGCATTCGTTATTTAAAATTTTATACTTACCCTTATTATAAATAACTTATTTTCAACATAATATAGAGCTTAATTATATATTATTAGTTTTTAAATTTAACTATTACTTAATAAATTGTTTATAGAAAAAATTAGTATCATTTTTTGATGAACAGAAAATCTGACTAGTCTTTTTATAGCTAAAGATGATTAGTAAAATATAAATTAAGAATAATTTCATAATTAAAGTCACAAATATATAAAAAAATTAGTAAAGTTATGATACATTCGTTTGATAATAGTAAATATTTAGTCTTGGTAAATAGATTACTTTATCACGTTAAAATATTAGCCAATATAATTGTGTGCGAGAGAATTTAATAAAAATTTTTTTAATTACCGATTTTCTTATTTATTATTTTGATTGTAAGGAGATAAATTTATTAAATTTATTCATTTATAAATATAAAATTGAATCTTTAAGATATCAAAAACCTTTTGTCAACTTATTGATAAATATTTTTAACACACTTAGAATATTAATTTTTTTCAATTAATTACTATTTTAATAGATTGAAAAATTCATAAATTCTAATATTTAATAATATAGACTTTCCAATCTACAGATTGTATTTTAAAATTTAAAAAATATATACATTAAATATAATATGAATTAAAATTAAAGACGTTCCTCTTCGATTATATTTATAACGTGTAAAATTTTATTTTGTTTATTACTTTCCTTAAAGTTGTCATCATTTTATTTATATAGATAGTAATAAACGAAAAATTATCCTATCGTTACATTTTCCTTGTTTTTATACTTTTTATATTTAAGTTTCAACTATATTATTATAATATTGTATTATTTTATCATTGTTTATAAAAATATTAAAAATATTATTTTATTTGTTTTCTAAAATATTCTTATTGATATTAAATGTTATATTTACTTGCATAACAGTACATTAAACTTATAAAAATTACTTTGGTAAAGTTATAACATTAGATAATAATTGTGCTCTTTTAAACATGAATTTAACAATAAAAATTCTGTAATCAGTTATTAGAGGAAAAAATGAATTGTTGATTAATTCTGTTTTTCTATATTTTTTTTACTGTAACTTTCCATTTCAGTTTTAAGATAATGTTAAATTTAAAAATATCGATCCTGATTTTTTTTTCTTCGTACGCATAATAAAATATTTTGTAATAAAGTAATAAGTAAATAAATACATCGTTTCTAAACTATATTCGAACGAAATAGCTGTAATAAAAAGTATTCAACAAGATTTTATGGAACGATATTTATAAATACGTGGATAGAAAAAAATGCTGTCTATAAAATAAAATATAAATGTTAGGTATGAAATTTGAATTTGTTACATCGTAACATATTTTTTTCTTAATTATTTTTAAAACATAACATAAGGTTTTTAATCTTTGAAATATCAGTATGCTTTATTGGATATAACCTGTTCTTTTGTCGAAAATGAAATCCAAATGGTATTTATGAAAGTATATAATGGACTTTGACATGACGCATACATGCACACGTTCTTCTCTCTCTTTCTCCCTGTTTTTTTTTTTCTACAATCTGTATTTGAGTCGCGCTCTAACCGGAGAAGGTTAGCCGGAAACGAGGGTAGGGGAGGTCTGGTACCTCGACGAGTTGGGACCAGCATTACGATGAGGTTGAAACATTGCACCGACTATCTGATTAAAGTTGCAGAAACACCGGGTCTTCCCCAAAAAACGAGCACAAATAGTTTAGTATTTTAGAAGCTCGTGTTAGCTGAATCAGCGTAGATGTGGTTGCGATGTAAAGAGAAGCGGATCAGAATTTCCTCGGGGAATCAGAAATTCTATACACTTAAGAAATCGCTCGTGTAAATTTACCTTCCTATTAACGTGATTGTCATAGCAATAGATTGTCGTTTATCAAACTTCTAAATTTTGTCTTTATCTCGTTCGTACCTTACCGCTGACTCCGATTCGGGAGAAATCGCCAATATCTCTTTAGTCTTCGTTCGACGAGAGCAACCATCTGAAATCGATAAATCTAATATTTGTCATACTCGGAATTCTTTCTGTTTTAAGCTCAGATAACGCGAGAGCATATTTAATAAGTATCGATTAAATATATCGAGTCGATATTCATTATTTTACACTTCGTCTTATTTACAGTGGACGTCTTATGTTTAATTTCGTCAAGTCCATTAAACTAAAAAATTTATATTTTCTGGTAATGGGAATTTAATACTATTTTCATTTAAATGTACATCGCTATAAAAAACACATCGTCAAAAATGTAAAATAATTCGTTCGTAAAATGATTAGAAACGTAAATTGAAAATTCACGTCGATATATAATAATGAAAATAACTATGAAACTTTGAACCTAGTATCGATAGAAACGAATATTAAGATTACGGTATTGAAACTGAAAGATAGTTAAGCTATTATCAGTACGTTCTCTTATATTTTCCATGTATTTGACTTGTGTAAACTTAGATGAAATCTTTAGTTGGAAAATAAGTTTCTGTTATCTTTGTGTATAAGTAACGTCATTCTGCATTTAATTTATCACGTAGCTAAGTACACGTACATACGAAGACAATTCAAAAGTCCAATATTAATAATAACAGTTCATACCGAAACATAAATTAATTTGAGTACTGTATTAACATAAGGAATAAATCATTATTTTTTATGCGAAAACAATTAAAAATACATACGTTAAATAACGTTGACATTTTTACCGAATCAACAGTAATGTTTATCAATAAGTAATATTTCAATCAAACGTCTTAAAAATTTTACTCGCATTTAAGAAATATTCTTATTATGTCATATTTGGAACGAATAAACTATTTTCTTTTATTAAGGCTCTAAATCGAGCTTAAAACTGCATACTCGAAGCATGAAACTGATTATGCGTCTATCAGTAGTCACTTAAGAACAAATTTAACCAAACAAGTTCATAGATTGTTTTTCTCGCGAGAATAATTTCTCGTTCGTGTTTTCCTCCGTAGCTATATACAATTAGTTTTTCTCGTCGCAAACTCCCACGGGCTGAGAAAACGTAGAAAAACAATGAGTTATCAGGCACCAGTTCCACAGTTCATCGGAAAAAACCCAACTCGTAGCAATAACTCGGCAACAATATCATCGATCATAAAATAATGAATAGCAAGAACGTTACGAACGAGGAGGATGCTGACCTACCGTAAACAAAATGCGTATTTACGTACGTATTTACGTACGTATTTACGTGCGTTTGCGAACGTAAGTTCGCGGAGGACGAGTAAAAGCGAGAAGCTAAACCGGTCCAAGTATTGTGCGTATATTTTCCAGCCCGTGTACGCGATCCTTAAAGAGTGCAGCAATTTTTTCGAGAGATAAAAATCGATTTCCTGTTATACCAGTTCTCTCGTGCGAGTACACACACACGCTCTCACACAAGCAAACACACACGCTCACACACACAAGCACGCAGGCGTATTAGCTCGTCGTCGCAACTACGAGATCGCGTCGGTGCATCGGGAGTGCGATCGCAAGACACCGAAAAGTTATTATTAAATAATACCCTTCTAGCCGCCTTCTGTCTATATATTGTATCGCAAATAAGTAAAATATAATTCGTATTTCTTTCGTGACCCGCGAGACGATTTACCACGATTGCAATGACGACACGTAACCGATCCCAGCTTATATTATAGTTATTACCCATGATTCCGTCTTTTCTGTCTTTTCTGTCTTTTCACATTTCTGCTATTTAATATTTTGACAACTAACTTTGAATAATTGAAGCCAGTCACGATGCTATTATAAGGCTTTTTTACCTGAAAAGATTTTTTACGAGAAAAGTGTCTTGCGTGAAGTGTTCGCGTCGAGGTAGAAAGGGAATTTCTTAAAGGTACGAGGCGTGTCGATTTGATGTAGTTTTGATCTGATTAGATTTAACATTTAATGAAATACATTAAGTTTAACTCACGCCAGTGATTTTAATAATAGGGATATAGAGGAAAAGTGGCATTTATAAAGTTAAGAAAATAACGTATTATGCAAAGTTACGATTGCATAGTTTGTTTTTATGTTAATTTCAACATTAGCGTAATCTTTTTCAATTCTATAGATTCTTTTTAACAAAATAATACTTTTTAATTCTGTATAATTTGCTTACCGAGATAAATAATTTTTTCATTGAGAAATATATATTTTCTTTTATCATCTAAATGAATTATTAAATTACACCGATGTACCTTAATGTTCTACGTATTACCTAAATAAATTAACGTTTTAATGAATCTTGAACTTTCGAAAAGGCAATATAATCAATGTATATTTATTTTAAGTATAATGTATAGAATTTCATTCTCTATATTTTTATAAATATTCATAGAATATATTGGATATTAAAAAAATATTTTAAAAATATTCTTATAATTGTACCAAACTTAAGTTTCTTCTTTGAATTATCCGCCATGTCTAATTATACATCAAAACTAAAGAAGATCATGTCCAAAGATATAAAAATATTTTTTCTTTGATATAGTGTAAAAATTTTATCAGTTATTAAATTATATAACTTGATATATACTATCAAGCCTATTAATAGTTGAATTAAAAATAGATTTAATTAATAGATTACTTCCTTACTTATAAAACTAAAAAACTTTTTCTTTTGATATATTACAAATGTAAAATACTAATTCATAAATACACAAATGTTATATTTACATAGCTTTTGATAAAGATATAAAAACTTTAACTTAAACTATGCGTCGGTGAAAACTATATTTATCTATATATATATATGTATATATTAAATTAATATCATTTTAATTAATAGATGTAACGAGTTAACCAGTTAAATTAATTTAGTTAAACAAATAAATTCAAATAAGTTATACATTTTAATATTTCTACTAACAATAAATGTAAACAGTGAAACTTAATATACAAGATAAATTTAATTAATAATTCTAATATCAAACTTTTCATTAAAATTTACCGACTTTTATGTTAACGTTTAAAATATTTCTTTATTAAATAACCAAAATTTTAATTAAACACAAATAAAATGAAAAATAGAAGACACATTATAAATTTATGTTGAAAAAATGAATTTTTAAAACGTTTAAATTATTAAAATAACTAAAATAAATAGTTTTTGATTTAATATTATGCAATCAAATGAAATGAATTATATTATTATAATAGCGGTAATACTTTAAATCTTATTTTCAGACATTATAAATTGACTCTTTATAATATTATATCAAAAGCATTTACTCGTGTACGAAAATTGAAACAATATGTACTATCGTAAAAAAAGTTCACAAATCAACTTATTTAAAGTATCATTGTCTTCGTAACTTTTACTTATGAACCATAATAATTTAAGTATACATAATTATGTCTATCTCATGTACAATCAAAAAATAAATACAAGCTAATATGAAAAAAAAATACTGTCAAGTAAATAAATTAAGCAAACTAAAAACAATTACGAATAAAATACAAGTTTTATAAATATTAATCACATGAATTACGTCATAAACTTCAGAAAAGGTGATAGACGTGCATATTTACACATCCTGATGTAACATTTATAACTTAAGCATTTATTTCCAAAAGCATCTAAATATGTTACTGCTTAATTAAAAATGATTTCATATTACAAAATAATGTCATATCGTATTTCATAATAAGAAAACTTGACTCGAACTTATTTTGTATTCAATAACACTTTTTAGTTATTAAACTGACTATAATAGGAAAATATTCATAGCATATTTCGCACTAGTCGTGATAAATTTTAATCATTTGCCAATCAATTTTTATAGTATTGGAAATAACTTTCTGCTCATATTTTCCCAATACATTTTCAATAATAACATATTTTTTCTTATCAAATTGATTCATGAAATGTGAAAATAGTACGAATCTTTTGTTTCTAAGAATTACCAAGCGCACTTTACCACAATAAACGCGTAATTACAAAATACTACCTTGAACGCCGACAATGTACAGAGGAAAAGTGATATTTGTCTCTTCTAACTTGGAACTTGGTGGGCCAATAAAAGTGTTTCTAATTTACAAGATTTATTCGACAGGATGAAAAAAAAGAACGGTAAAAGAAAATTTCAAACTCAATTACTGAACTGAGCCTGAACGACCTTGAAAGTCACGGTGTCAGTGGAATCTGATGCAAAACTGCATTCGTTGTTGAACGCGTTGCTCAAACACATTGTCTAAGAAATAATGGACTATCATAATTATGAGAATATGAGAACCGAGTTGTACCTTCTAAAATTCAAAAGGCACCTCGAGAAGCTTGGATATGTATAAACTAAATAAAATGTTTCAAAAATTATCAGTTTCTTTTTTAATTAAATGTTACGAACATTTTCATCGTTCTTAACACATCGATAGAATTCTTTGTTTCGTTGATTATAAAATATACTTGATAATTATTAAATTATAAAAAAAATGTTGTAATTAACCTTATAAGAATTTTATTCTGTACAAATAATATTGTGAAAATAAATAAATTATACTAAAATAATACCTTATATTTAAAAACTTTTTAAAATGTACGATAAGTATTTACTTTTAAAACTAATTAACCGTACATTTTTTTCCTTCAAACATACTTAAATTGTTTTAAAGTTTTCTAAACTATTATTTTTAAGTAAACCAGTTCGTAATTAATTTGTAAGTTTTAATTATGTAGAAGAAAGTAAATTTCAAATATTTACCTTTGAAATTACAAGATAATTCAAAATGATTTATCGGATGGATTACAAAGAGAAACGTTTTTATAATTTTTGTAATTTTAAGAATTCTCTTTATACATTTATATATATATAATTTATTAATATAAAGATTCAAATATCGTCTACGTTTTACACATCGTTCTTTAAATTATTTAAGAAGAACGATCGCAAATAAAGAAAATAAATTACAATATCGTAGTTTTATTAAGAAAGAAAAATAAAATCACTTTGACGAATATAAATCTCTAAAATTTTAAAGAGTAACTTCGCATACTTGTCCAATATATACGCGCGTATTTGCGTGTCTGTCTATGTACGCCCGTATACGAGTTTCGTACATATTAGTATAGCACTTATATACACGTATTACCTAAATTTATAACCATTGTTCAAGATTTATCGTGAAACAGCAAAAATAATTAGTTTGACATGCACGGTTTTCCGAAAGAGGAAGCTTTTTTTATTCGTAACGTTATTTTTTATTATACAATCATACTTAAGTAAAGTAACATTTTTTCCAAGTAATAAAATAGTTTTTAATATTCTCGAGGTATTTATTTCGATAAAAGGCAACATAGTATTATCATTTTTTATCTTTGCCATTATACACATTGTAAAGTTATTATAAGTTTCCCCCATAGACAAATAATAAAGGTAAAACTTGGTAAAAAAAGTTATTAGAATCGAAACGGATCGGAATAAGTTTTATTGATTTATAAATTAGCATCCAAATGTTTCGACGCGTTATCACGAAACGGATAAGACGCATTATTCGTTTACGAGCCTCGGCAGTAAATTTGAAACGACGGGAAAATCGCTCCTTTTAAATATTAAAAATTAAAGTTGAAGCTTCGAGCGTACGAAATTTCCCGAAAAGTCGTTAGGACTAATACTTGGCTCGACGATATTCGCTCGGAGGAGCTCACCTACACGTAAATACCGAGTATCGAAAAAAAAAGTAAGCTGGCATCCGCGCAAACGTTTACTCAGTCCAGAGTAACGCATATTATTAAATCGCTTACCCGAAGCCGCGCGCATTCGCATAAAGCTGTTCGCACTCGGCGGCGCCAAAACGAAAGAGCGAAAAAGACACGCGGATCGCGGGGAGGGGGGAGACAAGGGGGAGTCAAGGGGGAGGAAAGAGGGGGAGACAAGGGGGAGGCAAAAGTAGCAAACTCGAGCACGCGCATAAAGTTTCGCGGGTTCGTAGCTTAGCGACGACGTAGGCCAGCGAATCGACGTCCGCGTTACGTCATTACCAGATTGCCACCTTCACTCGGTCGCGGTCGGCGCGACGGCGACAGCCGCAAAGATACGCGGGATTGCGATCTCTTTGAGCGACCGAGCGACTCTCCGTCTGGGCAGCGCTCGTCTTTCTTTAGCCTTGGTTCGCGTTGCTGCGAGACGAGGAGAGACGATACGCTAATTTGCGAACGCGGGTCCGGAATCGTTTTCGCTCTCGACCGACTCGAGGGAGAGCAGATGTCTTCTGGCCTTTGATAGCTTTCGTTCCGGCGATTGGCTCGAAAACAAAAGACGTTACAAACGATACCGATCGTTTGCGTCGCGACCGAGAACCGGAAAGAACCGGAAAGAACCGGAAACCGATTTAACAGACTCGCCCAGCTCCGGCCACCCTCGGACTTTTTGGGAGCTTTTTAGGAGCTTTTTAGCTACCGGAGTCTCGAGCTCTCCAAGAGGAAAATAAAGTCGACCTTCTCGACAATTTTTTATTATCTTAAAATATAGACGTCGCATGGCGCACCTTTCGTTAAAAATAGCTGTAACATAATATAACTAAATTTAAACGTATAAAATGAAATACAGTCCGACCTCGAGGACCGATCGGAATCGAAGCTCGGAACCCCGGTTTATTATTCCAACGTTTATTTCGACGCGTTCTCGCTCCGATCGATCAAATTTAAACTGGAAAATCCGCGCATGCGTAGATAAAGCAACTGGATCGGCTTTCGATGCTCGATTTATTCGAGCGCGTTCGGCAATTTGGTGTCGAGACTGCGAATGGAAGCTCGTTAGCTCGGCATAATTTATTTTTCAATTTTATAAGAACGTCGATTCGATTATCACCTTCGGCAGATACAATATACGAGCGGTAACATTTTTTACGCGAGTATCATCCGACGAAATAAATAAATATCTGCCCACTCGTTTATCGATTACCTTTCGAAACGCTTAGCCGATATTTCCATTCGCATTCAAATTATGAAAATTCGAACTACGCTTCTAATATTTTTCTATTTAAAAAAGAGAGTATGTTTACGATTATAAATCTCGTCTGGAAGCATTTAAGCGAGATAAATGTAAAATGATAGGACGTGTTTTTAACGAGGTTCGACGTTTTCGAAAAGCGTCGAGGAAACCGTCGAGGTACCGAAAACATTGTATTCGTTGTATTCGTACGAGTTTTTTCTTTAGGAAACTTGGTTCGCGCATCTTTCTCGTTACATAATATTTCGTTCGCTCGTAGCAACGAGGAACGGAAAGCTACATCGAAAATAAAATACTAATTTACGTATTTATAAAGCGCCGTACTTTTTTGTAACGTTGTTACATTGATAATCGCATCTATCTTAAGCATTAAAATACGAGGAATAATTTACGGTCGAGTATTTTTTACGTTTCGGTATTTATTACGAATACGGTAAACGCTGTTGCTCTCGGCGCTATTAATTACCTCCTTATATTATACCGTTAAATATTTCAACCGAACCTTTGAAAACTCGAATACGTAAATTGAAAAGTAGAAATTTTCAGTTGCCGGTGTACTCCGTTCGAATTTTCTTCAACGCTCGCATGAATCACGTTACAATGGAAGCGCAATGCGCCGCAATAGCGAAACAAAGTGACGTAACTAACGCAGAGACGTATGCACGTAAGTGCATGCATAAGTATATCTTAACGCGGAATCTCGCGGAATCTCGCGGAATCTCCCGGAATCTCCCAGAATCTCTTTTCGACGCGAGAGAAACAATAATCTGTAATCGCGGTCGAACGCGAAAAGAACCTGCGCTCGTGGTAGGGGAGAAGGAAATTCCGCGGAAAATATGGCGCGAAACAATCCAATCTCCCCTTTGCTCGCCGACGAAAAAGGCTCCCGACTCGCTCTTGATGTACGAGTGCTTCCCTCTCCTCCTCTCCCGGTCTCCGCACGCAAGATAGCAGCGACAGGGCACAGTTGAATGAAAGTGATTCGATGTATTGTTGGAAGTCGTTATGAACAAAAAGCAACGGGGAGAGCGGGAGCGAGAGCGGGAGCGAGAGCGAGAGAGAGCGAGAGAGAGAGAGAGCGAGATGAAAGAAGAAAAAATAATCGAAGAAGGCGAGCGGCCTTGCACACGCGGCGGAGGCGACAGGCGACTGCCTTTGTACCTGTTTGTGTATGCGAGAGAGCGAATGTTGGTGTCTATACATAGCCGCGGATCGTTCTATCTTTCTTTTACTCCGGCTCGAAATTTTCGGAGTTATAAAAGTCGATTCTTTCCGTTCTGCTTCTCCGTTCTCGCTCTCTGTCTTCTTCGAACGAATTCTTCGACTATCTCGTGCCAATGCTCTCTTTTAGATATATGCGGGTAAAATTGGTCCACTTGGTCCACTGATAATCTTTTTTTAAGACGACTCGAACCGATACAATGAGTATCGCGGACTTTAGGTGGGCTTCCAACATATTATTCCTTTCCGAGTATTCTCCAAATTGCGAAAAGAGAAGCGCTGCGTTAAATTTAGGACAAAATTTATTACAACTTCGTATACATAGTTACCGAATGAATGCTGATATTATTATACTGTACCGTTGCATGACAAAATTAACGTTAAGTAGGACATGATCCAAAAATGATATTTTTTGAATAATGTATTTATAGAACTATAGACACATTAAAGCGAGAAACGCTAAATTTGTAAACTTATGAATTAATTTGCAGATATAATAATCGCTTTATGCACCGATACAATTTCTTACATCTATGCTACTGTGTACGGTAATATTAATAAAACAAATTAATATTCATAAAAGTATACGTTTTATTTGCTTCTATAAATAATGTCTTATAACCCTTAACCGCTTATGTAATTTTCGCATCACTTTTTTCTTTCTAAGCGTACGTTTAGTATTTGATTAAATTATAATTGAAAGTTATTTTTAATTTATTTAAAACTTCTTTTATTAATGTTGAATACACATTTTTTTATTATTTATTCGTGCTTTATATCGCGCGAAGATTTAAAAAGCTTTAAAATATTTTTATGGAGTATGTTAATGGTAATTTATATTATATTCGAGATTTATTTAATAGCATTCATTAAATTATTTCTGCGATAAATTTCAATAACATAATATATTTCTTTAATTATTTTAATCGAAGAAAAAAAGAATCGAGGTAGCAATGATTAGATAATTTTTAGATTAATAAATTTCTTTTTTAACGTTATAGCATTATACTAAAGTTTATCTAGAATTGACTATATTTATTTACTGATATATCACTTATTTTATAATTAAATACTTTTCCTAATATTATTTCAACGAATCTAAATTTATATAAACTTATTTAAAAATTCAAAGATTTATAATGTTTTTGATATCTTCAAAAATAATTATCTCTAAAAATTTTCAACACTTAAAAAATAATATATCAAACTTATAGTAACAATAATCATAATTTTTTACGGTAAATATTTCAGTACGTAAGGATAAGTTAAATATTACAATAAATACATTGATACAATTTTATCCAATTTATTTGTATAAAAATTAAAAGTATGTGTAAAACTGAACAGAGAAAATTATTGTAAGCTCCTTTTTTAGCTTTTCTATGATTTTAATTAAAGTTATTATAAAATATATTTAAAATATAATATGCGAATGTAAAATACTTATAAAATGTAATTATATCAATTTTTGTAATTTGAATAAAAATGCTCGAATGAATCAGGATATCATATATATATATAGATATTTTATGTTTCAGTTACTAAGTATTGTACATTTAATTGATTTAAATAAAAAGAATATTTTATTTAACTGTATCGATCATTAATATCATTATTAACAAATTCAATCATTATTAAATTATAAATTATAAATTATTATTATTTTAGTATTATTCTATGACATTATTTTCGTAATGAATTTACTCTCAATTTTTTTTTACTTTAAAATGCAAAAAATTCCATTTCATTTTTAGAAATTAAAATTTTTTTAAAATTTGTTATTTAATTATTGGTAATATCTATCTATAATAATATTGTTTCAGCTCTAAGACGAGTTTAAAGTTGAATCACGTGTAATATTTTCATGTCGTATAAAATATTGGATTAAATATATAGAAAATCTAACAGAAAATCTAATATTTATAAATTTTAAATTATTTATATAAAAAATAAGTGTTGGCATCATAAAAATATATATATGCTGAAATATACTCCCACATATATTGACGCAAGCTCGTACATAAAAATAGGATATTTTGATACACAAAGTTCAGATTATTATTTTATATTACTTTCATAAAATTATTCTTTTGATGATTTTTAATAAAAGCAAAAAAATATATTCTTTTATGCACTTTATAGCTTTAAATTTTCTTTATTCGTATATTTTATCAAATAAGTTAGTTTCTTTAGTAAATTGGATTAAATTTAAAAAAATGAATGTTGGTACAATGGAATAAGATTCGTTAACATTAAATAATATTCGCTAAGTGTTGAATCAATTAAATAATTGTTAATAATATTTATTGTCAACTTTTCAATGTCACTTAGTGCAAATAAATGTAAAATATATTTATCTTCTCTATCTATCTATCTATGCATCCAATTATCTGTGTGTCTTTCGGTCTATCTATCTTTGTATCTATTCCACTCATTGTTCTTCTCTCTCTCTCTCTCCCTCTCTCTCCCTCTCTCTCCCTCTCTCACTCACTCTCCTTCATTCTCTCTTTCTCTTTAGATTCATTTCAATCATTCAAAAATGAAAAATGTTGATACGTAATAATTTATGTAGATATATTAAAATACTAGAAAATTAATTAAATTAACGTTCTTTTACTATAATAAAAGATAATAAAAGCCGAGCCAAAAAATCGTCTTCAATACTATGCCAATCGAATAACTTTTTAGTTGTGTAAAAATCAAACTAATTTTTGGTGTAGACTCGTATTCTTATCGCTTACATCATCCAGTCATTAGCGCTCACGGCAATTAATTTTAACGAAGTTTAAAATAAGCACGTATTACCTTTACTAGTGCATAAAGCCGACCACCTCTGGGTCGTCAACTCCGAACGTCCACTGTAAGACTCTCCGTTGATTCACATGATTTTCTTGGTTTCTCGCAATATGTATTTGTAAGCAGATATAAGAAATACGAACGACAAAAATGTGCTGCTGCTCGCAAGCGCCACAAATATTGGCCACGACCGACACATCGGAGTCAAGTCCATTTCGAGTATTTACCGAACTAAATTTAGTCTGACAATGCCGGTATGCATTTGCTGTGGATGTAGCAAACGAAATACCGACTCTTATATTCGATAAGACAGAGTAAAAGAGGCAGACTTTGGCATCGCCGATTCATAATCGCATTTGTTCTTGATGAGTCTACCACTTTGAAATCTTCATTTTGCTCTCCACGTTTAATCGTCTACTGCATTGTATTTAATTAAATTAATTGTCTTGCTCCATCTATTTCTAGTTTTCGTATAATAAAGCTTCCGTATAATTTCTTGCACCCCTTAAACATTAATTCAATTCTTAGTTATATTATATAACTTTCTTTTTAGCAAGCTGCTAGTATCAAGCATTCTTAAAGTAATGTTGCAATAATTTTGCGATTACATTTTTCGAGTGGAAGATTGTGAACTCGAAAGCAATTACGTCGTTATATATTTGCAAATCGATATTTTCTCGCGCTATCGGTCGACTTACAGAATTAAATATATGTTAATCCATATTACTTGCTCTTACATAAGAAACGTCGAATATTGTATTTTATCACAATTTTATTATCTTCTTATTTTGTACTGAAAACAGTGTTTAATCATATACAAGTAATTTAATTATTTATATTTATTGGTGATTTTAAAGTACAGAATATAAATTAAGCGAATACGATCTCTATTCATATTAATTAAATCGAGATTTTATCACTGCTTGTATCGATTATTTAAGAAGTCTCAAAGATTCAAACCCAATTAAATTCAAATTTTACCAAATACTGATCGAAGCGAAACATTATTTTGAAAAATTATTTTCCTAATATTTCCATTTTTAGAGAAAGGACAAATTTCTATGAGTTGAATGCAGAATGAATCTATGAGTCATCGGTATACAGGAATAAAAAAACAAGGTTAACTTGTGCTAATTTAACACTCACTGCATAATTTATAATAAATTCGTAGTTTTAAAAAAGGATTGGTCTTCAACTTAAAATAATTATATAAATAATTCATTGGTATTTTAGAAAACTTTAGAGAAAATTTATTACAATATCAATGATAAGAAATTAGTTAATAGTTAGATAATTTCCATTGATGGAAATTCTAATATCAAAATAGAATTACCTCATTATAATTTACGATATATATGTATTAACTACAGCCAATATTAAAGTTTTTAACATGATTTAAATACAACCAAGCATGCACATACAATATTTATCTACAACATTCATTAATAAATTTAAGATACAATTATCTGTATTAATTATAAGAATTAAATGAAAAAACAACAGTAAATAATTTAAGACAAAATAATTTAATCAAAGATTGAAATTTTCCCTGAAATAATAATTTTCCTCGATGATAATAAAAATGGCTCTAGTGTAAATTAAAATAAATAACAAGAAATTAACTTAGTAGTAAATTAGTAATTCTATAAAATTTGTATCGGAAACAAATTTCGTGTCTAAATTACAAATGTTAATACTACTATAATATTAAACAGTAACACAATTACTAAATACATGAAAGAAATTTGCATAAATATCTTAGTAGGTCATAGAATGACCTAAAATAATTGTTAATTGTGAATAGATAAAGAATTTGTGAATATTTTACTCGATTGTTACAATTAATACAATTACACTAATCAAAGATTTTTGTCTTTGTAAAATACAAAGTTTTATTCAAATATTTATATATGTAAACGAAAAAGCTTACATAATGTAAAAATTAAGTTAAATTATATTATTTATATTCTTAGAAGAAAGTTGATGCCTTAAATGTTAAAAATAAAACAATAAAATATTGTAAGTTTAAAATATGAAATTATCGATATGAAATCTTGATGCAATAAAACTTTTATGATTATACAAACGTTAATTTAAATGATTTAGATTTAAAACAATTATAAATTAGATAAAAGAATTAAAATATATGTCGCACACTTCAAAAAGTAAATGTTTAGAATATAGCTAGAAAATTCTAAACAAATTTTATTGGATGAAATTGCTAAACAACTAAGATATAAACATAAATGCCAAAAAATAAGACTAATTTTCTTAATTTGATATGTATAAGTAATGTACAATATTATTTATATAATAATATTTTGTTCATAATGAAAAATATAAATTCTTCAAATAACGAGTCTATTAAGAATTTCAATAAAAATAAAATAATGCGTTAATAAATTTTTGGTAAGACATTTGTTTATATACAATGACTAATTATAGAACTAAATTAACATAGAATAATAAATTTGATTATAAAAATAATATTGAAAAAAATAAATAAAAGAGTCAATTTTATAGAATACAGATTGTATATTCAACTGTAGATGTCTATTCACCTAAAGTGTAGTAATCTTTCAAGAGAATTTTAATTATACGGACAACTGGTAAGGAGTCTTTTGAAGTTATATCACGGATGGACAGTTACTTAAAAGTATGTAAATTAACTAATTTCACCCAGAGAACTTTTTAACTCATTGAAATACTCGAGATTAATTTAGGACTTCTTATAAAAAATTTTCCTAGTTGATTTTAAATTTTAAGTGACATTTTTAATATTTATTGCATTTCAATTTTAAAGACTAAATATTCTGTAAAGAGAAAATAGCTATGTAAAGAACTTGACTAAATTCCAGAAAATATCTTAAATTCTTGTCATGTGTCTTGTAATAACCATTGATAATTTTAAAATATCAATTTGAAATTTAAAATAAAATAATAAAGCTTCTTCAAAAATATTGTTCGAAAATATACTACGTCAATACCTTTCAAAATACTTTCATATTTAACTACATTTCAGAATTTGGCAAACGAAGAATTGTTATTTTATAATTTTTATGAAACTTTCATGTAACAATTTTATTCGCGTGCAATAATTATTTAACGTGATATTCTTATAGATATAAGTATTTTTAAGAGCTAAATGTGTTTTGGTATGTATTTTTTCGCCGCACATACGCGTACTGTAAAAATATGAAAAAATAAGCTCAAGAACGTAATTGGTGCAAGTATTTCTTATTATTAAGACAATAATTTATTTTAATCGTATCGAGAATTGTGCGAATATAACGCGTAGAGTAAAAATTATTTGGCTGTGGTATTTTAAAAGCATTGCCAACACAATATTTTTTTAAGCAAAAAATTTATTTAATACAGTATTACATATTTTTAACTCAATTAAAAATATATTTAAATGTCGTTCGGAAAAAAAACTCAATATAACATCGATGAAAATATTTTATTAAAATATTTAACGTAAAGTAAAATTTGATCAAGCGAAAAATAAAAAATGTCTCTAAGATAACGACTTGTAAATTATTAGGTTAAATTCGATAATAATTTATCATGGATTTAAAAATGTTATAAAATCCGAAAGATTTACTCCGAAAGAGTAAGTTTAATAATTCTTATGCAAAATCCCATGACGGCCTTAAAACAATGCGTTCGTATAGGAAAGTTAACGGAAAGGGCTTTTCATTCGCCTCCTGGTATAATAATAGAAGCGTCACGCGAAATTCTCGCTTTCGTTACACACACGCTCGAAAGCTGCCCGAGTCGGATACAGAAGAAGAAGCCCTGTGCAGGGAAAAAAGGAGCCTGGTCAGGAGAGGCTGTGGGACGAGAGCAGAAAAACCGAGAGAATCGTGGCGGGGGTCGACACCCGGTAGTGACGTACGTGCGTTAGACGCTCTGCGACTGTGACTACTGAAAGTGCCAAAGAACGACTTGCAAAGAAAATAGAGACTCGGAATGACGTAGACCAACTGGAAAATAGACCGATGAAGCTCCGTGCTGCGATTCTGACGAAAATAACTGACTTGCAGACTGTGTCAATTTCGTACATTTTACCTTACTTATGGCCTTTTTTACATCTTATTATCCATTTCTGCGCTACTATTTCTACTATATCTCGCTGAATATCTTTGCCTCTTTATACTTTCTCTTTCATTTGTGTTGCAAAGCAAATTCATTTTCGAATTGTATTGTTATAACGTAAAAAACCTTGTGATTACTTATGAATATTCTTCCACCGATATCACATTTTAAATTTGCGTCTGTATTTACAATCTTATTTTATTTTTCTATCTTATTTAAATTTGTATTGTCTATATCTTTCGATTCATATATTTAATAATTAGAAGCACGGAAACGACAATTTTAAGAAAATTTATTTATAACTATTTTTCTATCGGTATATAAATAATTTTTGTTAAATAATAAAAGTTGATCGACATCTGCATTCGATATTTAAGAATTACAATATCGGAGTAATTGTAGAAATTTTCCATGTACTTTTAGACAATACTTCAATTTGAATAAATAATATTGTGAAATCGATAAGTTTTGATACATTAAATTGAGATTTAAAAATACACACTATATTATAATTACTCTGAGTCATATAATTAGAAAAAAATGTTATAACGTTAGTCGAAAAAGATTCAAACTATGTATGAAAAGTAATTAATTGAAATATAGTTTTAAAATTTCTAAATTTTTTATAAGCAAGTTTTTGTATATCGAATAAAATTTATAAAATTCAACTGTAAACACGTAATTTTTTAATTTATTCACATATTTTTCAACGTAAACGTTAAAAAATTTTTTTTTAATAATACGGAATAATTACTTATTTACTAATACGTAATTTAAGAATATCTAAATTTAAAAGAAATATTATAATGCTGTTTATATAAATTTATCGATAAAACAAGTTTAAGAAAAAACATAAAAAAACAAAATATTCGTTTGAATATATCTCATTTTCAAAAAATATAAATTAAATTAAAAATATTTCTTATTAAGAATAATAATATGTTGTTAAATATTTTGGAAGAATCGTGATTTTCAAATGTTTTCTTGAACAATTATTGAATATAACATGAATTAGAAATAATATTAATCTTTGCAAATCCACAGTACCGTATTATCCTATTAATTTAATTTTTTGTAATGCGTTGTTAAATTCGTATTAAAGCATAATTCTAATGCTGATATATTGAAACAACTTAGATTTAGTAGTTACAAAATCACGAAGAACCCGTAGTTAAAGTTTCGAAGACATAATTTCTGATTAAAAGCAAAAAAAAGATAATAATTAAGTAAAGAAAAAGAATATAATAAACAAGCTTAGATTAAATCATCCGAGATTAATGAACTCAAACTTATTGGTTAATAAATCCATTTAATAAATATAGACTTCATTTAGGTATGGAGCGTATGTGATACACATATCTTAATTTAATACTTACTGGTAGAAACGAAATTAAAAGAAGATATAATGAAAATGTATTTAAGAGTTCATATTTTTATATTGTTCATACATCACTGCTAAGATTGTTATTATTAAATAATTTGAAAATAATAATCGAAATAGTAATATTACGATAAGCTAGTGTAATTGCTGAATATAGGCTGCTGTAATATACGAGCAAAAGCGAAGAATTAAAAAAAATGATATGTCCATTAAGTAAAGGAGTTTTATATTTAAATTAATATTGTTGAGATAATTAAATTACATAGATTAAGGTTAATTGGTATTTAGTTAGAACTGAAAATAAAAAATAGTAGTCTTACAAAAAAATCCGAAAAGTAAAAGTCCTTCGAGTAAATTGAAACTAATATGGAAGATAATATGAAATAAAATAAAGAAATAAAAATTTTCTTTAAATCAAGGCCATAAAACAAAAAATAGTGGAATATTTGCATCAACGAAGTAATAAATATTTTATTTTCATAAATTAACAAATATTGATTATTTTAAAAAAAATTGAACAAAATAATTTTTTCTTATTTTATGGTAAACAGCGAATGTAAGCTTACGTTTGTACACACACACACACGCGCGCGCATATATACACAGAGAGAGAGAGAGGCATAAACACACTATTTGTAAACGTTTCGTTGGATTTTAATAAAGTTTTATTCTTTTGAATGTTCATAAAATTTAGAAAGTTATACAATGCTCTAAAAATGCTGTAATACAACGACGTTACAATGCGAATTCCACTTGGTGTCTTTTAGGTTAGAAACACAAGAAATGCCAACCACATCTGCGTAAGTCAAACTTTTCGACATCGCACAGCTGATTTCTCGCGCTTTGTAAAGCCCGACTCGAGCATAAGAACGTTACGTTCCAATAATCGAGCGTTCGCATTGCAGCTGAAAAAAGAGCAACTTTGAAAATTCGAGTTTAACCAGCTCGCGTGAGTCGTGTAAAGATTATTGCGTGAATTTCATCATCGGAGATCGCGTTATCAGCGAACGTCTTATCGAGCTGATCCATGACCGCCTACTTTCTCTCCTACGTCTGCATATATTTCAATAATGGGTGTCAACCGCATCGAGGGATGAAGACCGAGAGAGACCGAGAGAGACCGATTATTTTATAATAATACTGGGAGCATTAACGTAATTAATTATATTAAATAAAGCGTATTCATTTTATTATTATTTCTAATGAAAAAAAACCAAGTATAATTAAAGTTTTAAACGATATTCATTTACATAATGATATAAAGTAAGCATTCACTTTCAATTATAGTCAATTCGTAGAATATTTATATGTGCAAACATTAAAATAATTGGTAGAATTCTTATCGATAATTTTCAAAATATATTTTATTCAAAGATAAAATATATGAAAATAACTCATGATTACAAGTAATAAATTTTATACGGTTTTAACTAGAAAAATAAATTTATAAAATTCATTTAGAAACGTACTTATGATTATTTTATAATGTTTTTTTGCTTGCTCCTAACTATTCAATAATTAAAATAAACATTTAAAATCGTTATTTATTATTGGAATATGAGAAAAGGCAAATTTTTTTAACGTCTTAATACGTTTGAATTATTTAAACAGAATAAGTTGATTTATAAAATATTTTCACTTTTTTCTACCTTTCGCATAATTATTGCATTATAATTTATTTATATTAAACGCTAAATTTCATGTTATTTTAATAAGTATGTATTTAGAAAATATTTTTATCAAAACATGTATTAAAATATAAAATAATAATAATAACGATTTAAGTTTCTTTAAAAAATATCTAAAATCATTTTTACAACCTTTAAATAATCTATGTCGATCTGATAAGCTTTTTTATTGCAAATTTTGCAATTAATTTCTTTTATATACGTATAAAGATTCTATTTACAAAAAATTGTTAAACAAAACCTTTCTACGAACAATCTAAAACACATACTTTGTTCCGCGTTAAATAAATTATATTCATGAGTGCAACGTCTTATTCATATAATATTGTATACCTTTACTCGAACAGATATTCTTGAATAGAATGCAAATACCGATGACTGAAATCTTTTTTGTGTGTAAATTTCAGTTACAGAAGAGGTGAAAAAATGCATTATAAACGAGGAATTGAAAATAACTGGTGCAGAAATGAGTAAGCACAAAGTAACAAATAGAAAGTATGAATAACTATGTTTAGTATTATTATTATTAATAATAATTTAGTTATAGATAATAAAAGATTAATTAATAAATGTGTGTATGGTTATTTAAATATCCATGTTATCTACGAGAATTTAAAATGAATGTATTTAATTAAACAATTATTATTAAATCAATTTATCATTTGTAAAAAAGAAAGAAAATAAAAATAGTATTACATTAAAATATTGATATTTCAATAAATTTCTATTTTTTAAATAAATGTTGTACGATCAATATTAATTATTTAAAATTCTGCGTTTAATCTCTGATTAGAAGCTAATTTGAACGTCATGATGTACTAAACCGCTATTTGGTCAAGGTTTAAATAACTTTATAGTACGTTACTATAAAATTATGTTACTTTTTAGACTTTTTTAGAAAATATCTAGTAAAATATTTACGATAAAAATAAGATAATTATTTATGCATTTTATGTTATATAATTCCGAGATTTTCGTAGCGTTACAATTTTCTACATAGAAAAATTGAAAAAAATCATTTCAAGGTCACACGATAAATAGTAAAATGAATCATTTTCTAAATTTGTAACAAAACCTTTTAAATGTTTCTAAAATTTATCGGAATTCATATATGAAAACTTAAAGATTTTCCATTAATTCAAATATATTTATCGCAATTAACAATGTTTTTTATTTGTCTTTCATTTGATACTTATTTTCTTAATTTTAACAAAATATTTTATTAATTTAAAATACACATCGTATTCAACTTTATATTTGTTTTTCAAACATAGAACATTTACAAGTAAATATTATAAATATTATATATTTAATACTTTAATAATAAAGTTATTCATAAAACTTACAATGTGAAGTTGTTCGAGTAATTAGTTTATTTTGTTGAGAAAAAAATGATAATCGAAAATCTGACAACTGTCATTTATAATTCTATAATTTTTTAATTCTAGAACAAAAACATTTATTATTTACAATACATATTTTATAATCGGTGTTTTTACTGTTATAAAATGAATGTATCATTATTTCGCTCGAAACCTAGATAAATCATTAAATTGATCATAGGGCATTTTTTTCGAGAAGTTTATTTATCGTATTATTATTGACTTATAATTGTTGCGTGTAATCTAAAGACAACCTCATTAATTCGCAGGTGGTAGAAATTTTTTTATCTTTAACGATGGATTTTTAATCTTTAAGCGAATCCATAAAAAAATTACAAAATCATTTACGTGAGAAATTTTAATGTACGATAACAGAATTTTATTATATTACGATATCAAGTTATTTATACAAACTTTTTTAATTCCTTGATACGAAAGTTTATCGAATACAGGTAAAACTATGAAACTTCTACCATTCGCGTAGTTTTGTACTTAAACTAGAAATTAACGATAATAAAGGTTGAGAAACAAATAATTTAATAAATTGTTTCATCTATTTGTTTAATCGTGTACTTCAAGATAATTGCCAATATAAAAAACAAATATTTCATCGATTACATTCTCGCGAGGTAGAAAATTCATCTAATTCACGGCTTTGTTTTTATTGGAATTCTATCTATTTTCTTACTCGTGTCGATCCTTTTTTCATTTTTGTTCATCTATTTAACGCGAGCCGTGCAAACTTTGAAAATGAAAATATTTGTAAATATTGCGTATTCGTTTTCAATATATCTCGAACATAGTAAAGCAGAACCGTATTTATATGAAATGTAGAATAAAATTGATTACTAAGTAAACTTCATTGTATATCGAATGTATAATTAAGTTAATTGACGTTTGAATATGTAACATATATTTTATATAATTTTATAACTAAGTTTTCAAAAAAGAAATGCTTCGGGAAGAATTAAAATTCATTCTATACGTATTGCAATACATTGCAAAAGCACATTCTTGCGTGAACCATTATAAAAATAATTTGTTTCGCGTCATTGAAAAAACAAAACTGAAAGGTTATTTTTAGGTTATAGATCTTAACGTCGCACCGAAAAGTTGAAATCGAGTCTCGAAACAAGTTTGTTTTTCAATCTCGAACGAAACGATTTTCGGTTAGGATTAATTACCGATGAGTAAATCTCAAAATCTTCGCACACCGTATCGCGTGAAAAGCAATAATTGCGTCTACGCAGGAGTAAAGCAACGCGGAGCGAAGCTTTCGGTTCGACTTGTTCGAGTTCGGTTCCGAAAGTGCAACCAGGAACATCGAATACCGCATCGATTCGGACGAGCGGATCGACACCTTCACCGGAGCCCCAACCCTCGAGGGAAAAGAGGGAAAATAACGAATGCGCGCGACTCCAAGTGAGACGATATAAGAGCAGGGACGAGGACGACGGGGACGACGGGGACGACGGAGACGACGGCGACAACCGCAAACGCGAAATCCAAAAAGAAGGAAACTCGCGCACAAGCGTTGCCGCAAGGAGGGCAGGTGACGTGAACGTGGGTAGGGACGGCCACGTGACGACTCCCAGAGTCTCGACCCGAACACGCATACCCTGACCGCGTAAACCCGCGTAAACCCGCGTAAAGTCTCGTAAAGTCTCGTAAAGTCGCGTAAAGTCGCGCTGCGCTTAGATTTTATGCCGATTTTACAATGAGCCGTCGTTTTGGCTCGCTAACGATTCTTGGCTTCGCTTCGCTCATTCATTTCCGTTTCGTGATTCATCGCTCGGCATCTCGCCCTCGAGTCGCGCATAATTCGCGCACATTCGCGCACATTCGCGCACACGACTCTGATAAATACATTGTTTGAGCAAATTATGAACGAATTTGCATTCGTTCGATCGATCGACGGAAACGTTACCAAGATAATAAAGCCAGTTATTCTAAGAATGGCCGGTGCAAAAACCACCGAACTATGAAATTTAGATCCGCTGCTGATTATTTTCAGTGTAAAATCTAATTACATAAACGCAATACCGAATAACTCCTAGGCTTTCCTTGAAATAATTATACGAATACACATATTTTTATTGATGAAAAAACGAAATAGTCTCTCCTGAGTAAATATCGCTTCGCGTATCTTAATGTTTATTCAATAATCATCCGAGTCCGTAAACAAATATTAAGTTAATTTCATTGTTTGTAATTGTATACGTTTTGAATACAATAATATTGTTAAATACAATTATTAAGAATCGAGAATCTCTACGATACGATATAAAGACAAATTAAAATTCGTAGCTGCGACGTATTCCATATTTATGATCATAATGTTATTATTCGCTTGAAATCTAATTTGTCGATATTATATAAATATTATATCGATGTCATTTTTATAAATAATCGTATCATTAGCGGTGATAAAAATATCTTTTCTTAATTGATTTATATAACTTTAGGTTCGCGCAACAATATCATGGAATTGATACCTCCCAACGATACGATGAAAATATCTTCCCCGATCGCGTTGAAATGTCGTTTTTGAGTTTAAAAAATATCAACGGTGTTTGTTTTTGTGGAAACATAACCTATTTTTAAGTTAAAATTAATTCGATGTAAATAAATATGACGTAACTTTAAAACATTTTTAAAAAATTTTAAATTATGCCTACTTAAATTTATTCTAATTCTTTGATTTTTCGAACGATGTTTTGATAATTTTATTATTTGAGATAATAATTTCATTTTTCTTACGTGCAGATCGATCATTGAAAAACTTAACGAATTAATTTATGCGAATATTGATAATTTTAATGTGCAATTAAGTTTACTTAACTTTTATGTAATTTTTTTTTAGATTTCCGTATTCGAATTTATGCGAAAGATTTTATTGAAAGTTTTTGTTCGATCTATACTTATATTTACCGAATATATAAGTAATTATTTATATGAATTTTCCGTATGATATATGAATTCCGTAAATTTATTTACTCCAATAATATATATTTTATACACACGTTAATTTACAAATTAATTTACGGATTATTTTCCTAATTCATTAGGAGTTCGTAAAATATTTAATTTTATTATAGCTTTAGAAATGATCTCAACCATCTTGTATATCTTCAAGCTTAATTTTGATCGTCAAATAAATTTCCTCTTTTAAAGAAGCTGTTGTTTAGACAATATTTCAACATTATTAACCAAAATATAGAATATTTTTAACTGCAAATTAACTAGTTAATTAAAAATTAAAAAAAAAATTGCAATCGAATTAGAAGGGAGGGCAAAGAAGCTTCGTAAGAGAAGCGTATAAACCAAAATAATATATGCTTTCGTGAATGCTGTCATTACATATATTCGAACGTTTTTCAGTAGTATAATCTAAACGTTGTACCCAAATTATTTTTTTATTTCATCGCTCGGTCGTTTTAAAATTATCAAGGACTTGTTTGATTCTTCCTTAATAATTTTTAATATTTTATTAATTATTTTAGGCCTCGAATGAAAAAAATTGAAAACTCTGTTTCCAAAACAGTGAAAAATATTTGTATTGTCTCCAAAGCTCATTTATCGCTCGAGTTATAAAATGAATTCGAATTTTGGTAAACAACTTATTATATAACATTATACAAATTAAATTTAAAGAGGAAAATATAAGTTTGATAAATTTGAAACCTGCGATATTAAGTGAATCGTCCAAGGGATTATTCGCTCAGCGTTTTACCATTAAAAATAGAAGATTTTAATACGTTATTTTTCTCAATTTATACGATTTTTCGACAAACGGAAAGAGGTTGAGTAATTTATATCGTAACCTTGAAACTATTCCAGAAATTAAATAATGGAGCGAAAATATTCAAATCTGATCGTCTTTTGTAATAAAATAATTAAATAAGTAATACTTATGTACATATAGTTCGAAAGAAGCAATTTAGAAGTCGGTAACCGAGAGTTTTAAAGAAGCGTTAAAATATTTGCTAAAATGTTGTAAAATGATAAATTAATTTACTACTCGATTTAATTTTGCTTTACAATATTTTACGTTTATCATAGTTAATTGTATATAATCTTATCGATAAAAGTCTGGTATCGAAGACCTTATTTAAAAACACGTTGACAAAATACGAGGTAAAGCGTATCGGAAAATTTTGCAAAATATGCAAAAGATCGAATCGAGTGGAATCTAACCACAATTTATTTATCTAATAATAATAACAATAATAATAATACTCGAAAAAAACAAAAGCGCGCTTTATAAAAGAAAGCTTGGATCGCTTGGGAAGGGAATTATTAAAAAGACGAAGAAACAATAAAATAGAAGGTCTATTATTCAAAGCAAATTGATCGAGGCACAAGTGCCTCTACTCAAATCGATCACTGTAAAACCGACCTTTAAAAATGAGAGAGAGAGAGTGAAAGAGAGCGAGCGAGCGAGCGAACGAGTGAGTTTAGCTATAGTCGAGCGATCGACGCGCAAAAAGAGAGTAAGAAGAAGAGGAGGAGGAAAAAGCAGAAGAAGCAGAAGAAGCAGAAGAAGAAGAAGAAAAGAAGAAGAAGGTGGAAGAATAGAAGAAGAAGAAGAAGAAGAATAGGAGGAGGAGGAGGAAGAGGAGGAGGAAGAGGAGGAGGAAGAATAGGAGGAAGAAGAGGAGGAGGAAAAAGATGACGCCGATGACGATGACAACGATGATGATGAAGGAAAATAAGAAGGCGAAGACGACTAAAAGGAGAGAGAGAGAGAGAAGAGAGAGAGAGAGATAATGGGAAAAGCGCTATATATAGCTCGAGTGTACGACGTAGGTCAGCGAGCGAGACAGAGACGCTTATAAGCTTAGAGTGCGCTCGGCCTCTCCACACCTCCTCTTTTCCTCTTTGCCCACGCCACTCGCACTCTCTCTCTCTCTCTCTCTTTGTCTTTGTCAAGCACCACGGAGAGCGAGAGAGCGATAGAGTGACAGAGAGAGGCCGCGTCCACAATAACCGGTGCTCCCGGCCGATCCTCTCGCCATTGACTCACCAGCCGTACAGCCGAAAGCCCAGCCGCGAGTCTCACCGAGTCTCAGCGAATCGCAACGAGTCGCAACGAGTCGTCGCACTTTTAGACGAGGCTTTCCACCGCTGGTGGTGGTAGTGGTAGTGGCAACGTCGCCACCGCGAGTCGTGTGTGTGCGTGTGTGTGCGCGCATTCCTATAGCTGCCGCTCGCGGCTCGCGCGGCTCGTAGCTCGTAGCTCGCAGCTCGCCTCCGGTGTAAGCCCTCTCCGTCTCCCTCCCATCCCGGCGCACACGTACGTCCGCGCGCGCGCCAACACCGAACGAGCGAAAGAGCGAAAGAGCCAAGGAGCGAAGGAGCGAAGGAGCGAGAGAGAGGGACGCGGAGACCGGGCAGAGTCTCCGCTCGGCGCTGGCGGACCACTCGGCGACAGTCAGTGGGTGCGAGTCTGCGAGTCCAGCAAGTTCAGCTTCGCCGCGACGGTCGTGCGCTCTCTAACGCTTCGCTCTCCTGCGGGTTCCCGTAAAAGGTCGAGCGCGTCGACGCACCTGCGGACGCGCGCCCCGTACGAGGAGGAGTAGTAGGAGAAGTAGGAGGAGGATCAGCGGGAGCAGCGGGAGCAGCGGGAGCAGCGGCACCACCACCAACTCCACCACCGACAACTCCACCGACAACTCCACCGACAACTCCGCCAGCACCGACAACTCCACCAGCAGCACCAACAGCAGCGGAAGGAACAGACCCGGCGATCGATGCTGCGGGCAGGAGGTCCGCGAGGGTGCCGGAGGTAGTCCAGCCCGACCGGAGCGCCGCGGATTCGCGGCGGCGGCAGCAGCTCGGTGCTCGCCCCCGTGCTATTTTCGAAGAGGACACGGGCACGTGTGCAGTGGTGTCGTAACGCGGCTGCCGAGCCGAGAGGGAAACGGGACCTTCCTCCCTTCGTTCTTGGAGGCGCGAGTCGAGGCGCGAGTCGAGGCGCGGAGTCGAGGCGCGAGTCCAGGTGCGAACCAGACGCCCTGTCCTGTACCCGTGAAACCGACCCCTCCGCGAGAGGAGAGCCGGTGCATCGCGGCTGAGTGCGACCCCCTCCCCCTTATCGCCGAGGAGGATCACCGCCTCGAACATCCCCGAAGACCCGAGGACTCGATAACACACCCACAGCGAAACGTAAGTATCCGAATTGCGCGCAAGCGACTTCCTCACCTTTCTGGAACGTTCGGAGCTCGTCGCCGAGGAAACGGGGGGCGGTTTCCTTCCTCGCCCGGTTCGAGCTTCGGGGGAGGTAACGCGCCCCGAGCCGGCGAGCTTTTCATCCAGTTGCACATTTCCTTCTCGTTGTTTTCTCTCTCGCGCGCGCGCCGCTCGCGATTTAAGCGGGTCCGCGAGCTTCGAGCGGAGATATCGGCGAGAGAGAGAAAATCGCAGCGTCCGTCTCGGTTCTTCCCGTTTTATTTATCTCACCTTCCGACTCGCGTCCTTATCTTCGGGTTATTTTTCGAAAAAATTCCACGCGGAATTGTGGAATTTCGTCGACTCTGACTCCTTGGAAAATTACAGTCGAATGTTACAGTCGAAAATTGCGAACATTACAATTTTCCCGTCTCGTTTGCTCTTCCGATATTTTTTATATTTTTTACGCGCTCGACGTAAACGCCGAGTTCCTTTATTTTTTTTTCTTCCACGCTTACGATAATTATGCAAATATCGAAAATGAAAGTGAACGTTCCCAGGAGCTTTTTCTCGCACCTCGGCAATTTACACCGTTGAATGCGCCGACAGACTTCCGGATTATTAAAAATTAATTTTTTTTTTTTTTTTTTTTTATTTTATTTATTTTCTTACAACTCGCGCGATTACGAGCAGCTTCCTATTTACGTCATCGCCGCGCTCGACGTTTTCTCGAGAACGTTCGGGAAAATTCGATTTCCCGGTCGGTGTATTTCCCGTCCTCGAAGCTTCGAGCGGTCGGGAATCGAATTCGTTCGAATCGAAAAATCGAATCCCCGAATGTTTGGAAAGTCGAGCGTTAGGGATTCGCTTCGCGTTGGCTGGAGAAACGCGGCAAGACGCGGGGAGACGAAGGGAGAGCCGAAACCTCGACACCGGTTGCTCCGGGCGACGTAATTTACGAGATAAAATGCATTGTCACGCGAGTGTATCGTGACGATGTTCGTTCCGAGCGAATTTAGAATAAAGGAACGTTCGTTGGTCAACGGTAAGTACTCGTTCGACTCTCGATCGCGATGCGCGACATTGAAAGAAAGATCGGAGCGAGGAATCAGCTGATCATCGACTCCTCGCGCGTAATCTCGAACTCGGCCAAATACGCGTAGATGCGTGTAAGCCGGCATTTTGGACGAAGAAGGAAGAAAATAAGCGGACGCGCATCAACATCGCAACATCGCGAGCGCACTCTTACGGTCGATCGTCGCCGCCACTTCTAGAACGTGCGACGTTAAAAGCGCGCACGCACACACCGATTACGGCCATATCCGGCCATCGGCTCTGGCTTTTCCCTTTCGGTCTTTCCTCGCGATCTTCCTCTTCTCTCGACGGCCCGACTCCGAGCGAGCGAGCGAGCGAGCGAGAGAGAGAGAGAGAGAGAGAGAGGCTGCTGCACTCGCCTCCTCGACGTGCACGCGAAGACGGGAGTCGCAGCGAACCTATTATACCCACCGAGGAGAGAGAGAGAGAGAGAGAGAGCCTCGTCTTTTCTCTTCCGATTCCGGGCATCTTTACCTCTCGCTTTCTCCCTCCCTCCCTCCCTCTCTCTCTATATATCTTCGTACCTTTCTCCTTTTCCCGCTCGGAGGTATCGCCGCTTCTCCGCGCGAGGAAGGGATTAAATTTGTACACCGACGAACAAAACTCGAGAACCGATGGTTTAACGAACTCTGCGGATGCCTTCGCTTATGATGCAAAACTCGTTTTGCAGGATGTAAAATTTATTTATCATTTCCTGAAAGGTTTCTCTCGAATGTGCGCGCAATAACTACGATACCGACGAGTTCCAGGCACTCGACCATCTACTCGACCATCCGCTCGACCATCTACTCGACCATCTACTCGACCGAGCCGCGAAATCTTCCCGTAAATTCCTAACTTTTCGTTATTTCGAAAAAGTTATCAAGGTTGCCAACTTATTCCAAGTCGCGTGTTCGACATAAAAGTAAGTACGCGTATTGTGTAATCGCTCGCGGGTCTACGTACGCGATGCACGTATCTCCGCTCCGCTAAGTTTTCCCTCGCGTTATTTAACCGAGGCGCGTTCGTCGTCGTTTCCAAGAGCTTTCCTTTCCTAAATTCACCGATTCACCGACGATACGCGCTCTTGTACGTTAATCTATTATTATTATATATATATATATATATATATATTAATCTATTGCTTAACGCCTCCCTCCGTTATTATTGCGCCTCTCGTAAATTTTCTCAAAATTGATATAAATTTTGTGCAATTTACCGATATTTTATTTTCGCATTCGATTACGGGCAATCTTTCGTTTCTTAATATATCGCGGCCGATTCGACGCGCCTTTCGATTTCATCGCTCGCAAACATCCATGGTAAAATTCGTCGATCCGAAGCGTCGGACGAAATTCTCTTCTCCTCGTTCTTGGAGCTCGTAGTATTTGTAAGTTTTTGCGGTCGATCGCTCCGAGCTTGAGTACGTAAATGCGTAAATGCGTAAATGCGTAAATGCGCGAATACGCGAATACGCCTGTAATTTACTCGCCCCGCTGGTGCGAAAAACAACACCTCGGATAGGTGGTTTGGAAGCACCGTTGGGGGCCCCTTTTAAGGAAAACCGACGGCGGAGGTCAAAGTTTCGATAAACATTCGGATTATCGCTCGCTCCTCGGTTTGCGACATCGGTTTCCCTTGCACGGTTAATCGGTCAGCCACCCATCCGAGCGGTAATCGTGCTTAACTTTGCTGAAACAGGCACAGATCGCGTGAGTCTGCCGATACCGAAACCGACATCAACACCGATACCGTCGCCGATATCGACACCGACACCGACATCGACACCGACGCCGACGCCGATATCGACATCGACACCGACGCCGATACCGACACCGACACCGACACCGACTGCGACAACGACTGCGACAACGACTGCGACAACGATACCGATACCGAATGACCCTCGCTTTACGTGGAAACGTGGAATAAGCGTGTCTCGGAATCGAAACGCCGTGAATCTGTTTCCTTATCGCGCGACGTGCCCTCGACGTCTTCTTCGAGTCTTCTCCGACTCTTCTCCGACTCTTCTCCTACAAGTTCATCATCCCAAGCGATTCTCGATCGCTCTCCTTGTTTTGGATTAATTTCGATCGACCGAGGTCGAACGTCGTTACGATCTTATGATTCTGCCCACTGGCAACGGATTCGAGTCGAGTTCGAGTTGGCCTGTAAGGGATCGTTGCGATACCCGCGGTCGACCAATGTTGACAAAATCTTTAGCACTTTGCGAAACTTGAAATTTATTTCCAAGCAGCCTCGTTAGCGATGACCGTGCGAAAAGTAAAAGGACGCGTTTGGATTTTTGGAGTCGGTGCCGCTGTTTCGCGTCGTTCCTTATTATTATCGTGGTTTGCTTTCCTTTTCGATATTTTGCACGATGAACGTTTTCGCAAACGATTTGATTACATATTTTTCATGAAATTCATTTTATTCCCCGAATTATTCAAAATGAAAATGTTGGTCGTTATCGGTTTAATTTTAATGTATGTTTTACAGTCTTTTTAAGCGTCACGATTCGAGCGAAGAAAACTTTCGTATTATGTGAGAAATAAGGATAAACAAACTCTCATTGACAAAAGAGTGTTTTATCTTTTGTTCCGTAAAGCATTATCGCGATATCGGTAGAAAACAAAAAGTTAAGGTTTTTTTAAATACACAAATAAAATTATTTAATAAACATGTATACACCGACTGATTTATCTCCGAGTAAAAAATATTGAAGAAACGTTAAGAAATGTTTGCACAGTCCGCAATATCGTTTCTAATTGTTTTATCGTTATTTCTGTTATCTTTATTTTATTAATCGATTAGCAAATCTTGGAAAGCCCTGTTTTATTATTCTTGGTTCAGATTTAAAATTCAAGATCGTCCATCGAAACTGCCCGAAATTAAAAACTGTTGAATTGAACGTTACATTTTGAAAGTGCGAGGTCGATTCAAAATATACGATGATTTGAACTAGAAAAAGCACTCGCAAAGCAACAGCGTAGAACAACGTTCTCTCGTCTTTGATCGAGAGTAGATTCGGTTGGAAGATCGTTGGAAGAAACCGTTGTTTCGAGTACGCGATAAAATGACGAGAATCAGGAGCCGGTGGTCGCGTACTTTGCGTTTGCGTCATATCATCGTTTCCAAATTATAAGCAAAAAATAAACGGAAAGAAACGATTCGGTCTACACCGAATATACGTTATATAAAATTGCCTTCTACGTGTTCCGGTAAGTCGGTTAGTCTCGAAAACTCGTTTAGCATATTCTCGCAATTCCGTGGTAGCGATATACCTGAAATTGTAACGTCGATTGGCTGAAAGTAAATTAGCTGGCCAGGAATAATTAGAAAAAGTAAACGTATCGTGGGTTTGTTCATTTTTCTTTACAAACTTACTTTTATTTTTAGGTTTGGCCATCGTTTGGATTACTTTTAGGCTTCTTCTCGACCGCGATAAGATAATTTACTTTCCATTTTTAACAAAGTTTGTTTAAATTTACGCGCGTGAAAATTAGGTGCGAAAACTCCAGATCTATCGTCGTCGATTTAGTTTTCCTAGAAAATTAATATCCTTTCAAAGTTCTAATTATACTCGTTGGAATAATCCGTTAGCGATGTATACAATTCACAGACACGCGTATACACATATACATAGTCGCGTGCCAATACTCGAGGGAAGTGTTGTAAATAAGCAAGAAATGGAAGCGGATCCGATAGGAACATACGTATTGCATTGCATTTCCACAAAATCGCGTTCGGAGTTTCAACAAAGTTCGTAATCCAAATGGTGTGCAATCTCGCAGCAGGTAAAATTGAGTCAAGCTCCAAGTCAGATTTACAAAGTAAGCTCGTACGCGAATCGATCTCGGTGCGCGTTACTTAACTCTTTATACTTGCTCGTACCGAATTTCGCAGCGAGTCCCGCTCTAAAATTTAGCCGTTGGTATTATCGCGATAACGCGGAGAGGCATTGGTTACGTAGCCGACGACGGATGGACGTCGCGATACTCACGATCCACGCGAGCGTCCATTATCCAATTAACAAGTCATTTTCGCGAATGATTATCACTGACGCACGAGCGCCGAGGCGACGCGCAACGATTTCGCGCGTGCGCAACGTAAAATCGTGAGATCGCAATAAGCGCGCGCGACGAAAATCGAGGCGGAAAAACGCGCGTTGGGTGCGCGTTGGGTGCGCGTCGGGTGCGCGTCGGGTGCGCGGGACGATTGTTAAATTCGCGTTGTAAAGTTGTAAAACACGTATAAAACACAACCGCGAGCGCTGAGGTCTTCGTAAACGTCGTCGTAAAAGTCGTAAAAGTCGGTGCGCACCGCTTCGATCGAAATAAGTCGGTAACGAAACCCACGCGTCCGTCGATCTATGCTCGACGATCTGTGCTCGACGATCTGTGCTCGACGATCTATGCTCGACGATCGACGCGTGGGCGACGACAATCGCGCGGATGATCCGCATTCTCGGTCCGGGGTGGCGAACGAGACCTAGAGAACGAACCCGACCGCCTTTCGTCGTCCCTGAGTCGCCTGGAATTTTCATTTTTTTTTTTTTCGAACGAGCCGCTCCAACTCCTCCATATTTTACTAAAAAAAGTATCCGAGTTGCAATTTTTAAAACCGGATTTCTTCGAACTCTCTCGCTCTATTTGCTAACACCCGCGATACGCGGATTTTTTTTTATCGAAGGTCGTTCTTTTAAAGTACGCGGGAGACCAATTTTCATCCTTTCGATCTTTTTTTCTCTCCTATTCGTCTTAAACGATAAGAAAAATTAGCCGAAACTATGTATTCCGTTGCGCTCGTTACTTTAAGAACCGATCGCTTTACAATTTCTAGAATCGCTTTTAAAAAATAAGAAACGTGCGTTTTCGCAACGGCTAAAATATTTATTCGAATCTTTCGTTTGGCAATTAAAAATGCTGAAAAATAACTAATAAAAATTTTAAATTCGTATTAAAAACAAATTTTGTAATAAAAATACGCAAAAATGGATTGGATATATTATAACTTAAGTCTTCGAAATAATCTAATTTCGCATTAATTTGTGATACATCGATAATTTTGTAACGAATGAATCTAATAAACTACGTCGAACAAAAACTTATTGGTAACGTTAAGTTTTGTTTATAATATTGTATCGTAAAATATAGAGTTTGGAAATGCGATTATAAATGTTCAGTCCCCGATTAATAATATTCTTCTTAAATGTATTCTCCTTTAAAGTAGTTTTCGTTTTTTGGAGATTGATCAATAAAATCTATGATCGACAATTCTATTTTTTTGTTGGCCCCGAAAGCTAATTCTATTTTTGATTTTTCGAGCAATGTCTCCTATTTTGACATCCATGTGGGAACGTGTTGCACATTAAACATCTCATTGGATTGTTGAAAGTACAAAAATACTCTAATTTCTGGCGCTCAAAATCATTAATTGATTTCGATGACTAATTACAAAGCTTACTATGGTATATTTTTTATTTTTGAACGCCGATAAAATTACCTTGAAAATTCAGTTTATTTTCAATATTTGTTTCTTAATAAATACCTAATTAATATTGTATCGATACAGATCTAAATATATATTTAAAGTAATTAATTCTCTTGTCTAAAATATTCTAATAAATTTAATAATTTTTTAATTGTAAAAAAATCTATACAACGATATAAAAATAATTTAAATAATTCATAAATATTTCTTTATTAATCTTTAATGGGATACTTATTCGCAAATATTTATTCGAGAAATATTTTAATATAATTACGGTGTAAAACAAATAAGAAAGTTGATGACGATATATTCAAAAATTCTTGATTTTACTTAAAAATTTTATCTTTTTTAAACAAATACTTTTAATGATTAAGAAAAATGATTCACATGACCGTACGATTGATAAAAATTACATTGGATCCTGAACATCCGAAATTTTATTTTTCCTAACAAAATAATAAATGTTTGCATAAATTTGTTTAAAGAAATATTTCGAAAAGAAAACTAATGGTAGATTTGAAATATATTTTGATGAAAACTAATTTTCAGGCCATTTAAGCAGTTCAAAAATAAAAATCTTTTTAAATTGAAACAAAGTATTATTTTTATATACATAGGCGGGAGTTTCGCATCTCACGTAACAATATTAAACTTTGTTCATTAATTTTCATTTTAAGAAAGTTTTTTATTTTTGAACGTATTACAAAACTTCAATTGTAAAAAATATTTGTAATATACACTTATTTATTATTTAAAATAAACTCACCATACATTATTGTGAAGGTGATCATTATTGATGAATTGTAATTAATATGTTGCTGTAAAATGAATAATTAGTACATAGAAACTTTAACTAGTTATATTTCAATCGTTTATATATATATATATATATATACAATGAACATTAATTTTCATGATTACATAAAAGTATATAAGATTTATATTTTTATTGTAAATAGAAGTTGTATAATTATACATGAACTTTAAATAATTTGAGTTAATTTTGTGTGACTTGAGTTTACGCGTGTATTTGTATATCAACAATTTTAAATCGATAATTTCGGTAATAATTTGAAAATTAAAATTTTTATTTTCAATCAGGTACAGTATTATAGATTTTGAGATTTGAATATCTCTGTAATACATCATAAATATTATATTTCTCGAATACTGTCTTTCAAGAGTTTATTAAACAGTATTTCTATACCTATGATTATTAAATGTCTCAAAGTAAACAGAATAATAAGTAAATATGAATAATAATTTATTATCGAATGTACAAGATAATAGTTTTACAAATTCAGAAAAAAATTTTCTAGTTTGAAGTATATACATGTATAAACAAATAATAATTGGTTCTCGTCTAAACTTAAATTTAATCGTGAAATTAGTAATAATTAATTATTTGCTTAGTAAAAAATATTATTTATATCTTCAAAGAATATGAATCATTCTGCCAATAGTTTTTTAATCAATCTATTTATTTTTATTCGATGTAATATCTATCAACTTTATTGTATTAAGTAATGTTAGAGCAAAAACAAAAATAGAAATTAAATTTTTGTTTACGATAAATTAATACTATTATACAATTTTTTCCTTTAAAGGCTTAGTATTTTAGACTCGATCAAAATTTTATATATTATATTTAGTTGCCAAATTTCCGCATTTGAACTTCGAGCAAATTTGTCTTGTTGATTTGTTTACACTAAAAGTTTGTGAAAAGGAGATTACGTAATAACAGTCAAATCAAATAGACAAACTAGAAATGAATCCAAACTAAATTTTAATTTCATTTTTCAATTATTTTATATGTATTTATTATATAATTAAAATGAATTTATATATTCTTCTAAATAAAACTCAACGGTTTAAATATTATAAATAAATTGTTTTGACGAATTTACCGTTTTAAGAAAAATTACTTTTTTATTCCGGACTAGATTTTAATGTATTTAATAAACTAATTTCATACGATTGATTTATTTAAAATAGTCACGTAATCGAACAAAAAGAAGAGAAAACGTATGCTTATAAATTTAAACATAATTTATTACTCATAATTCAATTATTTTCTAACTTATTTTGTGTACATGTTATTTAAATGTATCTTTTATTATTTAATATTTATCATAAATTTTTTGTATATACAGTCATACAAATACAATTCAAACAGAAAATTAAGTTCTTAATAATTTCATTAACTTTGTAATCTGTAATATTTCACAATAATTATTAAAACATATTTTACTGAAAAAGCAAAATAGCATTTATTACATTCAATAGTCATTAATTTATCTACTTTCGTACGGTTCGAATTAATGCATAAATATAAACTCGTAGAACCGTTAACAACGACTTTTGTACCAATCAATGTGCAATTGTAATTAGCGCACTAGGCTTTGACACATTTAAACACTATACCTTTATGATGTTTAAAAACTTACTATTAAAAGTATGACTTTGAAAATTATATCATAGCTAGATCTAATTTCTTATTGTAAAAATCCTTACTTTTTCAATGATTTCAATTCGAACATTTATTTTATTTTATTTTACGTTACCAGTTTGAAAAGTTAACAAGTAACATTTTCTACTATTTATCTATTTAATTACACAATAATTATAAATTTTTAGTTATTTTTACTAAATTTTTGTATTTGTATTTACATTTGCGTTTTATAAATTTTAACAAATTAACGTAAATTTGAAGTAATAAACAATGAAAATAGCTAAACTATCGAAAATTTATTCTACACGTTGAATAAATCTTTAAAATAAAATTTATTACCGATAAAAAAATCATCGACGTTACTTAAATTTAATTTGAAATTCAATATAATATTATTATTTCGAAAGACAGTTCCTTGCCAAATATAAATATTCGCTAGTTGAAACCGTGGAAAACACCTGATATAAAAATATTTCATTGTCTCGTAAGCACAGTTTGTCTTATCAATTTCATTGTTTGACGTTAATAAATTAAAAAAAATATTATAGTTTATAACTATGTTATTTACGTACATACTTTCGCACAAGAGTACTTCGACCCGAAAAGTAATAAAACAAAAAAAAAGACTTTTACGGTAATAAGAGAATCAATACCCAACCAAATCGTGTGCTACCGCTTACTAGAGATTATAGTTCGACTACTCTGTCAAGGTTTTCCGTATTTTCTTATCAAACAGCACGTAACATAATCTCAAAAGTCCGAAGGCCACGGCTTTGACCGAAAGAGTTTTAATACATTTATATACAGCTGCAAGAGCACGTATTTTTGCGTTTGACAAATATTATACAACGTTTTATGAAGGTTTCTTGAGTTACCGATCGATGATGCTGTTTATTTTGGCAGAAAATTAGTTAAATAGCGAGTCGCCGATACAATACTAAATAAATAATTCGTATCCGTCGATAAAAAAATATTATTGTACAAGAGAAATTATTTTCGAGTAACGAAACTTACTGTTATCTGAAAGAATTCAGTGTGTAATACTTGACGTGTACCAATGTTATGAGTTTAGCACGACTTTATTTATACCACTTTATATTACAAAATTATAATTTCTTCAAAATTATCAGAAATTCGTTTTTAACGGTACTACGATTTATTAGAAAAATGCAGTATGAAGATGTATAACATTTACTATCTTATTGGGCTAAAACGAGATAGAATGTATAGGAAAAAAATATTTCTAAAATGTATTATACTATTATACTCGATATAAATTAATAAGTATAAATATATACATATATATATATATATATTACTGAATAATAATATATATTTTCCATAAATTAATTGGTATATCAGACAAAAAATTTAATAAAATGTCAACAAATTTTTAAAGCGTTATCTACAAGAATTCCTATACTTTGATATTATTACAATTAATCAAATTTTTCTAACACAAATTTGGCTATATTCACTCGAATGTTTAAATTACAAAAATATCGTATGTATTAATCCTGTCAGTGCGTATAATTCATATGCATTAAAAGAAATTTACGCGTTGCAATCATATTAATTTTCTATGCATAATCTTCATTGCTATTAGTATATAAATTTTAATGTTGATCTATAATAAGTATTAAATTGATAGGTTTTTTATATCTATATCATTTTTCTTTCAAATACATTTTTAATTGCAAATGATAAGAAAATTGCATTATAATGTTTTTTGATAATTAGGGTAATTTTATGTTATTAATTTAAATATAATCTAAAAGTTTTCCAAGTGAAAAGGTTGATTGTAATGTATTACACTTTTTTATTATCATTATTATAATAATAAGAAAATTGATTACAATTTTTAAAATTATAGGGATAAAATTTTAAATGACGCGATAATCTCGTTAGAAAAAATAAAGAAACTAATCATAAATCCTTCGGTCCGTACAAAAATTATAGTACATTTTCAAAATATCTTTTAATTATACATTTCAAAATAATAAGCAATACCGCTCCTTGATAATATAAATAGAATAAAATCTAACAACTAAAGTAATGGTTCAACAGGAATAATAAAGAAGGTTGTCAAATTAATTCGAGCGTTTTCACATAAAAATTTGTCTTTTTATATCAAAACATTCAAATTTGTTATATTTAGGAAACTCGTATTAATTCTTATGTAAAATAAAGAGTTATTTTTTAATAATACCACCGTGATATAAAAAAGCTAAAGAGTTAGTTATAAACATGTCTATTATTCGCAGAAAATAAAATAAATAAATTACTGAAAGTATCGTACCGCTAACATGTTTTTAATTTATTTATTATAGGAAATTCTTAGAAAAGTTTAACTTTACAACCTTCATTTTTTTTCTCGTTACTCATTGCCACACAATTAAAAATATATATTTGTCTACTAATTCTTTCGGTAAATATATATATATATATATATATTATTTAAAACTTTTATTAATTTAAGTTGGAAAGTAACGATATCGATCAATATAAGAATAGTTACGAGCTTCGAAAGTAAAAACATCGCTTGAAATAAAAATAAAAAAGTAAGGGGTCGTTGGTAATTGAACTTTGACCTAGAACGCAAAGGTAAACAGTCCGTTCAAAAAGAGAGTAAGGCACGAAGCTCGACGTTTCAGATAATACGTATCAATAAAAATTTGAATAAAATGTAAATAAGAAATTTGTCAGATTTTGATAAATTGAATTGATTCAAACTGACACAATTAACGATTATCGGCATCTCACCTACGCCTTATTATCCACGAACACGAATTTCCCGTTACGTGTATTAACATGTTTTTTCAACGCCAAGCTGCGAAACCGATTTGTTAATCTCGATCTTCCAATATTCTTTTCTCACGAAAGCGCAATTGTACCGACACGAAAATATGCGGTTGCGGTTTCGTACGAGAGAGAACAAAAAGAAATCGAGCAAAAGCGAGGATTAATACGTTACAATTAAGCAAGTAAATTGTACCGTGCGAGTACCACGAGCAAATGTAAATTTACCTCGCTTCGGAAATGCTTTTGGCTTTAATGAATTATTTAGTAATTCATCATTAACGATGGCGATCCATTGATTCATAAAAAATTTGCTACTTCTCGGTGCCTGACACAATCGGTAAAATATTCGCCGATCTAAATTTAGAAAGTGAACATACATCATAAAATCAGAAAACGCGCTCATAAATCTCAATTCCCACGCAAAGAAAAAACAAAAGTTATCGCAGGAAAAAATGTTCCTCGTATATCCCCTCGTATATCCGTATCTCCGATGCGCGATGGCAAAGGTGAAGGGAGAGGGCAGGTTTTAAAAATCGCGTTCTCTATTCCGTAACGTGAACGGCGTCAACGACGTCAACGACGTCAACGGCGACCGAGAGAAAAGCCCGAGTTCCGCGCGTTTATCGAATCGGATTCGCGGCTACCGGAATAATCGACTCTCCTTTTAAATGCGTCGCGAGCGAGTCGCGCGACTGGCCGCGAAAGAGAAAGAATACCTTCGTCCACCGCAAGGTGTTTACGGAAGATGGAACGTGTCCTCGTTTCCAGCCGCCGCTGTTACTTTCATCCGCCGCGAACAATACGAAACGTCTCGACGTTCCTCCCGACGTTCCACCAACGTTCCACCAACGTTCCACCAACGTTCCACCAACGTTCCACCGACGCTCCACCGACGCTCCACCAACGCTCCACCGACGCTCCACCGACGTCTGTTAAGCCAGAGATGGAGAGAACCGCAAAAGCCGTTCTCGCGAGATTAGGTCGCCAAGACACGAGGAGGTTCGGCGCATCCGAGCTGTATCAAAAACATCAAAAGCGATCTCGCGTCTCTCGTTTCGTCCGTCTTCTTCTCCGACAGCTTTGTTCCCTTGAGCTTCTGCGTTCGAGTCTCGAACATTGACTCTCGCGAACGAAACTCGTTCCGAGCTGGAGACGCTCGTGCGGAACTTCGTACGCAAGATTGCGATTACATAAACTAAGTATCGAAAGCGTGAGAGTGATCGTTATTTTTACGCGTACTTATTCCGTTTAACAACGTGGAATTTTACTCATCGATGAACGCAACGAGAATATTTTTAACGAGAAACTCTTCTTTTTGTTCGGGCTCGTCGATTATTTCTTAAACGAGGCTCTTCCATTTCTATCTTCCATTTCTATCCTTTACTACCCTTTAAACGGATGTTTACTTGGTTGCGTTATTAGATCGTAGAAGTTACGGCATAATTTTTAAAAATTTTTTAAGCGTTGCCATTGAATAAATAATTACCGTAAAATAAATTTCGCTGTTTATGCGTCGTTTCGGTGCGTAATATACATCGCAATTTCCGCAAATTTTATTTCTAGAACTATCATTGTCTAAAAAACTGATAAAAATCGGAATTGTTAGCGTAGGTAAACTAGCAATAAATAATATAATCTAGCGTTAAAAGTAAACAGTTTAAAAAGCAAAAATTTCACGATATCCGTGACGTTAATTTTGATAAAATATAGCTTTTAAAATATTGCTTGTAAAAGGTTGTTTGTAAAAGGTTGTTTGTAAAAGGTTGCCTGTAAAATTCGCTTGTAAAATTCGCTTCTAAAATTTGCTTCTAAAATACGCTTCTAAAATATTGCTTCCATCGAACTATTGGCAAATTAATCGAAATAGATAAAAATGACAGTATATATAGGTTGAATTATCCCATTGTTCGACAACGTCGCTCCAAAGTTAACTTTTCACGATTAACGACTGCTCGAAACGAAAATTTATCGATGCCCGCGGAACGAACGCCGATGGTTTATTAAATTAACTTTCGACTTTCGAACAGCGGCGGAAAATGCAAATGATGCAAATGCGAAGAGACAAGTCGAGATTCGTTGATAAAAGCAGGCCGGTAAAAGAAAGAAGAAACGAGAAACGAGAAACGAGAAACCCTTGTACCTGCTATCGCAAGGTTCCTCCATCCTCGAACGCGCAGTGACGAAATTATTGTTATTAACGGCGACGGTATAAGTGGCACTTGAACGCGCGCTATATAACGTAAAAGGGTCAAACGCGCAGGCAGTAGTCGGTCCGCTCGATGGAAAACAATTTATATACTCCGACTCGGTAGCATCGCAGTCGTTGCGTTATGTTACGTCCGATTACAATGTGGGTGTATGTACCGTCGGTGCGAACGCGATTCGCGAATTATCCGCACTTCCCCTTCCCCCTCGTTCGCCTACGCGGGCTTGTTTATTGCTTGTATTCGTGTATTCGTGTATTCGTGTATTCGTATATTCGTGTATTCGCGTATTCGCGTATTCGCGTATTCGCTATCGTTTACGAGACGTTGCACATTGTCTCCTTTCTTTTATTATTATTTCCACTTTATTAGTAACTATATTCCCCGTAAGTTCATTGGCTTACCCCGATATGGCTGGCTTTGCTTTTCCACATGTGTGTTTATAACGCGTTAAAGATTAGAACTGAATTTTACTAGTTTTATTACGTAAAATAGCAAAAGCGGTTGGCAAACTGTTTCATACTAAAACGTTATTTATGTTCCGTATTCCTTTGCGCGTTAACTTATAAATTAACAGCTAAAAAATGCTTACGATCTCAAAAACGTAAAGTATTTTCTTAATACTTGTTAAAAATTAATCGTACGGTGAAAACCTCGGCCGAACGCGAACGAATAAAACGAGAAACAAAGGTTCTTAACCAAAGGTTACGGCATTTAACGGAATAACTAACTCTGAAATAGAGGTTAATTTCATTTTCAATAAGAAACACAATTTTTTGTAAATACTTAACTCGTTCTTGTACATTGTACGCGAATTGTGAGCAACGCGAGTGGCGATATAAAATTTTTTATTATTAAAAAATAATTATAAACGCGGTCCTTGGAAAATAAATTATCTTGTCCATTAAGAGCTATTTTCACATCGCGTTTAAATAATTGTGGTTGCTATTTTTAAAATTCGAGCTGTAAGATATTTTATATAATTTTATATAATTTTATATAATAAGCGACATCTTATTCAACGATGAAAAGGGAATTCCCGACAAAAGATTCTTCCTTGGATATAAACTAGATTGTAAGCTTATCCTCCGATCGAAACCCGGTGCGATCGAATTTACAGTGATCGAATCGAAAGCGGTACTTAAGTTGGATCCGAATTAAAATCTTGCCAAGAATGTAAAAACATATCGCCACTCGGATACGTATAAAAAATTATATTTTATTTTACGAATGATAATATCTCGTTCGTTGCAAGAATATTCAAATTAAATGACTAACGATCGCGAACGTATTTTATTCGAAAAGCAAAAAAAATGATCTTTCGAGGCAATGATTCGATAGATTTCAAATACTTAAATACTTTTATTTGCATAACGATCACGGAAAATTTTTTCCTCGATTAATAAGATATTGCTGAAGAAGCTATCTGATTATCGAAAGAAAAATATTTGCTGTGCGATCGATAAACACTTATCTGAAACTTCGAAACTCGAAAGCAAAAAAACTTATTCCGCCACAGCGAAGTATATTTTCAGCTAATTCATTCTTCGTTCAATGTAAACATACGACATTCTTGGAAAGCGTAATAAAGCGTACAAAACGAAAATGGGCACGTGGGTATTGAATAAGACGTCGTTCGAACCGCGTGTGCACACAATGATGAAAAGTCGCCGCGAGTTATCGGAAGAACGAGAACAAAAAGCTGAAGAAGCGAAGATCGTTGAATATTTGTGACGAAATGCCGCGTTGATAATTAAACCGCATCGATTATAGGACGATAAGAGGTATTGCGAGATTTACCGAGATTTACCGAGATTCATCATAACCGAGTTTCCACATGTGCAAAATGCTGTATTTACAATTATTTTGCTTTCGATCGCATTCTTTCCTTATTATCCATCTCGTTTACACCCTATAAATATATCCCGAACGCGATAAATACCACTTTCGATTTTTCGGTAAAATAAGAATATACGCTGTACTTTTAGATTACTTATTATTACACAAGCGAATTCGTAATGCAAACCGAACGATCCTATATTTATAGTCTTCTTAAAATTCAAGAATGTTTTAATACAAAGCGATTTCTAATCTGCTTTGAAGTTTCACTAATAAAATCATGGAACGATGCTAACGCTGAGAAGTATTTGAAAAATACGGTCAAAGTTCATAAATTCAAACGGCAAGCGTTTAATGTACATCTGAATAGAAAGTACTTGATTCCAGTCGAATGTATACTAAAGCCGTGATATAAGATAAACTTCTCTTTTCAATCCATTAATTTTAGCTGGCTCTTTAAATATAAGAATTCATTGATGAAATTTTACGCATTCACGAATGTCAAGTTAACTTCGTCGATACGCGACTCGTTTATAATTTTTATTTAAGATTTTTATTTAACCTTTATTGCGTATTTTGTTTCAACGCATTTTTATTTGGCTTTGTCCATGACAATACGTAACACGATTACGTTAAAAAAAAAAAAACAAAAATTAACGAATCAAACTTAAAACTTGTATGAAATTATCGTATCCGATTAAAATATTAAATTTCGTTTCGATTTAAAAAACCATCTTTCCTATATTCTTCGTTTGTTCGTTCGTTCGTTCGTTCGTTCGTTCGTTCGAAACCCAACGTTCAACAATTTTTACTCCGATCCAATGCTCCAATTTATATTTTCAAAACGATACGTAATTTTTAATATCGTCGAACGCGTTGATCTCTAAAATAAATTGGAGTGGCCCGATCGTAATTCTTTCTCATAATTTAACATAATTTTAAAAGAAACGCGTATTCGCCGAGATACGAAACTCTTTGGACTCTATTCCTCAAATCCGCTAAAATAAATTCCTCTGGCAAAGTTGAGCTTTATTTTATTTTGACAGATTATCACGTTTATCGAGCAAGACTGACCCATGACCCTTAACGCTATCACGTGCATGCTGATATTTCTCGACACTAAATTTACAAATTCGAGGAATTTCTGAATTAACATATTGTTAAAATTGATTAAAAGCTTATATCGTTCCTTGCATTTTGCATTCATTCTTTACTTTCCGATACGTTCAATTTTTAATTCAAGATTGATTATTCATCGATGTGTTTCACTTTTAATTATCTGTTGTCGGTATTTTTCCATGCACAAATATTATAGAATACGGAGGAGAGATGGTATCGTCTTTGATTTTAATTTTCAATAGAGTAAATTAATAGTCGTAAAATGTATATCGCTCGACCAAATTAACGAGTAACGCGTGTACAAACATTGTACTCTTGTCTCTTTCAAGGTGACATTTACTCCGATAATCGTCCCGTAAATTTTACGTAATTTTCCCCGTTAAGAGTATCGTTGTATCAAGTATCAAGATTATATTTATCTCGACCGAGATTTTAATTGTTAAATATTAAAATACGTGACCGGCGAAGATTAGCGAACCCTCGCGTCGAATCCAGATAAAATAATAAAAAAAATGAAACGCGGATCGAACGCAACGTGAATCAGCAACATTACGCTGGTATCGTTGGGCAAAAGCAGCGTAAAAAGTAATTTCTCGATGAGATTTTGACTCGAAAACGTCCCGAAAACGTCCCGAAAACGTCCCGAAAACGTCCCGATTATCATATCGATAGAGTTAAAAAGGACGGAGAAAGAGCGACGAAGAAAACGTCAACGTCGCGACGGCGTCACCTTCGACTTACGTTCGATTGCGCTCGCACATGTGCGAAGCCCGCAAGAGTTCACCTCTGCAAGGTCGAATCGCTTCCTCTTAGAGCGTAGAGCCTCTGGGGTTTCCCCCCCTCCTCCTCATTACACCCCACCACCAATTCAAACTTACATACCTGAAGCTCCTTTCCCCTTTCATCTTTTTCCCACCTTGTTCGCCTCCGCGCTGCTCTCCTCTTACTATCAACTGACCTCACTCGCACCAGCTCCCGAACCCTCTCTATCTCCCGAGCAGCAGCTTGCCTTTGGAAGAACTGCGTCTGTACGTGCGAGTGCGACTGGATGTGCGCACGTGTGCGGCTCGCGTAGAAAGTCTCTACGCCGAACAAAAATCAATGTTTTTTTTTATCCCAGCCGAAAGGAAAAAAGGGCGCCGATCGGAGACGGAGGATCAACGTCGCGAATCCTCTAGTCTCTCTCGTTCTCTCGCTCTCTCGCACCGCGCTCCAACAGCGGTTATGAAATTTTTCGCGAAATCGAGCCGTTCTCGAAGAGGCAACGTCGATACCAACTCGGGGGAAAAGAAGGATTTTTGTTGCGTAAGTTTCAGCGTCGGGTGGACGGGCGATGGATCTACGATGGATCTACGACGCGTCGATCGCCCAGGGGTGACATTTCAGATTCCAAAGTCCGTTCACCGCTCGAACGCGTCCAACCTGATTTCGCAACCTCAACCTCGAGCGAACGCGAAAGCGCTAAAGCAGGAAAATCGCTTTGTAAATATTAGCGCGTGGTAAGCTTTAACGGAAACGAATTCGGATGCCATCGACTCGATCGGTGAGTCGCTCGTTCGATTCTCGCAAAATTTTACGCGTGCACTGAGTCACGCCGAACACGCCGAACTATAAGCTGAAATCCATATTTAATTAAACGACAATGGCGGTGCCGTCGCGTGTACGTAACGCGCGCCTCGAGCTCTTGCTTTCGTACAAAAGTATGATGTAAGCCGAGAGAATTTCATTGACGCAGAGACCACCGCGGTTCTTTGGAAAAAAGTTCTCGTTCGAAGTTGCTCCTTGTTCTCGGTTGAAAGACGAAACGTTATCGTTCGCGAATTTTCATAAGGCAAATATGTCGTTCCCCAACACATTCGGGAATTCGCCACGCGAATTTTACTAAACATCTGCGATGCTCGAGTCGAGCCATCGCCGAGCCAACGCCGAGCCATCGAGTTTTTAAAATGTGCAAATAAGCGGTTATGATACGCGGAACGTGTATTTTACTTTTAATAGCGCTATTGTATAGCAACATTAATTATAAATATCGTGTACGGGAGAGCGTTTTTCAAACGTTTGAATAATTCTGAAATTCATGTAAGTACACGGTAAATACATTGCCTTCGTATTCTTATTGTGATTAATTATATTCTAGCGATCGAGTGTTCAAATTGTTCTTGGAACATTGTCAAGCCAATTACTTTTAAAATCACGATATAATCGCGATATACTGGTATTGGAATGGTGTTTTTGCCTTTAAAATAAGTATTACGACGTTCGAATATATCTCTCCCTAGATTTCGCCTTGCTAAAAATTTTGCAACTCACGAGCGCCTTTACGCTTATTAAATCTCGAATGAATTAAAGGTATTTATTTTTAATTTATACATTTCGCGTTCTCGGCTCAATTTTCGTATTTCTTTCGCGTCCAGTATTATAAAAATTCAACGCGAAAGGTAAATATAATCGAAGCAGCGTCGATTCGTCGATTCGTCGATTCGTCGATTCGTCGATTCGCGTACGTCTCCAACGAAACTCGTCGTTTCGTTTCTTCCCTCGAACGTAAACGTCTAACGGATATCGTAAGTTGATAGCTTCAATTTCTTCAATTTCTTCAATTTCTTCAATTTCTTCGGACGTTTCATTCAATTACGTTGTAAATAAAACCTGATTTCGAGTTTTATTGCGAGCTGCTGACAAAACTTAGCCTCCAGTGGGAATTTCGTGCCACGATATCCAATGCAGTCTCGATAGTCATTGACATACACAGTGACGTCGACGGAACATTGGCCTATAATAAAAAGACATTGTACTCCTTTATAATTTTTTTCTCGTTGTCTTGAATTTTAATAATATTGTCTCAACGTAACCGCGGTGCAATTTTTCTCGTATAATTAAATCGTTGATCGGTTAATTATTTCCGAAAACTAAACTCGAGTCTCGACAACTCTTTACACGTTTTATTTAGGAGAAAATAATAATTTTCTTTCGCAAGGTTCGCGTCGAGATAAGAATCGAAAGCGTTTCCTCCGTTACTTAATAACGTAAAATTTGTGTCGTACGAAAATAGAAAAATTAGACAAGCTTTTATCGGACGTGTATCATTTTTTTTAATTATTACATAACTCGATATCTTCCAGCAATTCGTATCGGTGTATCGATATTTTTTGGAGTTTTGCAATACGGATAACAGAAATGCAAATGCGTTTCTAATAGATAGGCGTTACTTAATATTAACAGAGTTACGAATAACCCGATACTTAACTACCTTCGTTTTAAGTACTGCACTTGTTAATATATAAAAAAAATGAAGAAATGAAAAAAGAAAAAAAAGAAAAAATTAACGATCGACAAAGTGAGATCGCAAAAATTCTATTTATCTTTCGATACGTTCCTATCGCGAACTTTGCACGCTATGCAATGATAATCTTTCCAGAAAGTGACCTCAATTTTTAATTTGATAAAGTCCGCGCGAGTTCGATTAAATAAAAAATATCAATTTTAAAAAAAACTCTTGTGCATGCGCCGAACTGTTGGTACGCAACTTCTTGCGGCACAGTAGGAAGCGAAAGACTCGTATAAATATTAATTTTTTCCCTATTTTAAAATTGAAAATAGTAAAGCAATATCGATGCGAAAAGAGCTGCAAACAGAGTTTTATCGTTGTCATAATACAAAGATAAATAGTATTATTTGCCCAGTTGGATGTTTTTAACCGATACCTATTCGACGCTCATTCAATACGCGTGTTAAAAAAACAAAATTAAATATAACGTTAAAAGATAAAATGATAAAGCTCGCTGCAATAATGCTCGAAATAAAAGTCAATATTTATTATAACGAACTAATCTACTTTTAAAATTGATCTCCTATATTAATTCGAACTTTCTATTTACTTAAGTAATCTCTTAAATTACTAGTTAAATTATTTAGCTTATTTAAATAAAAGTTTTCCAAGATTAACTAAAATAATAAAACTTTGATATTACTCGTATTTATTATGTAACAATGATAATAAAATTAAGATTAAATGCCTCTAACCTTATTTTTTCATTTTTACAACTTAATTTAATATCTAATGTTGTCCATTTTTAGAAAGCACATAAAAATCGCGACGCGCTCGTTAAAAAGATTTAAAAAATATTAAAATGTTCGTCGTGGAAAATATTATTTAACGCAATGTATAAAATTTCAAAGATGATATAATTAAAGAGAACTACGCACGATTGTAAAAAAATTTACAACTATTTCTTCGGATTCGATCAATTTCGTTTATACGCGTATAAATAATTCGAAAGATGTATCGGATACAATTAAAGTAATCTTTCCGACCGATTAAGCGCGACGAACACAAACCGATTTTTCCTCGTTATTTCATAAAGTTCCATCGTAAATTTTTACCAAGTTACCGACGGAATAAGGAAGTAAATTCGATTCTAAATAACGACATTCCGTTCTAGTTAAAATTACATACTTGTATAAAGAGATCGCAGGCGTATCTCTCGTACGAAAAGAGGAAAGTAAAGTAAAAAAGTAAAACTCGATAAAGTTTTCCAATATTTTTCCTCTTTTTCCTTTGCTTTTTTTTTAATTTATTTATTTTCGTGTTCTTTTTCTGTTTTTTTTTTGACTAAAGTTGGACAGAAAGTTTTTAGTTTGAAAGAGAGGGAGAGAGAGAGAGAGGGAGAGAGAGAGAGAGAGGGAGAGAGAAAAGAAGAGATCACGCCACGGAGAAATATTTCATTCTCGGATGGAGATAGTTATTAAAGGGTATTCGCATCGAGTGTTCGCATTGGTGTACATTTATAATGTGCAATAAGAGAGCGAGAGAGTCGAGAGGCAAAGAAGAAGAGAGGGAGAGCGAGAGAGAAAAAGCACTTCGATCGCGAGATTGCTCACAAAGTCGAGTGCAACGACCGGCCGAGTCGCGTAACCAGGACGTCCTTCTCTCTCCCCTGCCTCTCTCTTGATCGCGGCGAGAGCCCGTGTGGTATCGGTACAAGGGTTTCCACTATTCGATTCGAAAATAAAAAAAGTAGGTTACCCGCGTAAAAAGGGAAAGCCCGTGTTCTCGAGAAATTTGGATAATCGCCGGTGGAGAAACGAACGCGCACCCCGTGGCGGGAGGTCAGAAATAGAAAAAGAGAGAAGGAATGTTGGGAGCGCTCAGAGCGAAGAGGAGACGTTCCTCGTCTGGCTCGGCGCTTCGTTACTCAACGAGCGAGCGAGCGAGCGAGCGAACGAGTTAGCGAACGAGGGAGCGAGTGAGCTAACGAACGAACGAACGAACGAACGAACGAACGAACGAACGAACGAACGAACGGACGATAATTTTCACCCCAAGGAGCCTCGCGCGCGCCGCTCCGAGGCGACGACGTCCCTCTCCCGCTACCCCACCGTCCCCGTTCCTCCGCTCCTCGGAAAAAACGAGGGGCTCGGCGAATTCATTCGACGCGCATCCAGACGCACGCGCTACTACGCCTTTTCACTCGTGCGATGCTCTTCGCTTTCTTTGCACTCGTGCGCGGCCGCCACGTGATCGGCTGACGCGCTATTTTTGCGCCTGTGGTCCGATTCGCGTGTTCCTCCGTCTGCTCGGACCTCGGAGGCCGAGGGCGAGACCGAGGGCGAGACCGACTATGAGACCGACTATGAGACCGACGACGAGACCGACTATGAGACCGACGACGAGACCGACGACGAGACCGACGACGAGACCGACGACGAGACCGACGACGAGACCGACGACGAGACCGACGACGAGACCGACGACGAGACCGACGACGAGACCGACGACGAGACCGACGACGAGACCGACGACCAGACCCACGACCAGACCCACGACAATACCCACGACAATACCCAGGGCTTTCTTTTTCTCACTTTCATCTCCTTCCAGCCTCCTCGCGAGATCTCCGCTTCCAGCCGATGCCGACGCTCGTTTTCACTTTAACGGTAAAGAAACGATCTCGTGGAAAGGGAAATCCCGCGAACCGTGTAATTTATGCTCGGGATGTTTCAACGATGACGCGTTTTTGCCAACTATGCCTTCGCCTACTCTCCGTTCGAAAGACTCCAACCAATTCTATCCGAGTCCATCCAGTGGTTTCGCTCGGATTCGCTTATACCCGATTTCGTCGATGTTATCGTAACTCGGGATTCGCACGCGATACAACAGAGTAAGCCGTGCGTGCGGTTACGCAACGCGAGTTCCTTCGCACACTCGAAAAAGAATCGTCGACGTTTTCTCTAGCTGATAAAGATAATCCTAGTTTGGTACGCGAATATTCGCATCCTAAGATATCGGATGCGTTGCAACGCGGCGACGAACGAACTCGGAGAAAGAGAACAAAATGCAACGCTTTGCGAACAAAATTTGATATACTTAGTCTCCGAGCGTCGATAAAAACTAAGCGTTCGTAATGAATAATACAAAATTCTCTAAATAAAGAACTAGGAAACTCGTTGCACTCGATAGAGTATATAAGAGGGACACTGTTTATTGTAGAGCGGCGGTGTATCTACGCGCACCAACGATAAACGATGGCTTTCTTAATAACGACGATATCGATCGACGAAGATTAATAAATAATCGTTCGCGCTATATTTTACTTGAAAAAATATTTTATGGAACGGGAGACTCGCGCTTGCGTGTTATGCAAATTTTTAACCAAATTCTAACTTTTCCTACTAAATTGTATTAAACTCGAGAGTAAAGAGTGAAGAAAAGAAGAGTTATCGTCTTCGATACTACTATCCTTATTTATATTATTTATATTTCGCGTAATGTACTGGAATGGTAATACGCGATATAAAATGTATTTGTTGTTTTCTTGGCGTTGCCGAAAGAATTATGACGATATAAGTTAGTTGAAATAATGGAACGAAGAATTTAATTCTGGACTGTGAACGTATATATGGAAGAATGTTGAAACTTCTTATCGGACATATACGATTTTAACAAATACAATTTTTGTATATTTATACGAGACGTTATTTCAATTGGGAATTTTTCATTTGCAATTATAATTTTCGACAATGATGGTTAAAACGTGCATGGAATAAAGAAATTCATTTTAATCCTGACGATCGTGAGCATTCAAACGATTATTTTTCAATATATCTCCGGAAAATTTGCTTTTTAAATAAAAATAAATACACATTCGTATAATTGTTAAATAAAACAATGAAGCTTTATTTTTACATTATCCGAATGTCTGAGTTTGTTGCACGTACGATGCTATAATAACGGCACAAACCGCAATATGCGCATGAAAGCGAAATCATTCGCGTCAATATTGCATTAGTGGCAACTTAACGCTTGAAATTACATCTATAGTATAGGTAATATAAAATAAAATTTGTCGAATAAAAACTAAATTGACCTACCTTAAGCGGATAAAAAAAATAATTCATAAATTTTTTCATTCGCGTTAGATTATTTATTTAATGATAACTTTCTAATTACTCTTTCCTAATTTATTATAATTACCAACTTGCGAATTTTACACAGCGTATAAAAGATTTCTCCGCGTGTACGTAAAGTAATTTTCAATCATTTCAATTAAAATATTTTACTCGTATCAAATTATTTTCCTAAATTTTATTTACGTTGTCTGCACTTCCAGTATAGATAATATCGACGATATCGAAAATTTATGGAGTTATATAATAATTTTTCCTGTTTGCTATATTTATATTCCCTATTTTTACGTAAACATCTTTGTCGGGTTCATATTTAAATGGACGCTGTAAGTGACAAGTGATCGATATTTAAAAACTATGTACGTATTTACAAGTAAGTTAATCTATTTTTATTAAATGAAGATAAATTATTATTGATCTATCTTAACTATACATACTTATATTTATATTATAATAAATTTAGAAATTAACCAATATAAATTGATTTAAGCAATCAAAATTTAATGTATTGATTTCCTTATGATCAATATTTTTATTTGTATTTTTTTACTGCTTACTCTTACCAGTAGCAGTACTGAAATTCGAATTCGTTCGCATTCGTTCGCATTCGTTCGCATTCGTTCGTATTCTCAATCTAATAATTAATTTAAAAATATAAAATATTGTAAAAAAAGATCGAGGCTTTAATAAAAATATTTGCTTATATATTTTATTTTAATAAGACAGAAAACTACTTAAAATATTAATAACACCGAGTGAATTTTTAGTAAAATGAAAATAAATGTTACATAGTTTATTATTTCTTTTAAGGAAATTCACGACGTTAAATATCTTCCTTTTATTTTGCATGACTCATTACTTTACGTATTACAAGTAAAACAACTTCAATAATTATACTCAAAATATTATTAAATTAAATGATTAAGTTACATATATTTATATGTAGATATTGCCTTGAATTCATGCAAATTTAAAAAATAATTACTTTTCCTATTATTTAATCCAATACAATAGTTCGCAATAATAAGATTTACTGGATATTTTCGATTAAATAATAAAAAAGTAATTATTTTAAAATTTACTACATCCATATGCATACGTGTGTTTGTGTATATGGTCTTAAGACCTTGAGCTTTTATATGACGTAATTTTTTAAATTTCTTCTTCGCAAATTAAATTTACAATTTTAAGTAGATTTTCATTATAAATTTGGAAGACGTGTACAAAATAATACATTAACTTGATTTTATTAGTAAATGAAAAAAGTCAATTTATAATTTATACGAGTTTGTAAAAGAGATGCATGTAAAAAATCCATATATTTAACAAGTTCTGTGATCATTTATTCAATGTCAAATAAATTTAGGTCTTCGATAATTCATGTTTTAATATTTAATTGAGTTCACACGAATACAGATAAATATGAAAATTTCATGTAAAATTATTCTTTTTATCGAAACATTCTCGTACAGATGTGTAGTTTAATAATTAACGTCGGAAGTACTTTTCTTTTAAGTAATTACAAGTGATTTAAATTTAACTATTGCTATACTGAAATTCATCATAGATAATGAAAAAACCTAATTTAATTAAGTATACTTATAATAATGAAATATATTTTAACCTTTAATATATTTAATGAACACGGTAGTAAAATAATTTAAAATTAAAACAAAGGAAATTATATTAAAACTTTGTAAGACATATATTAGATATATTGTATTAGAATATATAATTGTAACATGAAAAATTATACATTAAATTTAAAAATAATGTTACATATAAATTTATAATTGTTTGTAACGTTATTTTTAAAATTATTGATTTTTTAATATTCTTATTTTATAAAAAAATTTCAAAATTTTTAAAAATAATTTGTAACAAAAACGTTACCATTTAAATAATATAAAAAATTTTAAGTATCGTGTATAAAATATTAAATTTTTTAATTAATAACAACAATTGCAGTAATTTTTGTAATGTTAAGTTAATTATAGTTTAGAAATATTTATATCGAAAAGTTAATATTATTGCTTCTACATAAACGAAATTGTCGCAACTAATTTTTTTAAAAAGTCTTAAAAAGTATATTTTTAGCTCTAAAATTAAATATATAAGACTTACACTCGTAAAAGCTATCAAGTTTAAAAAATTACTATGATCGTTTTTATTAAGTGTTCGTGAAGTTTATCAAGAACTTCTATAGCCATATGTTAACATCGAGATAAACAAAACAATATTAAATATTAAATATCAAAATTTCTTCAATAAATTATTTTACTTGTAACTATATAATTTAAAAACACAACTAACAAATGCGAAAGTATTTTGTAAAAAAAATGTATTTAATAATAAACGAATCGTTGTTATACGTAAGAAGAATGTACACAATTTTTTTTTTCCTATTAAGGAGTTTTATAAAATTTTTAATCAATTAAATACGAAGCGAATATAAATACTTACCGTAAGAAAAAAAGAAAAAAAATGTACTTCCAATAATAATAAAAAAAAGCATAACAAGAAAGATAAATGACGAATAAGAATTAAAAAAATAAAGAATTTAAATTACATTAGTAGGTTAAAACTTTTATTCGATCCATAAATGCTAATCACGATGACTTTTGTCATGTAATAGATGTTTTTAAAAACGTACATTCTTTCAAAAGATATCTCAGTATTTTACACAAATGTGAAAATTAAGTATACTTGTAAGCAGAATATTGAGCGGCTTAATAGAAAAAGAGGCTTCCAAGTCGTATTTTTTCAATTGATCGTATAATATTTTTTATATTGCATGAACTATTTTATCTCGGGTAATCAATTCTTAGATATAAAGCTCACCCACGTTCATTTGCATAATTAAAAATGTGCAAATCAGTATAATTTTGATTGATGTGCTTATTTCAATAAAAGTAAATGAAACGAAAATGATAAACAATACCGATTAATATTTCGTAGAATGATGATTCACCAATAAAAAGACCGAGAGAGAAAAAGAGAGAGAGAGATTTTTTAGTTTCAATAATAAGGAACTTAAAATTACAATTACAATTAGCATGTAGATGAGCATAAAGTTGACATTTTTTCTACCGGTTGCAATAACTTTACTTTACAATTCAAAATAAAAAAAAATTCCCGAGTCTAGTTTTTCGTACTTATAATACAGAAACGTCAACTTTTTTTTTATACCTTCCAACCGCCAACACGACGTATCGGTATCTCGAGTAGTTCGAGTATCGAATTCGGTATATTTATCACAATAACTTATAAATCTTTTATTTGAATCGAAGATCGAAACACCGAAATTGGCTGCGACTGTCGCTCACCGTAACTACACACACACACACACACACAAATAATGATGTATTTTATAACTTGGTACGTCCGTCGATCATCAAATTTTTAAACACGTACATATTTCGTTCGTCTTTCTATGGACGTCGTCCTTTCCTTCGTAAGCTATACGATCGAACGCAATTGTATACGGTCAATATATTTCTGTAGCTTATGCTTTTTCTAGATATTTTCTTGTACCGAAGCAGTAGGTCAATTATAATAGCTTCTACGCTTTATTCTTTCTTTCTCGTACCGCTCATACAGCTCGTACCGCTCGTACAGTACATTATTATTCGATCGCGGTACTACAAATCTATTCTTTAAAGGCTGATGAAAATTACTCTCGCGTCTTTCATTGAAATTTTTTCTCTTGCAAAATAATAATAATAATACTTTCGTGTACCGATAATCAATTTTATTATTAGTATCGTAAATACAATATTTAGCCTGGCAATATAACAAATAACTTTTCACGATGGAAAATATGTCCATAGTTTAACTCCGCGAAGAAATAAACACGAAAAAAATTGTTGAAGCGTGTCTTATACTTTCTTTTAAATTAATATTAGTTTTGTGAAATATTTCCTTATTACGCATACGTTCGCTATCTACGTACAATATGTAAAATATAATAATTATTATTACATTTTTTAAGTTAGAATAAATTTCACAATAATTAAAGTAACGATCGAATTTTTTAAATTTCACAATACTCGAATTCGTAATACATCGCGAAATATTTTATTTCTTATTAAAATTGAAAGTAAATCGTAGCAAATGTTAGAAAGTTGGAAAGAAACTTAGTTTTCACGAACGATGCTTTAAAATCAATTCCTAATCGATAGTTGCAAAAATATTTCATAAAATTTAAAACTTTTCTATTCGACGAAAACACGGTATAAAAATCTTTTTCTCCAGCGCTTTTTTTAAAAGAAAAAGAATTTGTTTTCATAATTAAACGGACTATAGCCGTTATCTATCTTTCGAAAGTAGTTTTTACGGAAACGAAGAAAAATCGAAGGAGATATAAATAAAAGGAGCGTAAATGAGATTTATCCGACGGTTGAATCGATCGAATTACAAATTTAGATAATAATCGAACACTGTATCACATTATATATGGTAATAATCGAGTAACGTGGTTTCTTTTTTTTTTTTTATTTTTTTTATATTTTTGACGACTCTAACGTCACAATTAATGACACACTTGGAACGCGTAAACTGTAACAAAACTTATCTAAACTTCCATGTGATTGGATAAGAATTTTTCTTATTAAATTGCGTATCATGCAACGAGGTAGGAGCGATGATTTCATCGTAATCCCGTGGCCACTCTATCGCGGAATATAGGTCAACGGAAAAAAAGTCGAACGCGGAGCAAAGTTGCGATACGCTGTCCAAGTAAGGGCGAAATTCGGTTAAAGTTGGTAAATAGATGTAGACGCATCGCCTACATAATAATTCGTAATCGGTGGATAGTATGAAACGCGTGTCCGCGTGTCCGCGTGGACGAGGTTGGCGACGTTGGCGACGTCGGCGGTTTCGTCCGCTTCGTCCGCTTCGTCCGCTTGGTCGTACTTGTTGCCATGGCGAGGCCGAGGAAGATCTCGTTCGCTATCTCGCTCGTTTCCCGTAACGAAGAAAAAGCGAGCGAGTCGTGGGCGGCGCGACCGAGAAACACGTGCCGAGACGACAATGAGAAGCTGTTATCCCGCGGCAAGATAAGAGCTCGAGAAAGCCCGGACGCGAGCTTAATGGGATGATCTTCGTTGCCGCTTTCGTTGCCGCTTTCGTTGCCGCTTTCGTTGCCGCTTTCGTTCCCGCCTCTCTCACCCCGGGTACGAAATTACCGAGTCCGACGCGTCGCGCGATGACGTCCGTGGACCAGCCGATCGATATCGAACCTTCTCGACGCGGACGTAGACCCCCTGGACTCCCGCGGGTACCCGGGGCATGCGCACCGTAGGCACCGGTGACAGGCGACGCTTCGGTGCTTTAACCATTGTAAAGCTGCTTTAGAAAGTACTTCGAGAGTCGGGGAACGCGCTTATTAGAATTTCATACGCGGATCGTCGATCGCGAGACGCGCTCGTCTTTTCAATTCGATATTCCGGCCTACTATTTTTCGCGAGAGTTTCAGGGCAGCGGCGATACGGAATTTATGTATTTATCTAGCGCAAACCTAACGCCGTTTCAACGTGTAAATACGTACACCGTATGTATAACGAGGAACTACGTCCTTTTAAATAATTGATACGTTAGGAAATTGATTTATTATACTGTTTGCGCGATGTACACAGTTACGGTACTTACGTGCATTCGACGTATATTTATGCTTTTGGCTATCGGCGATGATATTATACTCTGTACTCTGTACTCTTGAAAAAATTATTTTCCAAACAATTACTTTCTTCCGTATTTATTTACGCCGTTACGCCGTTACACCGTTACACCGTTACACCGTTACGCCGTTACTCCGCTATCGTCGATTCATTTTCAATGGATATTCGCGAAATAACGACATCGGTTAAAGCTAACTTTCGATCTTATCGTTTTTAAGGTTTCTCGATGTATTAAATAATATAGTTAATACTTGGCTTTTTATCGGTAAAATAACTTTCCGAACGTTTTTCCATTCGCTTAATCGGTGGAATTTGAAAACATTTCCAAGTATTCGAAGCTGGAATTAAAATTCTTAAAAGTCAAATTTGCTCTCCAAACTATTCAACTTCTAAAATAATATTTATATCTTAATTTATCAGAATTCCTATTCTATTACTTGGAGCGATAAAGAAAACGGACAAGTTTTTATTCGACCGTACGTACGGAGCAGTTACAGAGAGTTAAATCCACATATTTATTCAAATCCACGAAGGCAACAGGTTCTTTTGTAAAAATTTATATAGACTCGTGCGCGTATTATTTCGCCGTTTTTCGTTCCTCTTTGTTCCTTTTAATTATTTTATTTACGAATTAGACGCGAAAGAACGATCGCGTATCGTCGAGGTGTATAGATTCCGGATGTGGACGATAATTTTCCAGTGTAAGCTATATTTTAACCGACTTTAACATTGTTTTATCTTTTTATTTGCGCGTCAAAATGATGTTCGCTTTTTTTATTTGTGAATTTTTATTCATCCTGGCTCGATACAATGGCCATTATCTTTTGTTCGAATAGTTCATTGTTAATAGTTTGTACGTCTTATTAAAATTAAATACCGCGCATAAAACTCGACCGTTAAAAATATTAAATTTGACATATTCTTTTTTTCATCGCTCGTTATTCGTAATAACGGTGACACGCCGGGAAAGTACTTAATTTCTCGGGGAGCTGATCTTTAAAATTCGAATCTCCAGCGGTGCACACAACCCGATTATACCCTCCTCCGATGTTCGCTTTCGTTCCTCGCGCACCGAGTAAAAAAAATCTCCGCGCTAGTCTCGATGCGAAAATCGCGCATTTCATTCGAATCGTCCCGAACACGCGCGGAATAATAAAAAAAAAAAAAACGACGCAATCGAACGGAAATGATATCCCGCGGATGGTTGAGAAGAAAAGGAGAAGGTGTCGGTTCGAAAAGCGTACAAGGTCAAACTCGGGTCAACTACTGAAATTATTCCGAACGCGGTGTAACGAATTCCGTTACCGTCCGAATCGACGATCCGCTCTCGGACAAAGAAGAGGACTCGAGCTGAACGAAGATTCGCGTTCGAGCTTCGTTGAGATTGATCGAGTCACGATTGATAAATAGCATCACCGACAGCCGAGGATAAAACCCAAGCGATGCTAGTACGCAACCCCGATCCGAAGCCGATTCTCCTTCATCCTCCGAAACGCCCCCGACGTCTCGAGCGAAAGGGAGAGGATTCCTACCCGCCTCTCTCTTTCTTTCTCTCGCTCCCTCGGCCCCGGTGACTCGCCGGCCGGGACGCGGGCCTCGCTCGCACCTTTCACTCGCACACCGACGTTGGCCTGCGATGCGATGCGATGCGATGCGATGCGATGCCTCGTTACCCGAGCCGTTGCCCGAGTCGTCGTTGCCCAAGCCCCGGCCCCTCGGGTCTCCTTTGTACCGGGCGCCGTGACCGCTCGTAACCGTGCGATGATCCTCGCGAGGAAGGAGAAAAAACCGCGACTCGGAACGTTCGACGTTGGCTCGTCGTTGGCTCGTCGTTTGCTCGGCGTTCGCTCGGCGTTCGCTCGGCGTTCGTTCGCTGGAGATAAGTGGGTCCGCTTATCCGTGAACCATCCCGTGAGCTCGGGGATAGCGGCGTTACTCGGACGCGTCGGGCAACGCCGTGAATAACAAACACCGCGCGAGATATTTTCCAAGTGAAAGTTTATTTCCTGTGTTGTTGGTGGCCACCGAACGAATCGTCCCATCCATTCGCGACGGTCGTCGTTCAAAATTCGACCGCCGTTATCTCGACACCACCGCGTACGAGTCGAGAGTCGATGTGTTTTCTTCTCTCGACTCTCCGTCGGTGCGTCTTTCCGAGGTATTCATCTCGATCTTACTCGGTTTTTAAAGAGAACGTTGCTGCCTTTCCGACTTTCCGACTTTCCGTACGACTCGATCGCGTTTACTCGTTGTAAGCCCGAATTCCATTGCTCGGAACACTTTTTTAACCTTCCTTTCCATTAGATTTTAAGAAAGTTTTACGCGTTGCACGTTGTATTAATTTTACGCTCTTCTATATTTTTCAGCGTTTCATCGGGAGTCCGGCGGGTTTTAAACGATGGAGTCCGCCTGCCAAGTTAAAGGCTGCAAAGTTAATAAAAAGGCTGCTAAGCACGTCACCCATGATATTCGAGCGCATGGTAAAGACGGCAATAACGTCAACTGTAACGACGAGGAGAACAATGACGATACCAGAACCAACGCCAAAAAGAACGCGAAGGAAAACGGCATCGCCACCAACGCCATCAACTCCACCGCCGCTGTGATCGATATTACCACCCCGACGAACAACAACAAACACAACAATAACAACAACAACAACAGCACTAACAACAATAATAATAACAACGGTAACGCTGTAAATAATAAAAATAGTATCGGCACCAACACTGGCACCGGTGCCAATAACAAAACTAGTAGCAACAACAAAGCAACGAAAAATGATGTCGCTTACAACAAAGTCGTAAGTAACTCCAAAGCTACGACGAACGACACCGTTTACAATAAAGTCATAAATACCAATGCTGCGGTGACGAGTGAAATTTCTTACGAGAAAATTGTCAACAACGTCATAATTAGCAGCGGTGACGAAAACCTCAACAATAACAGCGCTAACGGGAAAATCATCGGTAGCGGCAACAACAGCGGCATCGAGAATAGCAACGAAGTTTACGACGAGAGCAACAATAACAACAACAACAACAACAACAATTGCAGCACCAGCACCAGCGGCAACAGCAACAGCAACAGCAACAGCAATAGCAACAGCAACCGAAGCAACGACGTGCCCAAAGCAAAGGCGAACAATGCCGAAACTCAGCAGAGACGCGCTGTACTGAGTTACGAGCAGGTTTGCCGACTCAGCGACGTCATGAACGAGGTCGTCAGCATCCACGGCAGGGGGAACTTCCCGACCCTGGAAGTTCGCCTTTGCGATCTCGTAACCGTGGTTAAGGACAAACTCGAAGCCGATCCAAGCAGCGGAGGTGCCGGAATGAAGGTTCGCGATATCAGACTCAACGGTGGCGCAGCTTCCCACGTCCTTGCCACGGAATCCCAACCGTACAACGACTTGGATCTGATCTTCGGCGTCGAGCTTACGAGCAGTCGCAATTACGACAAGGTCAAGGCAGCCGTCCTCGGCTCTCTCTTCGATCTGCTTCCCGAGGGCGTCAGCCGAAAACGCATAACGACCTGCAGCCTCAAGGAAGCCTACGTGAGTAAAATGGTCAAGGTGAACAACGACGGAGACAGATGGTCCCTGATATCTCTCGGGAACTCCCGGGGCCACAGGAACGTCGAGCTGAAATTCGTCGACACGATGAGGCGGCAGTTCGAGTTCTCCGTCGATTCCTTCCAGATAGTTCTCGACTCTTTGCTCTTGTTCCACGAGTGCAGAAAAGTCCAAATGAGCGAGAGCTTGTATCCTACGATCGTGGGTGAGTCCGTATACGGAGACTTCCACGAGGCGCTCTATCATCTCCAGAAGAAGCTCATCTCCACGAGGCACCCCGAGGAGATTCGAGGTGGTGGACTGCTCAAGTATTGCAACCTACTGGTCAAGATGTACAAAGCCGCGCAACCGGACTACATCAAGACCCTGGAACGCTACATGTGCTCGCGATTCTTCATCGACTTCCCCGACATCGGTCAGCAGAGGGCCAAGCTCGAGAACTACTTGTGGAATCACTTCGTCGGCCCGGAGGAAGAGACTCTCAAGTACCAGTACTTGACTCTCCTGCACAGCGTCGTCGAGGAGTCAACGGTCTGTTTGATGGGCCACGAGCGACGGCAAACCCTCGCCTTGATCGAGAGCTTGGCTTATCAGGTTCTTTGCCAGGAGCAGCAGCGACTGACGAATCACCAGACGGCACCGACAGCCTACGTCTACGCTAATGGCTACTATTATACACCGGTCATACCTACGGCGTGCTACACGTGCACCTGCAACTCCTGGATGGCTTGTTCGTCGTGATGCGATGAGAACATCGAAAGCAGCCTTCACAAACGGGGCGAAGGATAGACTAACTAATATTGATTATGTACTTGAGAGAGAGAGAGAGAGGGAGTGAGAGAGGGAGTGAGAGGGAGTGAGAGGTGAGAGAGTTAGAGAGGGAGAGAGAGGGAGAGAGATGGAGAAGAAACGGAGAAGAGACGGAGAAGAGACGGAGAAGAGACGGAGAAGCGATGGAGAAGAGTGGAAGAAGAGATGGAGAAGAGTGGAAGAAGAGTGGAAGAAGAGTGGAAGAAGAGAGGAAGACGAGGAAAAGATGAGGGAGAGAAGAGAAAAGAATTATCGCAGAAATTGGAATTGGTGAAAATTGAGGGAACAGGGAGGGAGAACGAGAAATTAAGGAAAAGATTTTTAAGGATGGGAAAAATGGGATGAAGAAAAACGCTGCCAGCCGACAGAAACGCAGTCTTAATTTTGTTTTAATACAAGGCGAAGACTATCACACGATATCACAAGCTAAAACAATTAATAAAAATAAATAAAAAATAAATAAATATATATAATAACGAGGGACTGCCTCTCGTTACAGAGGGACAAATAAAGTTTATTAAAAATGAAAACATCTAACCTTTGACTTGGATGAAGCAAAGGATTATCGTTAACGGAGAAAGTATAAATATATTTGAAAATATGGTCTATATCGATCGCATTGTCTTCGTCTTTATGCGATCTTCATGCTTTTTCGTCATGACTTATGTGATGTTTACTTAAATATCTCGTCGATTGTTAACCTGCAAATACAGGAAGTTTACGTACGAGTATATATATATATATTTCCTTCGGGTGGAAGCTACCGATGGTTACGATTGCGAGAGTAAAGCAAACGACGAAGAAAAAGAAATAAAAGAAATGAAAGAAATGAAAGAAATAGAATGGGAATAAAACGCTCGTTCGACACTTTCTTTCTTTTAACTGCTATTTTGAGAAAAGCCATTTTTAATCAACAGGTGCTGTGCTTAAATTTTCGCGTGGTTTTCCAAGTCAAGAAAGTATGAATGTTTGTATCGAATAACGTTAACGTTGACTGCGTACGGTGGAAGAACGAAGCGAAAGAGAAAAAATAAAGAAGAAGATACACAAACGCAAGAATGAAAATAAGAATCGCCGAGGCAAATTGTATAGCATCGAAACCGAGGATACGTGGATACATCGTGGATACATCGTGGATACATCGTGGATACATCGTGGATACATCGTGGATACATTATGGATACATTATGGATACATCGTGGATACATCGAATGCGTTGGCGTTGCTCTTTTTTATTTTTAAAAATCATTCCAACGAGCGCAATCGCATTTGCGCGCAATTACACGAATACGCGTGGAAGGTAAGAGCGAAGATAAGAAACCGAATGAGAAGAGAATACGTTAAATTAAATATATGGGCGAACATGCGAAGGAAATTTACGACGTTCTTTCGAAAAATAATAAAAATACCGAGCAGTGAAAACGAAAATGTAAGTGGGCAATTGTGCATCTAAACGTATTATTATATAAACATTATATTTAAAACAAAAGGGAGAGTAAGGCATAGTAAAAAATAAAAAGGGAACGAAAGGAACAAGGGATATTATTCGATTTAACACACAGTTATTAGAACAAACATTCGATTCTTTATTAAGATTCGTGTTTTTTTTTTGTTTTTTTTTTGATTTTTTTTTTTTTTTTTTTTTCGTTTCTATTACGCGTAGAGAGGAATACGACACTCGTAAACGATAAAGTAAACAAGATTTAAACAAAAAACCCCTACATGCAAGTATGTTGATTAATTATTTGATTAATTAATTAATGCGTGGCTGTGAACATTGTTTTCGTTTAGATAAACTGTATCGTAGGTTTTTTCGATGTAGACAGAATTGTATAATAACGGTTGTGCTGAGCATAAGAGCATAATAGATGTAAAGGCGAGGAAAAATCGTGCTGTATAAAATTGGGGAATAAATCTTCGCTTCCGTCGTCGAGCAACGAGAGCAACTCTCTCTCGTCTTTCCTCGCGTTTTCCGTAGCGCGTCGTCGTCGAATGTCGTCGTCGAATCGCATCGAGTCGCGCCTTCGACCGATCGGCCACCTTTTTCGTACTTTGGCCTTTGGTTCGCGTTGTAGCGTGTTTTTCTTTTTTTGTGTTTATCCGACACGGAAACGGGTACGAGACCACGGCTTCCAAAATTCCTCTCAAATTCCTCTCACGATGCAATGCACCTCGCTTACCGATCGCTCGATCGCTCGAGAGGCAACACGACGCGCGCAAAACTCATACCGCGGGTCTTCGAGCTGCTCTGTTCTGGAAAAGTTGTTGAATTATAGAAAATACGAAAAAAATAAATAAAAATAATGAAAGAGACATGGGGTTTGTCTTGAGAGTGAGATATTTTGCTAAATATAGTTTTATTAAGTTATCGTATATATAATCGTTAAAGACCTAACAAATATTGGAGAATGATGCGTTTCCTAAACAAAATGTAAATGGCGTTCCGGCGGTTACCGATGATATGTATCGTATGGTTTTTAAGAAATGAATGAGTAGTACGCGTGAAAGTCGTCGAAAAGTATTTCGACGAGACGAGACGAACAACGGACGGAAAATATAATAAAAATACAAAAAAAAAACGAACGAAAGAAAGAAAGAAAGAAAGGAAGGAAGAGAATAAAACACAAATTTATGGAAACGATATATGATTATGATTAACATAAAAAAAAAAAAAAAAAGCGGTTGCAAGCGACGATGTTGACTCCATTAGCAGCGACTGCGTTGATTTTTACTCTTGTATCCTGTACAATCTTTTTATATAATAATGATATGGGGGCTCAGTGTTGTTATCGTATTGGCTGAACTTTTCGCGGCTCGTTTCTTAAAAACAATCGCATCGAAAACGTAAAAAAAATTGATCGAAAGAATAACCGTTTGACTTCGAGTTGTATTCTCGTGAAAAGAAATAAGCAAAACATAAAAAACTAGACTGAAAAACCCTCGTACATACATCGATAGAGTCTGTTGATTGCATAAATTTGCATCTTCGAGTCGACCAATATATTAAAAAAAAAAACGTTAAAAAAAATATAAATAAACTTTATAAAGTTGTATAATCGATCCACATATAGTTGTGTAATTAAAAAAAAAATAATAAGAAGGAAGATATGCCAAAGCGTTGAAGAGCATTTACGCTTACTCGGTTTGATTTTTTTGATACAGCACGCGCGCCTGATTAGAAGGAGAACCGAGTGTGATTAAAAAATTAATAATAATAAAGATGTGCAAAAAAACTAAAAAGTACTAATTGTAGAAAAAATTAAGCTTTCGAGAAGAAAAAACTGCAATCGGTCGTCTTGCGGTCGCTTAACACGATGATAAATAATAAAGAAATGAACACGATAGACTGTCTTTAAAATGTCGCGAGACAAACTCTACAAGAAAGCTAAATATATATACATATATATACATATATATACATTTATGTGTGTATATCGATGTATATATATACATATTCATATATATACGCGTTTTCTTCGATCCTCTCCTTTTCATCGACTGGTTTTTATTGTCTTTCCGTATAATAAAATATGTAATAATTTAGCCTTGACGAGATCGCTATAATTATGTATTCCAATAGAAGGACGAACGAGATAACGAGTCAGAGTAAGAAAATAAAAGAATGTGGAAAAAGGAATACGCGAGAAAGAGATAACGAGAAAAAGGGGGAAAAAATTATACGATAGAGGGAAAAGTGAAGGTAAACGATACAAGAAAAGTTCAATGTTGCATAATAAGTTAATAACCGTTCGAATGAAAAAAAAAAAAAAAACCTACCATACATATTGATCGCGTCGTCACTGTTATACATATTTTATCACAAACAAAAAGGCAAAACTAATAATTATCAATATATTATATATGTAATGCTTAAGTAATTATAATGTAATACATGATAATTGATAGTACAGCTGCAAAGTGTATAAGACTATCATCTAGTTAGCTTCATAATTAACACGAAAGTACCTATCGTTATTCGATAAATAGTCCTGCGAACGCGGGTAAGACTACACTAGGAAGAATAAAAAAAATATGAAAACTGATGTACATATTATTATACACACGTATGTCATACTGTATAATGAAACATTATAAGATTTAGTCGGACTCGCCACACACACACACGCGCGCGCGCTTCCTCTCTCTTTCTCTCCCTTTCTCTCCTTTCGCTCACTCTTACTAGCTCACTCTCCCTCGCTCTCACTCTCTCTCGCTCTCTCTCACTCTCTCTCTGCATCCGTTTATTTCCCTCTAACACGCTCGCACACGCATACAAACACTTACGCAAACATTACACCCGCATTCTAAACCCACATGTACAACTGCACGCACACACGTACGCGTACGGGTACTTCTTTTTAGTCGGCTTTCCAAATACGAACGACTAACGAAAACAAACACAAATCTCGCGATTTAATAAATATTATGCGAAAAAGATGTTACGACGACGACGAAGAGAGGAGAGAAGTGATTCGTTGGTTCGTTCGTGCGTGCGTGCCGAAAGGAAACGTACTTTTATTTTCTGGGACTATTTTTCTTTTTTGTATAAATTGGAAAAAGATTCCTCTTGGAGAAAAAAAAATTCACCGATCTTGCAGGTAGATTTTTCATCCTTTTTGTGATAAAACTTGTTGAATAATGTACGGATTCGTGCCCGCGATCCATCGCGCACCCAAACACACCCACACCCGCACGCACACGCGCACCGAACAAACATACATACACACGCAAACAATCACAGAGAGACACACGTAGGTACACGTTTCCGTGAAAAATATAAAATACAGATTCGAATCAAAGGAAAAATAAATGTAGAAATGAAGAAATGAATGGACTCTTAGGTTTTATTTTCTAAGAAAAGAGTAGAATATTAACGAAAGATTATAACCATTCGACTTATTTTATTAAAGTATTATCCAATCACCCGATTTCTATATTTCCATGTTCTCGAAAATTCAAATTCTTTACACTGAATATTTTTATTTACTTTTCCTTTATTGCGATTGTCAAGTTATATTATTAAATGCGAGATAATATTGTTACAAAGACAATTCGAATTCGTTATTATTGTTATAAACATGAATTTTTGCTATATATAATATTGTAAACTGTAGTTTTTAACGAAAAATTTGTTAAGATTATTATGTACTCTATGTTTTCCTTATTTCAATCGGTCGTTTCGCGCACCGAACGAAACTTCGCTTTATAACTTAGACGCATCCGATTTATCGATATCGAGAAAAAAAATCTTATTAGAAAAAATCATTTATACTACTCGTGTATTTTTAGTTTTACTATTACGGAAATCTTCGATACCGCTCGAAAAAGGTTAGACGTTGTTAACCATGATTTTTTTTTTAAACAGTAACGAAAAGTTTTCTTTAATGGTACAATGTAATACAAAAGTCAAGATGATACGAGAGTCTTTACGAAAATTTTTTCCGATCGAAGCGTTTAATCGTTTTATCTATCACATAAAATAATTCCCGTAATATTGCGTATCTATTTAATTACGCCGGCATTTATTTTCATCGATATTCTATAGCCATGTATAACGATGTGATGTATTATCATGACACGAAAGTTGATACACGTTACTATTATCGAGAAGAAAGAAAAAAAGAAAATTGCGTTGATTCTTGATCGAAGAGAGATAATTCAAAATTGTAACGATATATGTAATTTTCCGCGTTTTTCCATGCGCGCGAAATACATACGCGACAAATACAAAAAAAGGATGTCTAAAAATTAAGTAATCGAGAAGCGCGCGCGCGTAAAAGGAACTCGATGATAAATTTTTCATTAATTCCCCGCTAATCTACAGCGTTAAGTTAAAAACTCCATTACTGAACGAGTTGAACTTAGTAGTCGTTTATTTATCATGCGAATATTAAAAAGTAAAAGTAAAAGTAAAATAAACTAAACTAAAATAAAATAAAATAAATAAATAAATAAATAAATAAATAAATAAATAAATAAATAAATAAATAAATACCGAAGTATAAAATGAAGGGAAAAAGAAATTAATTGTATCTAAGTATAAGTGGGCCCTGATCCGGTTAATTTTTTTACTTCTCTGACTTGCCCATAAATATATATTCCCATACATAAAAATGTTACAATAAAGAAAATAAAAATGGAAATAAATATCGTACATAAATACCAACCCAAAATCTGCGTCTTCATTTTTTAATCGTTCGCATGCATCCCTTTGTTTTTCCTCACCACCAACTCGACCAACGAATACAGCGAACGACGTAAACCGGAAATGCATCGTTTAAAAGTGTCTTTAGTGTCTTTCCGGGATTTCTGTACGCGATATCGCATTTTAATTATCGTCTTGTCCAAGGATACGAGTTTGCGAGTAATCGGAAAAAACTATAATTTACGAAGATTCTTACCTAGCAGAAAAAAAAAAAAAAAAAAAATATGACACCGTCAAACTCGCGATTTTATCGATTTATCCTCTGCGTTTACCAAAGCTGAAATATTTACTTTAACGATCCTGTCGACGCATAAAAAAGCAATATAACGCGGATTTTCATTATTTAAATATAAATTTATCGAAAGCGCGTAAATATGGATTCGCGGAGTAACAGCAAATTACGTTCGAGGATTTTATGCATCTTTGCATCGTAAGCTCGGCGGTGTCGACTTCGGTGTCGACTTCGGTGTCGACTTCGGTGTCGACGGCGGCGGCGGTGGCGGCAGATAAGGTCAACATCGTAAGTAACGAGTCGTGCACAGCTGATCCAGCATCCAAGGTACTTCATCGATTATCAATGTCTCGGCTCGTTCGAGAAATCTCGAGATGTTCGAAGGATCGTTACGATTGCCGCGTAAAGAGGACCGAGCGACGACTTTTTCAACGGAAGAAAAATAAACCGCTGGAACCGAACCGAACGAGTCGGAGGTACGATTTTGTAAATAAGACTACGTTAGCGTTTGGAGTCTGAGCTTGAGGTACTTTATTTGTGCCGAATAACAAAAAACAACAAAAAACAACAAAAAACAACAAAAAAAAACAGGATAAATATATACGAGACCGAAATTGAGTCCGTCTGGTATATTTCCGTGACCTTGACCGAACTGGTCGAAGGTGGGACCTACGAGAATTCTGCATTGGAGTTGAACCAAGGACGTTGAAGTTAAATGAAAAAAGAAGCGCAGGGCCAACCTTGGGTGGCATCCGAGACGGACGATATTTTTTTTCCTTCTTTTCTCCAGTGTTTTACCGTAAAAGAACACACGACTGGTCCAAAACGTAAATAAGATAAACACCGGTGATTACCATTGTGTTTTGGAATCTTTCGTTATCGGTCCTTGCACGGATTTTTATTTTTTCGCTCTTTTCGTTTCAAATTTCCCGGATGCTTTTATTTCTTTATTGAAAACGATCTTTCCTTTATTCGCGTAAATAACATTTTTACTTAGAAAGTTTATAAATCCGAATGCTTGACACATTTTTTCACGTTAAGATAAGACAATCGTGAAAAACAACGAAATTATCGAATTACGATTACTCGATCGAATACAATAATATTTAATTTTAAAACGAGACATAATGGAACGAGTAATAATGGAAATGATCGATTTAATAAATTAATGATTCAAAAACCAAACGCTTTATGGCCAAATCAATTTCGTTGTTTACAATTTGTGTATCGTTTCTTTTTTATGTACAATGAAAAGTTATTGAAATAATGATCGTGCTGTACGTGTAAACAAAACAAATTTGTCTTCGCGTACCATCGAAATCATTTTACGTTCCTATTATATTCGTAATTTGCAAATATTTCTATATAAACCGTTTCGCGTAACGTAAAACAAATTATTCAAAAAAAAATTCTACGACTGTAATTTTCATTTCAAAGCTAATAACGTTTTCTCTACCACGAATATATTTCATACTTTTATACCTTTTCCCTATTAATTAATCATTAATGACATTGTGCACGAATGATAAAATCTGTTTTTATTAATATTCTATCCGCACAGAATAAGTAACTGCCTTAATTATAATTTGTACACGATACGTACGGTATCTATTAAGAAACGTAATTGTGATTCGTAAAACATAATTTTCATTGAATTGTTTGCATGAATTTTATAATGCGATATAACGTTATTTAATTATAAAATTTTTTGATTTATGCACGAGAAGTTTGATTCAAATGAAATTACCGGTCAAAATGCCCGATAACATTTTAACGTACATTAAAAGCTGGTATCATTGAAAAAGGAGTAAGTAGTGTCCGAAATATCGTTATAAATAATAAAATTTGACACGATATTCAAAATAATACGTTTATTGGTATATTTTTTATGTAATATCTCACGAGACGCGTTCGAAAAAAATATTTATAAATAATTTTGCGATTTAAAATTTAATGATCTTTATTTAAATACCAAGAAATTAATTTTCTAATTTATTTTTTAATATAGCTCTCGTATATTTTCGAACCTCTTTTTTTTAATTCAACGATAAATGCTTCTATAATTTAACAAAGTTATTAAATCGAATCGTTAATCCATTGCCAAAAATACAATCAACGCGTATAAACAGCTTCTAAACCGCGACAGAACGTAAATAAATTACGATTATAGTTCCGGCATTCTTAATGAAGAAATTGAAATATTATCAAAAATCATTAGAAACCTATAAATCATTCTATATTTTAAAATCTTATTTTGACACATAAATTTAACGATCGATGTATTCGCAATTTATTTGTAACAAAATTGTTTTCGATCTCGAAATAACGTACGTAATATAAATATTGAAGTTACGATAACTAATTTTGCAGAATCGATATTTAGCTTTTGTAAAGCGTTAAAACTAAGTACAATCGCACGAGAATCGCATAATTTCTGCAGTTTGGAATCACGCGTAATAAATTAAATGTCAATATCGAAGAAAGGAATTTTGTACGCGTGTATTAAAATTATGGATTTACAATTAATATAATTTAAATATCGCGATAAATAAAGTTTTGTTTTATTCAATTTTATTCCACGATGAGTTATTTGACAAAAGTGACAATTATCGATTCGTCGTCGATGCTTCAACGACTCGTACCGATAAGTTTCGCGTACGTAAATGCATCCGAGTAAATGTCTTACGAGTACTCGCGCTTTCAAAGAAGCGAGATTCTTAATATTGGAAGTAAATAGTAAATTTTTTAAAACGACGATTACCTTGTCTCGATAAACTCAAAGTATCGATAAAATATCGCGACTGGCAACATCGCATACGTTTATATCGCATAATATCGAGAAATTTTATATTCGTTCGGATAAAATTAGATAGAATATTTTCATGAATAAATTATGCGCGAGTGAACGTGAAAATACAGCGCATAAATACGTTATAAAGCCTTAGGATTATAAAACAATTAAAAAGCGTTTAAACAATCGCGAGTTATTAAAAAAGGTTATTCGTATATTCGCGAAGCCGTCCTTACACTTATTTCGCGATCGAGTCGGGATAAAACGGATGTAATAGGAATGAAAATGGACGGAGATAAAGGAACGACGTCCGGGAGTTTGGGCTGGCCGCACCGTCGGCTACTCCCCTTGCGCTTTGGGCTGCCTTGGGCCGGGTTGGGCCGTGTTGGGCCGTGTTGGGCCGCGTTGGGCCCAGGGCTCGACGCACTCCAAGGAGAGCTAATAAAAATAGAGAGTGCGCGCGATAGAAAGGGCCGGCAAAAGGTATTCAGGCCGCAGCTCGGCGCAAGGCCGACCGAACGCGAGTAAAAGTGCACTGCATTATAATGTAGGTTGCTCCATGGCTCCGGGCGAGGAGAGGGCGAGGAGAGGGAGAGGGCGAGGAGAGGGCGAGGAGAGACCTCGCGGCAGGTCGCGAACGTTTACGGCAACTGGTTAGAATTACCGGGGCGTAGATGAGGGGACGGGGCGGGGACGGAGAGAACGACTTCGAAACGATCGCCAATTTCGCTGGGTAAGACACGCGTTAAGATACGCGCGTTACGAGGAAAAGTGGAGGATTTTCACCGAGTCTCGAAGGGACCTTGCGCTTTGTCCGCGTCGTTCGGGATCGATGTTAAGTTAGGTTAGAACAACGTTTTCCTCCCGAGTTTTTCTTTCCTCGGCAACGAAAGCGCTCCGGGTTTTTTTTTTTTTTTTTTATTATCGGTTTCAGCTTCGCCTTCTTAAAAACCTTCACGGACACCTTGTTTACATTTCAAACTTGGAATACGCGTTTTATCGCGTTCTTTACAATTGTATCGCAATTTCTGAACGCAATTTGTGAATTATTTCGGATTACCGACTCGATCGTTGTCTTCCGTGCCTAAATAATACGAATAAATAATCGAACGTTCGACGCTGCTTTTTTTTATCGTTCTTCGATTCGACCCGATAAGCTTGAAAATATAATTACGCTCGAATATTAGCGTTGTAGCGTTTCGCGAGGGAACGAATCGTACGGATAAAAACCATGTAATTGTCGAACGGTCTTAGGGGAAAAACTAGTTCGGAAATTCGAATCGAACTTTTTTTTCGTTGATCCCCGTTAAATAAAAAATATCGAACTTCGCAATCCCTTGCTTTTGATCCGCGTAAAATATCGTTCGGCTTTCGTCGGGTGCTACCGTTTTGAAATTTATAGAAAAGCGATACATTTGCTAAAATAATACAACGGTTATTGAGAATTCGCTCGTACGAAATGCTGGAAAATACTTTCGAGTACTAAATGGCGAATCCTACAAAAAGTTATTTATTTTATGGATGTATAATTGTAGACTTGCTTTGATTGCAAAAATAATTTTTCATTTAACGATGAATTTTTCACGATTTTTTATCCGAAAAGAAAATTTTCAACCATTTATCGGTATTTCGTTCGGAATAGTCACCTTTTTCCAATATTCGTTCACACGATCGCGTGCTCGAATTTCATAACGTAATTATTGTAGAAAGTTCGAAAGGAGATGTACGCGATGTTAAAAGTGAACGGATAACTTTAAGAGTTGAATGATTTTGATGTCCTGTTGCAACTTTAAATCCAGGATATCCCGCGTCAAAATTTGATCGATGTAACGCGACTGTTTCATAAATTTCTTTCGACGAGGTTAAATCTAAACGAACAAAGTTCTAAATTTAATCGATAGTGTAATTTAACGATAATAGCATTGATAAATGGTAATATATTTTAATAATTATATCGCATTAAATAATTTTATTGTATTGGAAAAACATATGCTATTTGGAAATCTTTAAAATCTATAAAAAATGTTTATTAAAATTGCAATAAGACTAATAGTATTAAGACTTGTAAAACTCATCGTTAAATTCAATAAATTCTAAAGTTTATGTATTACACATGTTACAAAATTGTACACATATTACGATAAAAAGAAGATTTAAAAATAAATTATTATAAACCTTACTCGATCTTAAGTTACTAAATTCTTTGCCTTGTAAAATATAGTAAATTATAGATGATTCGAACGTTTAACAATAAAATTTATATAATTATAATTAAATTTTCGAATAATTTATGTTTTAAAAAAAATTTTTCACTACATTATCAACAAAGTTTAAATAAATTCATAAGTTTTTTACTTTTACATTTTAATATCTTTATTATTATGGAATGCGGTAATGATTTATGTATGGTAATAATTCATTCGCCTTTCCTTGATCAATAAAACAAACAATTATAGAAATAATGTATTTTACATTAAATTTAATGCGAATATAAAATATATAAATAGAAAAGAGTTTTTTCAAATATTAATAATATTTTAATAGAGAATTTGAATATGGCATACGAACAACTGATAAAATCCTGAAATAACTTGTGTAAAAAATTGTTTAAAAATGATTAAAATATTTGTTATTTTATTTTTATAATAAAACTATATACAATTTTTAAAACAAAAACTATAATACCAATATCTGAAAATATTTTTTTGTTTTTTTAATAAATACACTGTAAATATTTGTTCTCGACAACATTTACATCGATAAAATATTGTATAAAGTCGTGTTATTCCGATAAGCGATTATAAAAAATCATGTCATTATTTGTAATGTAATAATTTTTAATACATGAAAAAATGATTATATTGTAAAACTATTTTAAATATTATGTTACTCGTACATTTATAGATAAGATCGTGCGCACACCTACATTTTAAAATATGTTATCTTTAGTATTCGGAATTACTTATTTATGATTTAATAATTCAATTTTATTAAATTTTAAGAAAATAACTATTTTAAGTATTTTCTGTACATTAATAACTAATATTCATACTTTCTCGAATTTTCAAACTTATTTAATATGTACATTATAAAAGTTATTTCGTACATTCATTTTATGTTTTATAATACTTGTAACGTGTAAATCAATAATATGCATTTCCCCATACGAATAAACTTCCTTTAGAAGAAAGTATATTGCTGATATATCAGATTCAAACGTGATGATTTTCCTCGATAAATGTATCTTTAGAAAAATGCCGCGGATTATAAAATAATAATGTATTTTCTTGTAGGAATAAAACGATGATCACGATAGTTACGATAATCGCGGTGATTACGATTTCCAAAAAACGCGAATAAAATTATACGCTTACCAAACCTCTAATTAAGAAAATGTTTCTTTTCATCTTTTTGTATTTTAAAATAATGATATATCCATGTTTAGATAAAAACTTCAATCGGTGACTATATAACCTTTTTTAAAAGTAGAAACTCTTCAACCTTCGTCGCGCAAACTCATAATGTTCCAACTTACGTTCGATTCGAAAAAGTGCAAGTACCCGCTTCTATGTCGGGCAAACATTATCCTATTACAATTACTCAAATTACTCAAATTAGGTTTTATATAAATTCTGGATACTATAAATTAAATACATAAACTTTTCAAAAAATAAATTAAAAAATATTCGATGTATCCTTGAAAATCCTCTACATTTAATATTGACATATTTTTCTTCCATTTATTAAAATTGTAATTTTATTATATTATAAATCAAATTTTCAATACAAACTCAAATCTCGATTACTTTTTTTGCATAAATTACGTAATAGAATTTTTGCCTTTTAATCGTAAAACAATAACTGAATTTTATAGTATCCGTATAAAAAAATGTTCAAAATTATTAAATTATTATATGTAACCGAATAAAAGATAAATATAAATATATTAAATTTTTAATAGCAATATTTAATTTTTTATGTAATTTCACTACTCTATTACAGTATAAAGTATATTATACTTTATTATTTATTTAATAGTATATAAGATAATATTTACATATTAAGACTGTGATAGAGTTTCTTTATTTAATGCGTACTTATATTCTTCTGAATAATACAATCATTTTATTAGTAAAATAAATAATTTAAAAGATTTGTCATTCCATAATAGTTTAAATTAAAAAAAAAAATTTATTTTAAATATTTATTTTATATTTAGAACACTAATAACAATATTTAAAATATTTATCGTAAAACTACATTTTTGCATTTATTTTCTTTAACCGAAGAAATGTAAGTTTTCTAGTTGTTTTTCATATTTATTCTTATTTTTATTACCACAATAGTAAAAAACATTGTATTAAAATTGAGTATGACTATTGAAATTTAATATTCTTTTGTAATAACATTACAAATAATATTCATTACTTTTATTAAAACTTTCTTTATAACTATCTAATTTAAATAAAATTCATAAAGAATGAAATCTGCGATCAGGATCAAATTGATTTAATATTAAAAACATTAAAAATTGAAAACGAGAATATATTAATATATGAATTTAATTAATTTAATCGCAAGTAAATTGTACCGTATAATTTTAAACTTTGTTGACCAATAATGTATTATTTAAATTCAACATTTATTGTTTCAAGATATAATGTAAAAGATTAAAAAAATTTTATTGTTAATAAATTTCTCTTTATGTTTATATATATATATATATATATATGACAAATTTAAACTTTCAAAAAAATTGAGTTCTAATAAAAGTACGCGAGCTTGAAATTTTTTTAAATTTCTAATATTCAATTAAAAAAGATTAAAATATTTTTTATTAGAAAATATGTTATCATTTAGATAATTAAAAATGTATTAAATAGTTAAAAAAAATATATAAGTATCTTACTTGTTTACTTCCGTACGTATATGTAAATTCATTTAATTTTAGTTATAAAAATAATTTATATTTAAATTTAAATAATAATTTACTTTATTTCAAGAGTCGATATAATTAATGCATATCAATAATACGTATACCAGAGATAAAACTGTCGTCATTGGAAAATAAAAAAAATATAATCTTTATTTTTAATAACATTTAGTATTTTTATATATTAATCGTTATAAATTTTGTTATGTAAAAACATTTTCAAATTGATGTGTAATTTAAATGTAAATAAGAATCGAAAGAAGTATTAAATTATTGATTTTAGTTTTACCGTGTAGTATTTAAAATTTCTAAAATATAAAATTGTATCACAAATTTTATAAATCATTCCATATATTATTAACCATCAATTTCTATTAGACATAATATTATTAATAATTGTAGTAATGTGGAAGCAACGAAAAAAAAACATGCTGATAAATAGCGAGAAATATGATAATGAATAGATAACCCATAAGTTACATTTTAAATAATAAAAGGTGTATTAAGCTTTAATTGAGAGAGAGAGAGAGAGAGAGAGAGAGAGAGACAACAGCAATCATTGCAATAAACAAAATAATTTCAGACATTTTGTTGTTTCTTCAAAGTCCAAGTCCTGGCTCGTGTCATGCGCACTAAGAAAAATCGAAACTGCAACTGACATACTGCACTAAGTAAAAGAGAGAGAAAGATCGATCGGTAATAACAGAGACAACCGCAAATGTGACGTAACAGTTTGACGTTCCGCGTTCCTCGAGTTTAATTAAGGCAAAAGCAAAACAAAGAAGCGAACACGTGAATCTATAAGTATCAACGGTACTTTCATTGTACGCGTCTCGTCATCCGTACAAATTACAGAAATCCCTCTAAAAGAAAAATAATTACTCCGTCAAAAAAATGAAAACATCGCACAGACGCTTAAAAAATATTTACACGCGTAACGAACGACGATCGACCGGAACGGGTTTTTTTTTGCCTCTGCCGAATAGAATTTGAAAGATGCTCGGCGGAAAATAAAAAGAATAGACAAACCGAATTAATTTTAGGAAATTCCGGCCTCGGGTTTACGAAGGAGCGACGCGCATACGAGGAATAACAAAATAGAAAAGGACAAAGGATAGAAGCTGCTCACGACTCCGCGTAGTTGGTCGAATCACGGGTGGAACGTCGGTCCGATGACCCACTTGCTTTTACTATCATCGGTCCATCAAATACCAAGGACTTTTATCCATCGTCCGCTTCTATTTGTCGCTGGATTCTTTTGTGTTGCAATGATATAACGAAATATCATCGAGCGTTAGAATAACTATGACGTTTCTGACACTTGTTCTTACGCAGTTCGCGATACGCTCGTACCAAACTTTACGTTAAAAAACGAGTTATGTATCCGCTGTTTATCTTTGCCTACATACACAAACAACTCATACATACACGATAAACTTCAACTTCAACTTTTTAGAAGGTTTTTGAAGAATATTTTATTTAATTTTCTATGAATTTATTACAAAATATTTAAAAACTCGTTTCAACACTGAGCGAGTAACCTGTTCGATTTATTTTTCGCAATTAAATTCATGTATTTTAATACGTAGGTAAGATAGTTACACTTGATTTTATACCGCGTCTAGTTATTTAAAATCGAAACGCTACTCCACCCCTCATCTATCAGTCAATATAAGTTCCATTTTCGTAATCATAAAATGTATAGGAAAATATGCTAAAGAGAAACTTTCAAAATACTTTCCGTTTTATCTAGAATTTGCCGGTTTTTTAGTATAAAAATAATGGTAAAAAAATAAAATATATATTTATCCGCGTGTTACAATATCATAAGAATATATATAATGTAAAAGTGTCGTTTAATATGAATTAGAATTAAGTTAGTTTTTCATTTGTATCAACGATAATTACACTTCTGACGCCAATTTCTTTACGGTATTGCTTTTTTATATCTGCCCTTTCCTTTTCATCCGCAATATAGCTGTTTTATAATTTCTGTTCAACCTGATAATTAAAGCCTAATCGAATGATTTATTATGTATAAAAAGTCAACGGATTAAAACACCTCTTTCTATCGTCGATACAATCGTATATGACAATTGTAGCGATACGGTATTTGATAGTAAACCGTTAAGTAATAAAGAACGCGTAAATATTAAATTGAGAGTTCGTACACACACGTAAACATCGTTTTCAACTATTTTGTAATTATTTTCTAAGTAATTCTCTAACTATTTGTAATATGTCGATATTAAAATTTAGTAGACCCAGAAAATTATTATCAATGTTAATTTTAAGAATTACTTTTATTAAAAATGTATTATTTGTAAAATATATATTTTTACATAAATTAAAATCTTAAATTAACGAATAACAACTACAAAATGGGTCAAGCATGAGTCGACGTACTTTTAGTGATGTAATTTATGTTGTTCTTCGATATAATAATACAAATGCGTCTGTAGCTTAAATAAATAACAATATAATTAAATTTTAATTTAAACGCTTACTTGAAAAAAATATATTTCTAGCGATAACGAAAATAATAACGATATACCATTAAATTAAATATTTACTATGTTAATACTTTTAATTAAAATTTTTTTTAAATATTATTTTAAATATATTCTTTAACAAATTATACTCTATTCGTATTTTTGTGTAGAAATATACGGGCGTATTTATCTATACAGAAATATACAATACTTTGTACTTTATACTTATCATTATTATTATCACCCAAAATTACAATTTTTTCAAAAACAAACTTTTTCGTTTACGATAACGTTGACTGCTATGAACTATAATACATTAATTTGTATAAGTAAGTAATAATAGTTAATAATTAAAAAATTTTATTCAAATATTCAAAATAAAAAATTTATGCAAATTTATTGATTTTAATTTTGTCACTCCACTCGTTATTTTTTTCCCTTAATATTATCAATAAACTTGTTATAACTTTTTCTTAATAAAATATATCGCGTAATGATAAAGGATAATTTTAAATCGACATTTAAACAAATATTCATCAACAGGGGTACTTATATAAAAAATGTGTATGGAAAATTATATCCAAAATGAAAAGTATAAAATAAAAAATATTTTAAATATAAGCGATATCAATGTCTTCTGAAAATATTAGTCATAAAAATATTTTCAAAAAACATTGTAAATGAGCATAAGTTTTTAATAAAAGCATATTTTGAAAAAAAATAGTAATTTGAAATTGCAATTTATTTTATGTAAAATGATCATATTAATTAGATTTTATTCGTTTATATAATACGTAAATGGATTTAAAATTTTAAAAATACATGTGAATATTTTTTTTATTTATGTAAATTAAATTTCTATCGTTCAATTATTCATTATTATTTACGCTTTATATGTATGGAAAAGATACATACGATGTTTTTTGCAATTTCACGTAACAAATAAAATTTTAAAGCTAACAATAAATATAAAAAAAAATTGAAATTATAAATACCACAATAGTTAAATCAAAATTTTAATATAGAAATATAATTTGAAAACAAAGTTATTAGATGTACACTTTTACAATAATATAATATTTGATGTTAATAAAGTTAAAGGTAAAAAAACTTAACGCATTTTATTAATTTCAAAATTAAATATGTATACTAATAAGAAAAAACTTTTAACCATTTTTTATACATACTTCTCTGCATTTAAGATATCATCAATATTGAATCAAAGCCTGAATGTCTTTAATGAAAAATAGATAAAAAAAGATTGTATAACCCAATATAATGTCCAGAATTACAGAAGTTTTAAAAGATTGACTACAAAGCTTTTTTATTTTTATTAACATGCTAAACATAATAAATATAATTAATATCATACAGACAAAACACGATATTTTAATTTTATTATAATTTTAAATGGATAAAGAATATATTACGATACATACCATAAATTTTGCTATGTATTTAATTTAATAGAACATGACTCCGAAATTCTAAAATAATAGAATACATTTATTAATTAGTAATTGGAAATATTAGACTTTTAAATATCAAAATTTAGTCGTTTTATTACCGATTATCAATGAGGAAATTATCAATCGTTATCAATCCTTATAAATTTGTTAAGACATATCGTCTGTCTGCATTACATTGTATTAATATTTAATATCAATGTATATGATATTTTTTATTTAAGGAGCTAATCATCTTCACACCTACAAGTAACAAGGACTTTTCTATATCATATTTCATCGAGAATAATTTGACTAAGTGATGACTAATCGACAATATCTCAACCTTCTCATCGATTATTACGTTTTTATTTTCTTATATAATTGAATTTACCGGTGTATAACGGCAAATATAATTGAAGAATGAAGACATTCGGATGGATCAAGAACATTTGAAATGCCACTTGCGGACTTCCTCTTTCAATTATAATAAACTTGTTAAAGTAAATATTTCCAAACACGGCCAAACCATAACATTTTTCTAATAAATGGACGATTTTAACAATCATTTATGATTACTAGTTTTTATTAGCTAATATTTTATTTTAATATTTGAATTAATATTTGAATTAATATTTGAATTAATATTTGAATGTAGATTCCATTGACAAATTAAATAATTAATAAGTATTATTATATTCTGAATACTCTGCGAACTTATTTTCAATATTGAATAATACTCATTCTGTTTCCTTTTGTCTAGAATTAGAGAAACTGTTATTATTCAGAAACATAATTTTATAAATACAAAGCTATACAAGTATAATAATTTGGTTTGGATTTTTATATTATTGTTTTTACAAACAAGAAAATTTCATAGAAAATATTATTTGGTAAAATTATGTATCTGAAAGATAAAACATATCATAAAAAACTATATTTTTTTATAAATATCAACTTAAATTACTGAATATATATGTGACCGATAAGCGAGAACTCTTCAATAAATTATAGTACTTGGATTATTCTATATTAATATACATTTTATTATATGTACTCAACAAATGTTTTTACGACTGAAAGTTGTTTGAAGAAGGAAATCATTAAAATTTGTATTTCACCTATTTAATTATATACAGATAGAAGTACTAGAAATTGTATTACTTAACGAATACATTATTTTATAATTAAAGTTATGTATATTTCGCTTAAAAATACTTTAAAAAATGTTGAGCTCATTCTAAACTTCAGTTAAAATTATACCATTTCATACGATACAATAAATTTAAATAATTTTAAAGTTGTACAACTTACAAAAATGCAAATTCAGCTAAAGACTTGTTGAGCGAATAATATTATATATTAATTAGAATAAATCTACAAATTATTTATGTAAATAATGTTTAAAAAAAAATAATTACATGATTAAAATAACAATATTTTAATTATGATTATAAATCTTTACCGACTAATGAATTATAAAAAAAATCGACATTTATAATAAATTCAATATTCTCGCAAATATCTTTTATGCGATAAATGTGTAGATTTTATTGGAGAATGCACGCAATACCAAAATGATGTAATAATTTATTCATTAAACAAAAACTAATAAAATATTGTAATCATTAAATGTCTAAGTATTTTATTTTACAATTATTAAATATAATATTTTTTAAAAAATATTTTTAAATGCTTGTATAATTTAAATCGATTAATCAATAATTAATGTAATAATTAAATAAATATAGAAAGATCCAATGTTAACATGCTATAATTATTTTTATAAAGCTTGAAATAAATTACTCGTCGACTCTGCCAGTGTGAAAATTAAATTAGTTTAAAGAAAGAAAGTTTCAGACTTAACAGTTCGCTTTATTGTATTGTAAAGCTTATAAAAGTTATTTCCATATAATTTTAAATGTACGTACAAGTATCGATTAAAATATTGTTTAAAATGTACAGAATTTGATAATTCGTACGATATTCGTCTGTAATACAAAAAATTATTTTGTACTCGATAAATAAGTTGGACAAAACAATTAAATAAAAAACTAGTTGAATTATCGAATAAAAAGTAAATAAATAACTTTTGTAACTAATGTTATTGCGTAAAACTTAAAAATAATTATAAAATCTTACAACTTATTTTTCCAACATTTAAAATGATCTGCTCGAAACAGTGACAATCCGGTTGAACTGGAGATAACGAGAAGAGTGAATCACTTCAGTTCTAGTCTCGCTCGTACAGTAAAGTTATTTTGAATAACTGCAACCGACATTGGTACTTTGTACTTGTACTTCTTTTCTTCGTTATATTCTTTGCGAGCTTATATATGTGCTTATAAATCGTATACAACATAGCTTTAAAATTGCGCGTATAATTGATCGAGTTACACCGACTTGGACGACATGATTCGATAAAAGAGCAATTTCTAATAGCGAGCATAGAAAAAATAAATGCATATAGATAAATCTAATTGTTTGATTTAAAAAGTAATTTGATAATAAGTTTCTGTTGAAGGAGTATATAAATACATCTGCTCATCGGATCGTTCTTTGATGCCGTGCCAAACTTCCTAGGATATTTTCTTCGCATTTTATGGACACTCGATTATTGTTTTTTGGGTGCTTAGACCAACTCCAACGATTCTATCGAAAATATATATTTAAACGATAAGGTAAAATAAGAGAGACAAATATCGAATGCATTATATCATTTCTTTGTATAAAATTTATGAAATGCAAACGTAAATCCAACGTGGCATCTCATACAGTCGAATAAAAAATTTTTTCAGTCTATTTTAATAATTCATAAAGCTTATAATAACTTTATGTATCGCAAGCAGAAATTATTTTATTTAATATGTGGTCCGAAGACGGATACCCGATTTCGAAATCACTACGATATTTTCGTCGTTACGCGTATAAAATATAAATTAATAAAATAAGAAAAATATTTTTTTTTTATTATTATTAAATATGATTCGCCACTCGTGAATTAAAATGCATACGATTTTTCGCCAAGTAAAATTTGTACGTAATTTGCAAAAACAAAAAAATGTTTACAATAATACACAAGTAAAATTATATTACCAAAGTATTTAAAATTTTTTAATATTTTAACGAGTCGATATTTCTTTTGTGGTTTAATAGTTTAATATTACTTAAATTTTAACACCTTGTTTACCATATTTATTAGAATAAAAATAAATCTTGATACATTAAAACGTGAAATAAAATAGAAAATAATAATTCAAAAAAGCAACAAAAGAATACTATGAAAATATATTTATTATTTGTACACGATAATAAAAAACTTTTCTAAGAAATACGAAAGTATGCAATATATACGGAAGAGAAGTCGTAAAAAGTATTTTAAAAATATATAGAACTTCGTATGAAGAAATTATTATTTAAAAGGCAAATTCATATAACGATACGTACGAAAAAATTTCTTTTATTCAGACAATGATTTTATTTTGACGAAATATAAAGTTATACTATTCAAGTATCCGACGTCGATATAATATTCATTTATTAAGAGTATCAACTGGAATTAATACCAACATCAAAATTATGCTCTGCTTTATATTCAATTATTTAAACTCAAATATAATAGTAGTTCTTAATCATTGTTTAAAGCATTTATCAGCGTAATAAAACATTTATTATAACATAAAACGTGTTTAAAAATATTTTTTAACGTATGTGTAAAAAAAAGATTTTTTAATTAATTTCGTTATCTATTATATGATTACGACTAATGAAATTATAATACGAAAAACGAATTAGAAAACAATAACTGCGAATGAACGATTGCCGAGTGAAAGAAAGTGAAAAGACGAGCTTAGAAATAATAGAAGTAATTACGAATAAAGAATGTTTTTAATACAAACAAAATAATTCAATCAGTCACTCTTTTGTCAGGCTCGGATGTCACGAGTCGACTCTGTCGTCTATCTTTCGTAAATAAAATTAAATCAAAGTGTAGATAGATACAATACTAGCCAAATTCTAGGTCAGCCCATATTTAAAGCATTAGGTGGTCGGATTCTTATTAAAATTAATTTACGTTTCGTTTTACGATTGATGAAATATACATAAATTTAATTAATCGATAAGTGATTAATTTTTATAGTATTTTATTCGATATACGTATCGATCACATAAATGTTATTTTTTATTTTTTTTTTTAATGTTTTTATTTTTTCAAAATTAAAAATAAACGAATTTATCGCTAATTTATTTTGCTTTAAAAATAAATACACCTAAGCAAACATAGAAATAAAACTAGTATAATCTTAATTTTTTTTAATCTCAGTTATATAGGGATTGTACCGAAAGTTACAGAGACAATTTTATTAGATAATTATAAATTATTTTTTAACGAAATGTTAAAAACTTTTATTTCAAAAAGCTCTTTTAAATATCAAGCGCGGATTATTTATTTTGTTTTACCGTATATCGGATATATTGCATATCTATTTTACCGATAAATTTATCAATTTTGAAAATTAAAATATTAATTATTGTATTAAAAGTGAAATTACTTCGTTTAAAATGAAAAAATGATATTTCCGAAAAGTTTCGTTATTTTACATAATGAAATCTATGATCCGTTTATAATTTAAAGCGTATTCGAAACAAAATATATAAAATATTTACAATATAAATATATATAAAATACCGTTTTCGTATACAAAAAAAAATAAATTCAAGCTTAACAAAAAATTGAAGTATTATGTTAAATAGCTGTTGTATCGAGAACATATCGAAGAATTCGATTTTTTATTTAAATCCATTTAAAAGTGGAGTATGTTAATTATTCGATGATTAATATTGCATACAGCGTATTCACTTTTTTCTTATGGTCCAAAATAAGTGGAACGTAAAGAAAGAAAAAAGTATACATACGTATACAATTGTAACCGCATTACAGAAAATACTTAAAAAGATACTTTGTATACGTTTATAATTTTTTATCGGCAAATGAAAACGATTAATTATTCTTTCTTTATCAAGAGAATAAAAATAAATCAATTAAATAATTCATTAATAAATTATACAATAACTTAAAATTATTAAAATTGACGATTAAAAATTTTGAATTCTAAATACTTATTTATAAAATACAATAGATAAAAAACAGTATTTTTAAATCGATAAAAAAAATTTGTAGATAAATGTTTTAAAAGCTTTGTATTGCTTTATATTTCATTAGAATAGATTAAAAAAAAAAGTTGCATAATTCGTCGCGTTTTAATAAAACGTAATTAAATTTTAATTTAAAAGTATTTGGAAAACTATTCGACTCGAGAATAGTACTGGAGAAAATTTAATCAACGTAAAATTAACGATCGAAATTCCTTTTGTTTTGTAATTTAAATTTTAAAGAAAAATATTGCAAAAACTTTCGGTCGTTTCCATAAATCGCAAAGTGTCGCGTTCGAAACCTTGCTTTTATTTCTCCGTCTCGCTTTTTAAGAACGCGCAAATTTTGACGTACCGAACGAGTTTCCCGAGTTTCCCGAGGTTCCCGAGGTTCCCGAGGTTCCCGAGCTTCCAAGTAATCCATATTCGTTGGACGTTAAAAACGTCTCGGTAACGAATTAAAAAAAGCCGAAAAAATAAAATCGAAAGAAAATACAAGGTTCGACGACGGTTGTATTATCCGCGATAGATCGATCGATCGACTCCGTATCCAGGAATCGGATCGAGAGCGAGTAAAGGGAGCGAATCGTATTTTGAAGTTTGGCGCGTTTGAAATCTCGAAGAGAAATCGACTCTTGGCTCACGTCGTAGGAGAGAAAAAAAAATTGCAGCTACGACGGAGCGACGATATCGAGAAACGTGCCGCGATTTATTTTAAAAGTTTCAAAGCTGAAAAAGTTAGAGCTTGCGCAGAACGGGAGAGGGAAAAATGGAGAAAAAAAAGGTCTCGGGTTGGAAAGGTAGAGTTTTATTTCCCTCTGGAGGAGAGGGGATCCGGTGCGCGCGTCGTTCGCTGGGGAAGATCTGCGCTGGCGCATCGAACGAGTTCCCCGGGTGCCAACCGACCAACCAGGCAACCAGGCAACCAGGCAACCAGGCAGCCTACGAGGACGAGGCGGAGGACGTGGCGGAGGACGTGGCGGTGGACGCGGTGGAGAACGACCACCTAGACGACGACGACGACGACGACGACGACGACGAAGATACGCTACGTACTCTAGTGCGCGGTTGCCGAGCAATGAGGACCACCACGGACACCCAAGAAGGGACGATGGGAGCGCTCCTGTCCTGATGAAATGACGCGTACGCGTTTCCTCCATCGCGAGTTGTTGGCTGGTTGCTGCCGTCACCGGTGAGCCTCGGCGTTAACGTGCCGACCGAGCTCACGACGGACGGAACCCCGAAACGCTCGGCTGCTTTAGTGCACTGGAAGCCCTCCAAGAGGTAGGCGAAACAACTTTGTGCCGTTCCATTTCTGTCTGTCTAACCACTCTCGCTCGTTCGCTCGCTCGCTCACTCTCTCTCTCTCTCTCTCTCTCTCGCTCTCTCTCCCTCTCTCGGTCACCTCTCCGCGATCGCGGTGCCGTCCTCGTACCCGACCTCCTTCTTTGTTTATAGTAACATAACCTGTTCCTCCGATACCAAACGTCGATCGGTCCGAGATGCCGACGACTTACCAGCTGGTGAAATCCTCTCCAAGGTTTTCTAATCGTACATCTCGGTCCGAAGAAAAACCTCGGCGAAGCTTTCCTTTTTCGCTTTTCTTATCGCGGCGAGTTGTATAACTCTTTGACGTAATTCGGTCAGTCTTTTTTAAACCCCGATCGAATATACGATCCTCGTGCGAAGATTAATTCTATAAATAAAGAAGTCGATCGATTACACTCGATACGAGTTTTGCTTTGATTCGACACCTTGGTTCAAAATTATTGTCCAAAGGGCGTACCAATAACGTTGTTCACGTTGTTATCGTTGTTATCGTTGTTATCGTTGTTCTCCTTATTATTGTTGTTAACGACTCGCGCGGCCATCGTCGAATTTATAAACCTGTTTTCGCGTTCCATGGTAAATAAAAAGTTAAAAATTTTATTATCTTACGCGAACTTTTCTCCGGATGTTAAAACGTAACCTTTATCTAATATTGTAACCATTGTGTACTTTGTTGAATAAATCCTTCCATTGTGCGCGATATAACCATCGTCGTACATTGAAGCGTTGTTTTCAAAAGTTTACTCGTTATTTTCAAACTATTTATAAAATAAAAATAAATTCGTAACGCTTTCTTAATTCCGGTAGTTGGCTTTAAAATTTTGCGTGATTTAATTTTGCGTTATCGATCATTCCCCTCTAGAAGTTTATCTATGCCCGGTGTCCAAGTGTTTAATTATCAATTCGATCAATTCGGAGCGATCGATGTTCGCGCGAAATATATCTTATTGAAAATTTCTAATTCCGCGAAAAAATGTAACGAGCCGTACAATTTTAACGAAGATCGAACTCGTAATTTTAAACTAAGTTAAGGATATTTCAGTTCGCGAATGATCGTCGCGTTAAATATTTACCGCTTTCAAAATCTATTTTCGTACGAGTAATACATATTTTAATAAAAAGATTACGATTGCGCAACGAACGACGAGTCGTAATTGAAAATATCTGTGTTACGCGTATAAATTTTAAAAACATTCCTATGCGTTAAAAATTTTTAATTTCTTCGAGTATCCACTCGTAATATGAATTTTATTGAATGCAAGAAACTAAAGATAAGATATACGACGCCTTATTTTAAGAAGCGTTACTATAAGAAATAATTTTGTGAGCGAGCAAATAAAAGAAAAAAAAACCGATGTTAATCGTCGAAAGTAATTATTTAACAGAAATAGAGTAGAAAAAGTTTAAGTTTACGTAACAAAATATCAAGATCGTTCAAAGTCGTTTAACGAATTACTTTGATTGGAACAGCATTTTTTCTCTTTAATTCGTTTAAAATAATAGTTTAATTAGATTCGATCCGAAAGCAATTACACGATTAATTGATCAAAAAAAAATTAAATATTCGCGAATTCGCGATTATTTTTTATATTAAAAAGAAAAGTAATCGTTGAAAGTATTTGTAACGATATTTGTATATTTGATATATTAAAAGAAAAAAAACACTTTAATTTTAAGATTATACGGGTGATAATCGTCCCGGAAATTTTCCATCATAGTTCGCGTACACAAAATTCGTCTCACCCATCAAGATATATTTGTTTTCTGTCACAGATATCCGATCGTTGGTAGAAGTTAGGTCATATTTAGGAAATGAAAATCACTAAGTTAAAATTGTTGATTCTTATGTTCGTGTTGATGCTATCGATATTCGTCGCCAATGTCGCTAATATCATTGACGTCGATTCGCATGCCCTTGACAAAACTACGGACGTCGAGGGCGTCGTTGAAGTCGAAACAAGATGGTCCAAGCCAAAAAAATACGAGATCGGCAATTCTTTCGATCACCTGTTGTGGTTTTTACAAGTGAGTCATAATCCATAATTTTGTACAGCCCTGAATTTTTTTAATTAACTTTTTTAAATTGCTGAGTAACCAAACATTTTCTACTCGACAGATAACCGACTTGCACATAAGTATTTTTCGGGACCCACTTAGGATTACGGAATTTAAAGAGTTTTGTGATATAACGGTTGGTTCGATAAATCCTGAAATCGTCCTCGCATCTGGTAATATACACTCAAAATTAAATTACTCGAACGAAAAATTAGTATTTTTGACGATCGACCCTCAGTGTGAAAATAAAAGTATTAAATAATAAAACTTTGTCCCGCGACTTTTCTTTGCAAAGTTTTTTTTACAACGAAACCTATATGCAATTTACCAAACTCAAATAAATAAAATATCTTACACGGTTGATATTTTTAAATATTGCTTTAGCAGAAATGTAAGCAAACGTATTTAAGAAAGTACGTAAACATAAATTATTTAATCGTCGAAATTACTTAGTTGTATTACTTTATCAATTATGAAAACAATCGATACGTATTTTACATCTGAAAAATATAAATATACAGGAGACCTAACGGATGCAAAAACATCGGATAAAATGGGTTCGCGACAATATTTGGAGGAATGGAAGCATTACAAGAAAATCCTCGACGATGCTAAAATAACCGAAAGAACAACGTGGTTGGATGTAAGAGGCAATCACGGTAAGGATACACAAATCTCCTCAACTTTTAACCGTGCGGATATTCCTTGTCGCTCATTTTTTAAATTATCGGTTTCGAGTGCTCAAACTATGTATTCGCGTGGAAAGTTTATAAACTGTCGAAAAAAAAGCACACGGGTGAAAAAGTAAAATGTATTCGGATTATTTAGGAAAAATATATTTTTGTCACACCCTGGAAGCAAATTTCGTCGCGTTCGAGAAGCGGGAAGAAAAATTGGTAAAAATCCTCTTGTCCAAGTTGCGTCCAAGTTGCGTCCAAGTCACGATAACGACGATCCGTTGTTAACCTGCCCACAGACAACTTCAACATCTTCGACGCGAACTCGAAGGAGAACTACTTCGCCAACTACTCGGTCCAAGGTCGCAAACACGCCCGTTCTTACATGCACCAGGTAGAAATGGGCTCGGAAAAATACTCGTTCATAGCGTTGGACGCGTGTCTGAAACCCGGACCGAAGCGGCCCTTCAACTTCGTCGGGGCTCTGGATCAACTCGAGATCGACCGACTGCGGAAGCTGATGAACGAGTCGAGGACGAGTCAGGCGGACTACATCGTATGGTTCGGACACTATCCGACCTCGTGCATCGTCGCACCCAACGACGGCGGTGTTAGGGCCATCATAGGTATGCCGTGGATTCGGTTCCCATCGTTTTTACTTGTCTTTTCAACATATTTTTATTTGCTTATTTTGCTTGTTTTGCTCATTTTGCTTATTTTGCTGCGGGTCTAATCGCGAGTCGTGAGTTGGTTGTTAAAACGAACGCAACGATCCAAAGAGTTGTTTTTATCCTTGAAGTTGAATAAAGCATTATTTTTCGGCTCGGTTTTTAAATATGAAAACCTTTTGAATTCGATTCACTTTCCAGTATGAAAATGTGAGTTTAAAAGAAGTATTTGTATTTATCTCGAGTTGTTATTGTATTGTATAAGTAAATAGAATAAATGAAACATCGTAACCTCGGGTTGGCAATAATCGATCGTTTTTATTTAAATTTCCTTCGTTTCGAACGAGTAAGTAAATTTAGCTTATGTATTAAATTCCATACCGACATATTTTTCAACTTAACTGAGATTAAGTTAAAGTACTTTGCAAACATCAACTATTCTAAATCAATATTTACATTTTTACTACAAACGTCGTTGATATTTTTATTTTGAATGTAAAAAAATATTATAAAATTAAAATAAATAAAATTGAATTGGATACGTATTTGTGTAAACATATATGCATATACGCATAAATAACTCGTTGAGTCTTAAAATATATTTTAGTACTTGTTTTTTAAATATGCAATTTTAAGCAAACAGTCTTTCAAGTTTTGAAGTAATTTTGGAAAATACAACCATTTGCGAATGTTTTCTTTGAACTTGAATAGTTTAATCAATTTTATTCGGGCTGACTTAAAACTTACATCGAATATTTTTAGAATAACGTATTTACGAAAATGTAAACATTTAATGATCAATATTTTGAAAAGTTTAATTGAAAACTTGAAACTCTAGTGTATACGAAAGTTCTTGAGAATGGTTTCAAAAATTGATCTACACTCTCGATATTAATCCAGTTTTTTTTTCAAAAATGTATCTCTAACCCCTGAAAGACAATTTTCTTTATCTTGAACTTTGTTCCAATTATACTTTTCTGCAATATCATTTTCTTCGTGTATCAAAATATTAAAAATGGATATTTTCTTTAATTCTTTTTTTATAATTGCTTAGTTTTAAAAAATTGAAATAATGTAATGTAAAAATTGCTTCTTGTTATTATTATTATATGACTTCTTCATACATAAACTATATTTATTTAAACCGAACTAAATTTTGAAATTACTACACAAAAACCTGTTCAAGTTTGAATTTAACCAACGATTTAGAAAATATATTGCTCTACTAAAAAACTCTGAAAACAATAAAATCAATCGATAAATAATTTTTGTCTAAAGCTTCAAGAATGGATTTGGTTATTGAAACTATTTTTGATACTACACGCATTTATTTTTAAATATGCCGATGAAAATTTAGTATTAAAATTTAAAAAAAATACACAGGTAAATACGAAGAAAGCTTGATGTATTTGTGTGGTCACTTTCATACTCTTGCTGGTGCAGTACCTAATATGTATAGTTTACAAAAAGCTGGCTTCCTTGAATTAGAATTGGCTGATTGGAAGGATAATAGAATGTAAGTATTTTTTATATTATTACGTATTTGTAAAATTCGAATCCTAGTTGGTAACTGTGTACAGTACATGTATTATTAAAACGGTCGAACGGCTTTATCGTTTTTTCGAGTTTTAATTCCTCGTTTATCACTGTCTCAAAAATAATACATAAAAACATACGCATCCATAACAAAATTAACAACTGCTACCGAGAAAATTAAATTTAATATTTTTAATTTTATTTTACCGATAATGATAAAGTAAAACAAATATTCCAATTCAATTGTAAAAAAATATGTTTTTCTTAATCGCGTGAAAAATACATGTTTATATATATACACATAATGATAATATTCTTGTCGATGTAATAAATCACGCAACACTTAAAATACAAACATATACATTAACTTAACTAATGTAATTAATTTAACAATATCATTTTAAGCGTATTCAAAGTGAATTACAAAATATTGTATATTTCGTTCCCTCTTGTTTTCCTTGAGAAGCTTTTTATCGATTATTATTATTCAGCATTTAAGATTCCAAAACTTTTAAATGGCAATAATTACGAATCCAGTGTTTATATAACCAAGTATAAGGTGATTAATTTAGTTATCCAATGTAGGAAGTTTGCGAGAATACAACTGTTCAAATATTTAAGTGGAAAAATATACGATAAATGATATTTCTTGTATATTATATGGAATAAAAATTTTAACAAATCGCGTACTCGTAGATTTTTGTTACCATTTATTAAATTCAATATTTAGATTTTTCGTTCGAAATTTTATTATTTAATAATTAATTAACTTTGGTAATAACTTGATTAAATGTATATTCTGCTATATTAAAAATTCACTATAGAAAATACAACAAAATAATTTGTTTTACAAATTTTTAATTTTATAAAAATATATTATTATGTTTATCATCCTAAATCGTTTATATACTAGATACTAATTTACTTTTTTTTAAACACGAATATATTTCGCAAATAAAAGCACTGAAAATAAAACCCTTGAAATTTTGTTTTTATATCTCTCGTAAAAATGAAAAAATGAGTTATTAAAAAAAAATAATTTTATGAATTATCTGCACGTATACGTTAAAATAATCGTTTTATGGATGTCAATACAATTTAATAATTTGGAGAAAAATTATTTTCAACGATCATGAAAGTATACTACAGACATTTTTACCTTAATTATACTAAATGTGTACTTTTATAGCGTTTATTACAAATAACATGCAATTATACAATTTTTATTCAACATATTTATTTTAAAAATCAGTTAGCAAATTTGTAATTCAATTTCTTATTATCGAGGCTTCCTTTACTTTTCTACGCTAAGATTCCATTCATATACAATAATTACATACGAAACCAAGTTTCGAAATGATTTAGCCGAGAATAGAAATCTATAATTTATGAATATAATTTATTATACATTTATTTAAAGTTGTTAAATATTATTTACAGGTACAGGCTTGGCGTCATCGATCATGGACAATTTTCATTCGTCGACGTCGAGCATCGCGACTGGCCAGTCGCACTAGTCACTAACCCAAAGAATGCACAATTTGCATTACCTCGTAAAGAGAATTTAGAATCCATCATCGATTCTACACACATCAGGTAAAATTTGACTCGACTATTTTTAGAATCATCTAATAAGAAAGAAGAATAATTTATTATTTTACACTGTGAACGTTATTTATTTGCATAATTATTTTGCCATCGACTTGGACAGTTTGAAATCAAATTTTTATATTTTATTAACAAGACATTTTTAGCGACAAAATAAGTATTAAATTATACATGAAAATTTGTGATCAAAGTCTTATATCTTGAAAAATTACAAAATATAAACTAATAAAATGTATCTATAAATGTACCGTTGTTTCAATTTGTGAAATTATTACTGTTTTATTGATTTTTATATTGTAAACAATATATTTTAATAAAAACTTTATATTGATTATTGTAACTTTAAACTTTTCAGAGTTTTAGCTTTTTCAATTGTAGATATAAAATCTGTAAAGGTGCGAATAAACGATGAAAGTTGGGTAAAATGTGCTCGTATCAAAGGACCTCTGTACACTGTGACATGGAACTCTTTAAATTATAAGACTGGTATTCATCATATTCAGGTAAGGAACAAAAAATTAATAAAAACTACGTTGAATGTTATTTTATAATACGATGTTCTTCATCTCATATTTTTAAATTTCAGTTACAAGTTGTAGATAGCGATGGAAGAACGAAAATTGTAACACAAGCATTTTCCTTAGATGGAAGCAGACTGTCTTTTGGCATTTTACCAAGAATTGTACTTATGTCCGATGTTAGTTGTATAGTAAGTACGAATGCATATTTTATGCATATTTAAGACGCGCGTTTTTTAATTACAAATTTGCATATTTTTCAATGCTTTTATACATATGTATATATTCAGTTTCAGATTTTATTTATAACGCTGTTCGTTATATTGGTTTTACCATTATGCAGTTTGCGTATATATCACAATACTTATCCATGTAAGAAGTATCTTATATTAATTTACCGTTTGAATATTCTATTTAAATATTTTCTAAATCTCACCGCAATGTATTTTTTTTTTTTTTTCAAAGATATGTATGGTAAAAATCATAGCTTGCCTCGAATACATTTCAAATTATTCCATTGGTGGCTTAGAAGTCACTGGATTTTATCTACCGTTGATCGTCTGTTCTTTCCACTAATTTTATATGCGGTATATTTGATTGTTGGTAAGTATATAAGAAATCCTATTATAAAATAAATATAAAAATGATAAATTACAATTTTTTATTTAATAATGCTTACGTATAGTATCGATAATTATATATTATGAATTATATAAATTTCAACGGTAATATACTGTAAAATAGAATAATTTAAATATTTTAGCTGAATAAATTAATTTTGTAGTATTAATGTAGTAATACTGGATTGTTTGTTTAATGAAACAGGACCCTGGACTGTAGGTGAAATTATTGACAATCACACAGGTGTCATATTTGCATGGGGAACGTTTATCGGAAATTCGTTTCTGCCCGGATCGTTCACTTATGCCTATGGTTTCTTTCAATTACTTTCCTTTCATCTTCCATTAACACTTATTGTAGCACATCGCGTCAGCCAACGGTAAAATATTTATTTAATAAAATCATGCGTATGTAATACTTTTAATATTGTATTAAAAATGAAATTGTATTATTTTTACAGATTACGATTAATAGACAAACCTCCGACGAAGCCAACCAGTTTTTTGTTAAGGCTTTGCGAGCATGGTCCTTTTATATTATTAGTATCGTTGCAAGCTTCGATGGTTTACTTTTTTTGGCTGGCCTATGGAACTCTTGCAACAGTTTTATGTCCTTTGAGAACATGGAGTTTGTTTTTGGCGCTCATATTATGGTATCAAGTGTACAAAATGCCATCAAAGTGTTTAAGGTTTGTACGATCATAAAAATATTCGGTTCAAATTTGAACGTTTAATTTCAACTGTATTTTACAACGTAACATTTTTTTTAAAGGTCGGCTGCAAAAGTATGGTGCATTCGTGATGAATTTGTATCGGAAGGAAAAGAAGAAAACCAACGCAATGATTCAAAATAAAAAAGCAATATTGGATAATACGATTTAAATGACCTGTAAAAAAACTGCAAAATACTCTTATGACGAAAGAATATGACACTTATTTAATATCTACAGAAAAGCAACAAACTGTAAAGCATTTATGATAAAACAAGTTTTGTCTTGTTTTCAAAATTATTTGTACAAAGTATTCATACTCTAATGTGATGCTTTGTTTTTTTTTGTTTTTTTTTTTTTAATTAGTCGAATTATACTATACAAGGTTACTTTGACAATCATTCAAAGTTTTATCTAAATAGAATTTTTTTTAATATAAACGATTTTGTTGCGATATTTTTATAATTATTTTGACAAGTCGAAAGTTTTAGAGATATTATTTAAATACATTAAATGTACAGATAATTAATATACTGACGTTTTTAAATTATAATTATCTATTTCCTTAATTTTATTGTAATCTTTCTAGTATTTGTGATATCAATAGAACTTCGATAATTCTTAGTACAATATATAATTAAAAAATGAAGTTTATGAAAACGAATAACCGAATTATTATGTATTTAAATAATACATCTATTTTTATTTATAATAATAATGTTAAAACGAGTATTGAAATCAATATAAATATAATTAAGAATTTTTTAATTTGTATTTTATCTTTGTATATTGGCGTTATATTATAAATTAAAGCTTTTATGACTCAAGACTTTAAAAATAAATTAATGGACTCTAAGCGAATTTACTATTATATAAATTACATTTTTGAAGTATTTTAAAGAGATTCTAGAAATATTTAAATATTTGTTGAAAATAATTTATTCCACTTTTATGAGTCAAAATTATGTATATTTTATTAGTCTAATGAAATAAAAATTTTTTGTATAAATAAACGAAGGAAAACTTGTATTGTGAAAATTTATATATAGCTTCACAATTCATTAGAAAATTGCTTCCTTACAAAATATTTTTTTAAATTATAATGTATACAAAAAATGTGTAGAAAATAAATAAAATTATCAAAAAATTATTTAGATTCTATTACGTGTTACGATACCTTACTTGTACATTGCTAAAATTTTAGATAAATTAAATTATTCTTTATTTCAATTAATATATTTATTGTAATACTTAATTTATTAATTTCATTCTCAAATGTTCCTTATATATTTAATAGATTAAAAATTCTCGTTATATTTATGAAAATAATACATATTTTTATTTTATATAATTACGAAAAAATATCAACATACACCAAAATTTTAAGAGATTGTTTTTATTTTTATTATAAGAAACTTATAAATGATAAAATTTATTTTCGATAAAAATGTAGTTGTTCTGTAACTTTATTTTTATATAATATTATGGCTAAAATTGTAAGATATTATTAATTTTTTGGATTTTTTATTCTTTTTTATGATAAATCGTATCTAACTAATGTATTTTTTATTATAATAATAGAAGTGACAAACAGAATTTAATGAATTTTCTTTTCTTTAGGAAAATATTTTTACCGTAAGTATGAATACATAATGTATACATGAAGTAAATATAATTATTTTTTAAAAAGTATTTTATAAATTGTTTGGCTTAAACATTATTGTTATGTAACAAAAAATATAAATACGTTTATATTTAAGCTAAAAAAATTTTAGCCGAAGTAAAAGTAAAAGGTTCAAACGATTCATTATATTTATGATTTTATTTAGTATTTACAGATTTTTATTTACATTTTATTCTACCGTTTTTTCGAAACTATAAATTACATTCTATATAATGTAGTAACTAAAATATAAAAAATATTTCTAGATTATTCCTTCAAATATCCGTTAAGATTTTAAAAAATATTTAATAATTTCATAATTTTTCATAACATCTTTGAATTACTTATTCCAGCTTAAATTAAAAATTATAATGATTTCTAAACATTTTGAATTAAAAATTTTCTTCTTTCTTGCAACCGATGGTTTAAATGATTTTATTATACGACAAGTTATTACAAACGTTTATAAATTACTCATTTTTCAATATTTTTAGATACGATCGATGACTTTGTCATAAATAATCGAATACAAAAAGATATACGTTTAGAAGTTATAATATATAGTTAGAAACTCTATTCAGTTTGAAATCTCCATTTTTTAAATCGAGGATTTCTTTATACCTGTCACTCAACATTGATTTACATATTCTCGGATAAGAGAATTTTTTACTTGAAAAAGTTTTTTGACAAGAATATTTATAAATGATTTATTAAAACGTTAAAAACAATTTTCGTCTTTAGTCTTCTCGTGTAATTCAAATTTACTTTTGAAGTTATTCGGAATAAACGAATTAATTTTCTATTCATATTTGCATAATTATAATAAATGTCTATAAACGTAATGCACGTAATACTAAGTAAATATCGTTTATCGATACGATAAATGAAACGTAATACAATTTTTTAAAGAAATATTTTTGATTTTCTTTTAAGTCGAAAAAACTTTTAGCGTTAGAGTTAAATAAACAAAATCTCATTCAATTTTCTCCTTTTGTATAAAAATAATGAAATAAAAAATTCGATCCTCTTTTTACGTAGTCATATTTGCCCGGAGAACATCGTTCGATCGAACGCAATCGAATCGCTTTTTATTATCAACTTCGGATAACAACGTCAAAACTCTTTCGCGTTACCTTCGCATTGAATTACCCGTAGGCGAAAACCTTACGAAAGAATTACTCGCGCCTGAATACGACAAATAAAACGCAACACGTAACGATTGTGAATAACTCGACTCAAAGATTTCCAATTGCTCGACCGAGTCTCGAAACTCTTCAACTCCGTCCTCCTAAGATACTTTGTTCAGGAACTGCTTTGGAAACGGTTCACCGATGCAAGTATATTCGTAAAACGAGGAAAGTCCACTGGCCTATGGAAATACGCATAAAACGGAGATCTTTGTTTTTATTTTGGTAAAAGACTCGAGTAAAACTTTTCTCGTTGCGATATGGTTTGAAATGTGGTTTGAAAGTCTCCCGCTAACCTAAATTTGCGATCGCCCCGCTTAAAAAAACGTTCTAGAAATCTTGGGAAAATATTCTCCCGCCGAAATCTAGGAAGTTTTTAAGGAAAACACCGAAAGCGTTTCGTCGTATTGGCACTAGTGCTTTAGCCAGCATCATAATTTTCGGGAATGGCGGTTCTCGGTGATGTTTCTGTTCGTATATAAGAAGTAAATAAAGTTATTGTTTATTGTGTTGCGTGGACTTCGCAAACGACGTGTGAAAAATGCTTATGTGATTATTTAAGAACGAAACATGTACATTAAGCAGGTATTTCTCGCATTTGCTGCAACCCTCGCTTATTATGTCATTTATAACGGATAAACGTTTCTAAGCCTTTTTCCTAACGGTTCATAAGTTTGTGTTGTTTTCTGTTAATTTTATACTATTTCCACTGTTACTTATCCTTTTTTGTTTCGCCTCGCGTTCGATCCAGTCTCTTTCGTCGATTACTTTTAAAAATTGAAAAAATTATTCGAAAATCCATACGTAATAACGGTACGAAACATTTTCTTTATCGCTAGAAGTACGTTCGTTTATATTTTTAATACTATATTATCGATTTATAATGTAAAATACATAATTTTTCCTCGATCGCTATTTATTTCATTTAAATATCGCGAATATTATGGAAACATAAAATTCTAACCTAGATGTCATATTTCCAATAAGTCGGTAATTTGTTGCATAACTCGTTTATTTATCTTTCTAATCGAACGTTCTTTATATTTAAAAACTTTACTTTTATCGTTACACATTACCGTAAAATTTGTTTTCCTTTAAAAAAATTATGCGTATTCTTTTTAGGTTATTATTCAAGGATTCAAATCGTACAGGGAACAAACGGTGGTAGAGCCTTTTGATCCAAGGCACAATGTAGTCGGTGAGTCATAAATATTTGTAATTAATTTTAAGGAAATGCAATTCCTGTCTTTATCGACGATCGTACTTACGGATCTTATTTTTACAGTCGGAAGAAACGGATCTGGTAAAAGTAATTTCTTCTACGCTATACAATTCGTTCTAAGCGATGAATTTTCCCACCTACGACCGGAACAACGGCAAGGGCTTCTCCATGAAGGAACCGGACCCAGGGTGATCTCCGCTCACGTGGAAATCATCTTTGATAATTCCGATGGAAGGTTGCCCGTAAGTAAAAGAATATCGTCGATGCTTCGTAAGGTGCTGAAGTACGATTAATAGTTGTAAATTAAACGTGTATTCGCTTATATTTCTAGATCGACAAAGATGAAGTATACCTCAGAAGAGTTATCGGTTCCAAAAAAGATCAATATTTCCTGAACAAGAAGATCGTAACGAGAAGCGACGTAATGAATCTTTTAGAATCTGCTGGTTTTTCCAGATCTAATCCGTATTATATTGTCAAACAAGGAAAAGTAAATACGAATTAAATAATTTGTTATACCCTTCGTATATCCGTCGATGCTTAATCCTATTATGCTTTAGATTAATCAAATGGCAACTGCACCCGATTCCCAGCGACTAAAATTATTACGCGAAGTAGCCGGTACAAGAGTTTACGACGATAGAAGAGAAGAATCAAAATCGATACTTAAAGAAACGGAAGGAAAGCTTGAGAAAATTCAAGATTTCCTTCGTACGATAGGTAATAAAAAAATTCTAATTCTAATCCGATTATTTTTAATTTCAAAATAAATTTAAAGTACTTTGAAAAAACTTGGAAAACAATTTGTAATTTTTATTTAAAGAGGAAAGATTGCAAACTTTAAGAGAGGAAAAAGAAGAGCTTAAAGAATATCAAAAATGGGATAAGCAGAGAAGAAGTTTAGAATATATTATTCATGAACGCGAATTAAAAGAAAATAAACGCAAACTCGAAGAGTTGGAAGATTCTCGAGCGAGAAGTGGACAAGAACAGGCAAGTTTAACCGCAGAAGTTAAAACGGCTCAGGAAAAAGTTAAGTTGGCTACCAAGAGACACAAGGAGGCAAAAAAAGAGGCGCAAACTGCTAAAGAAGAACGAGACACGCTTAGGTAAATTTATATTTAGTATTTATAAGCCTTGACGACATTGCAAGTGTTTTTATAAAATCTATTATTTCAGCGCCGAACAGCAACAACTTTTAAAAGAGAAAACGAAACTTACCTTTGCGATCAATGATTTGATGGAAGAAGTCAGAGGCGACAATGACAGTCGTAAGCGAGCTGAAGAGGAATTAGAAAAGTTAAGAAGTCAAATCGCTGCAAAAGAAGCTGAATTAGAAAATATAAAACCACAGGTAATTAAATCTATTTCATTCGAGCGTATGCTTTCTTCCTTTATAGTGTACTAAATATGTTAATGTTTGTCAAGTACGAAGAAATGAAACGTAAAGAAGAAGAAATAACGAGAGAATTGGCGTTGAAAGAGCAAAAACGTAAAGAACTTTACGCCAAACAAGGAAGAGGCAGTCAATTTACTACAAAGGTAAATTTAATTACCTTTTAACTTTTTTTTAACTATAATTTCATTGTTATACGAGGCTGTACGTAAATTGATGCGTTAACAGGCCGAAAGAGACAATTGGATCCAGCAAGAGTTAAAACAACTGAACAAACAGATAAAAGATAAAGAAGAGCACGAAAAGAAGATTACCGAAGATTTAAAAAGGGACGAGGAAAAACGCGCTTCTTTAGAAAAGAAAATTCAAGAGTATACGCGAGAAATGGAGTGCCAAAAAGCTTCGATAGATGAACATAATAAACAGTATTATGATCTAAACAAAGCAAAAGATCAATGTCAAGCTACACGCAAAGAACAGTAAGTATTAAATCATATCGAATTATTAAAATTACCTTAAACTTTTAACGTAAAAATTCGTTTCGCTCAAGATACCGTCAGGAAAGTATTCTTCAACTTAATTTATCCGGTCTAAAGGAAGATTTGGCAAAGGCTGACCAAAGTCTTAGGTCTATGGCTGGAAAACCTATTCTCAACGGAAGGGACAGTGTCCGCAAAGTACTCGATACGTTCAGGTTGGTGCATTCACGCGACGAGTCAACGTTTTTAAATTGTATAAAAAATGTATAATATTTACAGAGAACGTCCCGATATGGCGAAAGAAGTAAGCAGCTACTATGGACCTGTCATCGAAAATTTTGACTGCGACAAAAGTGTGTATATGGCCGTCGAAGTAACGGCTGGTAATCGTCTTTTCCATCACATAGTGGAAACCGATAAATTCGGTACCAAAATTTTGAAAGAAATGAACAACCAACGCTTACCTGGTGAAGTAACGTTTATGCCTTTAAATCGGTTGCACGTGAAAACTATTGATTATCCACAAACTCCGGATGCTATTCCTATGATATCGAAATTAAACTACGATGATAAATACGACAAAGCTCTGAGGTGAAGGGAATCCAAGCGAAATCCAAGCGATTGGAATTTAAGTAATTGAGATTTTTTTCTAATCTCTAATCGTTGTATTCGTTAAATCGCAGGTACATTTTTGGAAAAACTCTTATATGCCGAAATTTGGAAGCTGCGACGAGCTTGGCTCGAACATCTGGACTCGACTGCGTAACGTTGGAAGGAGATCAAGTGTCGTCGAAGGGTTCTTTAACTGGTGGTTATTTTAACACTTTGAGATCTCGTTTGGAGATTCAGAAGAATAGGTCGGAACTTATGGCCCAAATTAATTCACTTGAAACTCAGCTAACAAATTTAAAGGAAGAAATAAAAAATGCCGATCGTAATATCAGTTCGTTCGTAAGTGAAATGCAACGTACCGAAACAAAAAATAGTAAAGCTAGGTATGTTTTCATATCTTATGGTAACATAATTTGTGTCACGTATCGATGATAATAGATATGTTTATGATATAGAGATATATTTGATAAAATGAAAGGTGAAATACGTATAATGAAGGAGGAACTTAGTGCAATCGAAAGATACAAAGTACCGAAAGAGAAAAGCTTGCAACAATGTAAATCGAGTTTGGAAGCTATGTATGCTACCAAGGAAGGTTTAGAAAGTGAACTTCATCAGGATTTAATGGAACAACTTTCTGTCGCTGATCAACATCAGGTACGCATTCGTTAATATTGAAAGTTTTTAGCTTCGGCTAATTATTTATTTATTTACTTTTCATTTTTTGTTTATTAAACTTCTTTGTTGTTCTTCTTTCATTTTCCATTGAAACTTTATGTGATACGCGAACAGATCTATCGTATTTGTGCACTACTGAAAATATTGTTTTGTAAACGCTGATAATAAATACTCGTACGATAAATATGATTAAAAACCTAAATTTTATCGTATATCAATATATAAACATATAATAATAATAATAATAATAATACCGTTACTCAAATTTATAATATATGACATTTATTTTAGGTTGACCAATTGAACGATGCTATTAGACGATTAACGAAAGAAAATAAAGAAGCATTCGTAAAGAGAATGAAACTAGAAGCTGAGAAAAATAAATTAGAAAATTTGTTAACCAATAATTTAGTGCGTAGAAAAGATGAATTGGTACAAGCGTTACAAGAAATTACGGTAGAAGATCGTCAACGATTGTTGGATACATCTAAAACTCAATTATCGGATATCGAGAAGAGATTATTGAAAAATCAAGCTGAATTTAAAGCACAAAATGAAAAAGTTGCGGCCGCAGCTAAAAAAGTAAATTTTATTATTATATTTTGAATATTAAATAACTGTTAAATACGAATTTCGATAACTTTTTTTGATTAAATTTTGATAGCAAAAAGCAGAAGCATTGGAAGTTGAAAAGTGGAAAGCGATCGAAAAAGAAGCACAAGAAAAAATGGAATCCGATGCAAAATATTTGGAAAAATTAGCTAGTAAAATGAATATGTTGCAACAAAATATAACGGAGTGTACTCAAAAAATAACCGAACTTGGTGCTCTTCCTAATAAAGAATCGTACTCAAAATTCAGTAATATGACAACCAAGCAATTATTTAAAAAAATGGAGGAAGCCAACAGTCATTTAAAAAAATATAGGTAAATTAAATTGTATTCGCTTATCGATTCGCGCACTAAAAATTAATTACCAAATAAATGTTTTCTAAATAATTTCCATTTTAATTTTCAGTCACGTCAATAAAAAAGCTTTGGATCAATTCATGTCGTTTAGCGAACAAAAAGAAAAATTAGTAAAGAGAAAAGAAGAATTGGATAGAGCCGATGAAAAAATTAAAGAGCTAATGTCCGTTCTCGAGCAAAGAAAATGCGAAGCTATTCAATTTACTTTTAAACAAGTGAGATATTATAGTAACATATATGCGTATATATAATTTATCGTACTTTAAATCGATATCATAGAACAATTATTAATTTTAGGTAAGTAAATATTTTTCCGAGGTCTTTAAAAAACTCGTTCCATCGGGTAGTGCACAATTAGTAATGAAAACTGCCGATGGTGAAGATAACGACGACACCGTACCTGAAACTGCGGATTCCGATCGATTCATCGGTGTCGGTACGTAATACGTAATAATTATTGGATGCGTTTACAGAAGACTTAAATTAAATTTAAAAATAACAAATTACTCGTATTTGGTCCTCCAGGTATTAGAGTATCGTTTACAGGACACAAAGGTGAAATGAGAGAAATGAATCAATTATCGGGAGGGCAAAAGTCTCTCGTAGCCTTAGCAAATATCTTTGCGATTCAAAAATGCGATCCAGCTCCGTTTTATTTATTTGATGAAATCGATCAAGCGCTCGATGCACAACACAGAAAAGCAGTAGCTGATATGATTCACGAGCTTAGTTCCGACGCTCAATTTATCACAACAACCTTCAGGTAAATTATTCTAGTATCGGTTGTACAAAAAAAAAAAAAGATTCCGAAATAGAATAGATAAAAATAAGATGCAATGTACTCTAATTTTATAAATGTATTTTTTTGTTATGTTATACAGACCAGAACTGTTGCAACACGCAAACAAATTTTACGGAGTAAAATTCCGAAACAAAGTTTCACACGTCGAATGCGTAACGAGAGAAGAAGCTGCAGATTTTGTGGAAGATGATCAAACTCATGCATAGACATATAAATATTTTTGACTATCTCACCTTCTATTTTTTTTTTTTTTTTTTTTTTTTTAATATTTAAAAATAGTTTACGTTTCGTTCTAAAAGGACTTAAAATAATTTAAAGAAATCGAAGAAAAAAGAATAGAGTCAGTGAGAATGTATAGTTTATAGAATCAAAGAACATTATATAATTAGTTTAGTGGTATCATGTATTTTACTCTTACACTTTAAGGACATTTATACATTTTATAACGATGAAAATTCGGTCGGTCAACCAAAAATTGTTCAAACTTTTCAGATTTTTTAAATTTGTCTCGGACATTTACATACAATATTTCCTATGTAAAAATTATACGACATCGTTATTTTTAGAATTTTTTATAACATTAATTACAACACAACACAACACGACAACACAATGACACAACAATAGTAACGATAGAAGTTTTTTCCGTTGTTGCTGCATATCGTTTTATAATTTAAACTATTTTTATAAAAAAAAAAAGAAGCTTGTCACATGTAATAAATTAAAAATGATTTTGTATATTATTTATTTTAAGTTGAAAAGATTATAAAATATAAAATATAAGAAATACTATTTGTAATTGTTGTACGGCATTCGATATTTTCCTCTTTATCATTGAAACGCCATTCGATATAAAACATCGACCGTTGGCTGATAAATCCTGGCGTGATTTCTCGTTCGTTTTAAAGCAAACGATCCTAAACAAATATGGATGTTGGGGCCGATAACGATATCGATATCGGCAAAAATCCTTAATTTCAGCGCGAAAATAAACCAGAAACGAGAATCGAGATAAAACGCGGACTCGAGTTTTCGACGAATCGCGGTATATCTCCAAGGTCAACGCGAGGCATCCATGTGAAAATACGCGGAGTGAGCAATCGAGGGGAAGGAAGAAAAAGAGACGAACTATTTGGTGTTTGTCCGAAGAACGATGGAAAAGGCTGAAAAACGATGACGATGGAAACAAAGAGGGAGACAAAGAAGAAATTGCGAAATGCTCGGAATTCGGTGCAGTCTTGTGTCCTCCGGTGCAATTTTATTGATTGGAGGAACGAGGAGTTGCGAACGGAGAGAGAGAGAGAGAGAGAGCGTGTGCGTGCGCGTGTGCGTGAGGGTGTGCGTGTTTTATTGTGACGTCATCGGGGATCACGCCACGTCCCCACCTGCTGAAACCGAGCCTCCGATTGGTCCATCGCGAGCGCGACTCGAGTAAGGCGGCAGTGCGAATCCGAAAACTCGGATACGGGTATCTGCGCGACTACCGACTACCGACTACCGGGAAACGTCACGCGTCCACTTCCATTGCCATTTTAACGCGTCTCCTTTTATTTCTTCTCGGTCTTTGTATTACATCTTTGTGCGTCCGTCCTCCGTTGGTCCGAGCAGCCGTCCGCTCGCATCCATCCGCTCGCATCCATCCGCTCGCATCCATCCACTCGCATCCATCCACTCGCAGCCATCCACTCGCAGCCGTCCACTCGCAGCCGAGAAGGAAAGATTAATGAAACGCGCGGAGACGGAAATCTAATCGCTCGAGTAGATAAGCGCTCGATCGGATAATGAGCGATGGTGCCTTACTCACTGGGTCAAAAATAAACATTACTAAATTACTTCTCGTGGGAAATTCTCCGACGTGATCTTCATCTCGTTTCTTTTTCTCTTTGTTTTTCCCAACGAGGACCGAACTTTTCACCTCCTTTTCGGTTCAACGTTCGATTCGGTTTTTCCCGTTCGATTCAACCTTCTTCTTCCTTCCACGCGTAAGTTATTTCAAGGATCTTCGAATCTTTCGACGCGCATTTTCCGACGTTTTCCACGAGCGCGATGAGATACAATCGCTCCGAACATCCAAACTTCTTTAGTAAACAAACCGAATCTGGGATGAAAAAACTTCGATACGATGCGACGTAATATTACGCGTATACGAATGAATCACTTGGTTTATTTGTTTTGGTATTACGAATTATCGTTCCAATGAATAATGCAACGTTCGATAATAACGTTCACCGAATTAATTAATTATTCGTTGTATATCGAGCGGAGACTATCGAACCAATTTGTAACTTTTTCTCAGCGATTTGTCAGAGTTGTTGGAAGCTTACGCGTATTACGGTAATAATAACGTAACAAAGAGGAAAAGGAAGAACTACATTTTATTCGCGCGAATGTTTAAAGCTCGGATATTAAAAGTTAAAAGACGATAATGCGGTAACCAACGATAATTATAAATTTACGAATACTTAACGTTATTTGTTTTCTTTTCCGTCGATCGGACGACGATAAAAAAAAAAGTAATACAAAATACGCTTGGAATGCACGATTAACTTATTTTTAATTATTGAACGAAACTTGGTTCCGTGATTATAAAAAATTGCGTTAAAAAACATCTATGAATAAATTATGCTAATAAAGATTAATTATTTTCAAATAACTTAAAAATAAAAATATTTTTAATCGCTCGAATTGTTGAAATAATTTTCTTATGATTCATTTTTCTACAATTTATACTTTATGCGTTGGTCGATATTCGGGTATAAAAGCGAGATTCGTCATTAATTTAACGGTAACAATAACGTTATTAACTTCGTAATAAAACGTTCGTCTGGAGGAATCGAAATATATAAACTAACGAATCGGCTGTAAAAACTTTGCTAAAGTTCATATCAAATTTTAGTTTTCGCGTTAGAATTAAAACGTTATTATTTAAAAATTTTATTATCGATGACACGACGTATCGTTTGCTAAATTTTTCATTCGAGTTATTAAAAATCAGGTTCGACCAATCGCAATCGTACAATACCAAATTAACGATACGGTTTTTATGATTCACTTTCGTCACATTAGATGTTTTTATACAATTAAAAACTATTATGTTGTTATAATAAGAAGGTTGAAGAGATAATAAAACGACGTAATAAAAAACTATTAACGAAGTATAATCGTTCGTTGGAGCATCAACGTATTAATAATCCACGATCGCGAGGTTCAAGGAAGAAATTATTAATCCTTAAAATCGTTTCCCCCTTCCCCCCATTATTTTATCAACGGCTGGAAAAAATCGCGTTTCCCGATTCGCGATGAAAACGAAAGTAAATACGTAAAATCGTTAAACGTTAATGAAAATCAACGATATCGTAACGAACTATAAAAAAAATAACGACACGGAAAATAATTTGTTTTCTTTCTTTGCTCGTCGAGTGTAAACGAGTATTTACGTATAGAATATTATTACGAAGGAAGATAAAAAAACCGCTAACGTTAACAATTTGTAATTTACAGCGAAGAAATTTTTTCACCCGCCGTAATTTTTCAAGTACGTATAAATTACGTATAAATTACGGAAAGATTCATCACAAAATTTTTCAACGATCTTTTTTTATCGTTAGCTCGGAGAGAAACAACTTTTAAAAGAAGGTTTAAAAAATGCGAAGAACAGAAATAAGAAACGAGAAAATAAATTGTCCGGTGTCGTAGGAAAGCCGTCGATTCGTTAGTATCGATTCGTTAGTATCGATTCGTCCATCGTAAATCAGTAGAAATACGATTTCATTGGTATCATTGGTATCATTGGTATCATTGGTATCTTTGGTTGATTCATCGTTATCCTCGAACGATATTGGTTGGAACGACGCGTAACGATCTCATTACAGCGTATCTTGCTATCGTAAATATTTGATCTGTTTAGCAACGTTATTCAATATCGGTGGTCGTCGCACGTTGGTTAAATATCGGTGGTCGTCGCTCGCGCCGAG